>OX465588.1:27081524-27573981 GCA_950022655.1 Alentia gelatinosa | reverse complement strand
CATTGATAATCTAAGTCTGTTTGCCAATACAATATTAGCCGTCCATGAGGTCGTCCATAACTGTAGAATAAGGTTAACCTACATCGTCCCTGTGTCTCTTTGGCATACAAATAAGGGTCTACATGTACGATCCTAGATTATTGAACGGACCCCTGCTCTCTCTGTCGACCTATAGAGTACGTCCTTGAGGTCAAGTCAATTTAACTTCCACTGACGTTATGCCTAAACATCCGCAGTTTGAGATGTAACACTTCGTAATTACGTTCACTGTGGCAAATCTCATTATCTACTGATTACTGACGGAGTACCTTCAGAGGTGAAAGTCCGCAGTGCAATCAACACAAAGGATTGCCTTATAGAGACCCTGAATTAAAGAAGGGCAGGTTGGAGCGGGACTTTATAGAGAAAGTAGGAAGCTAGGGGACAGGGGACGGACCTGTGTAGAGAATAGGAGGCTAGGAGACAGGGGAGGGGCCTGTGTAGAGAATAGGAGGCTAGGAGACAAGGAAGAGGACTGTGTAAAGAAAGCAAGGGTCTAGGAGAAAGGGGAGGGGCTTGTAGAGAGAAAGCAAGGGGCTTGGAGACAGGGGCTGGATTTGTGTAGAGAGAGTAAGGGGCCAGGAGATGGGGGAGAGGCTTTTGTAGAGAGAACAGGGGGCTAGTAGACAAGGGAGGGGCTTGTGTAGATAAAGGGAAGTGAGGTAGACAGAGGAGCGATTTGTGTAAAGAAAACGCTTCCTACTTCCTCTACTTTCTCTCTTGTCTCATATAGCTTCATTTTCTCTCCGCACAAATCCCTGTCCTGTCTCCTAGCTTTCTGGTCTCTACACAAGCCCCCCCCCCCCCCCCCCCCCCGTTTCCTAGCCTCCTGTTCTGTACAGAAGTCCCTCCCCTGCCGTCCTATTTCCTCTATCGAGGTGGATCGGGAGGTCTGAATTTCGGCGTCAGCATTGGTGGGTTCCAGGCCTTGAAGCCAGAGACACACCAAGCGAGAAACCCGGCGATTTCCAGAATCGCCAACACAAAATAGTGTGTATGTGAACTATTATTTCATATTTCAACTGATTATTGGTTCTGAGATGCCAAATTATCGGTGGGAGATGTTACTATGGGTGTGTTGGCGATTCTGAAAATTGCTGCATTTCTCGCTTGGTGTGTCTCCGGCGTAAGGCCCTGACCCACTCTCGACACAATCCGACATGCGTTCCGACGCCCATTCAATTGAATGCAAATGCGCGTCGTAAAGCGCATCGTAATGCTGGCGACACATCAAGCGAGTCAAGGCAGCGATCAACGGAATCGCCAACACGAAACGGCGTGTACGTGAGATATGATTCCATAGGAATATCTCTCACCGATAATTAAGGGTCTCAGAAGCAACAATAATACGAAATATAAAGCAATAGCTCCAAAACACTACATTTTTTGTTGGCGATTCTGGAAATCGCTGCCTTTCTCGCTTGTTGTGTCCCCGGCTTAAGGCGCCTCGGTGTCCATCGGAAGCCCGGCATGTTGGCAGCTTAATGGAGGGCTTATTGGTGATAACGAGAAGGAGCGTGGCGTTGTGAGTGGAGACAGGTGGACTGAGACCTTAGTTTGGCAACCAATCCCTGTCTACTCTGAGCTACGATATAGGGTTTAGTCGGGTTAAATCCCACACGGGATCAGTCGGGGTGCGCCTCAAACCAAATACTTTTGTTTAATGTATACGTTCAAAGCAGACATATTTGATATGAAATATTCATAGCTAAAGAATTGATAAGGAAACCAAGATTTATATTCATTATATTTTGAGAGAAAAAATGCACAGGAAAGGAAATAAAATGGAAAATTAGTTTCGAGGATATGACATAACACACTCTCCAAGCAGTACGAGAGATCTGGTAGGAGAGTAAGAAAGAGGGAGCCGTTTCACTAGTAGTGGGGTCAAAGCGAGAGGTAGGAGCGCAACAGTGGCACCAACAGTGGCACCAACAGTGGCACCAACAGTGCCTAACCGAAATTTGTGTTTCATGAGTAGTCTCGCTGTTGAGATGGCCATTCCCTTTGCTATGCCAGCATAGCGAATGGAACATTTTATAAATCAATAAAGTTGAAATGAATATTTTGATAATTCCAAGTTATCCCTCGTGTCATTCCCCGTATTTCAGTGCTTATTTGACGTCCCTACGTGCATTATTGACTTAGTTATGGTGCCGACAATGTAGCTCTCGCTTCTAAGACATGGAAGTGAGAGTCTAGGGTCGAGCAGCACAGTGGCATACCGACTGAGTAGTGCAGTGACTGTAGTTTGAATAGTATAACAGCTCTAACAAAGAAATTGACCATTAGAGAATCATAAAAATCGAGATGTGGGTAAAGGATACATATGGCATTGCTCGGTGCATTTTTTAATTTAATTAAATATGAGATAGTATGTTTTAAAATGGTTGTTTTGATCAATACGAGAGGGTCGACCCTCTCGCCAACAGTGGCACCACAGTGGCAGTAACAGCGAGAGCCAATTTACTAGTGAAACGGTCACTGCCACTGTTGGTGTCCAGAGGAGGTGAGAAGCGCAGCGCCCCCTATAGTTTTGATCTGGACTCGAATGACAGCTGATGCAGATTCCTATACAAAATTATTGCAAAAATGGGCTAATTAAGAACAGCTACTACATACAATCTGTTTTAGCTCTATCAAAAATCTTTTCAGATATTGATAGAGTGGCATCTAATTTATTCCGAACCACAATAGAGCTCAATAGAGCTCCAGGTTTTATGGTTGTTTTGTGCTGTGGAATACAGCCTTATTTCTAACAAATTCCAATGTTCAACCTACGACATGAAACCTTAGCCATAGCACAGGTATATGACATGTGTATCACTAAATAGGCCCATGTCTTAGGTTTCTAACAATGTTCTGTTTATCAAAATCGGCCTGTTATTCATGACACAAGAGCTATTTGCATTTTTCATGTTTTTGGTGAGGGTTCTTCTCAGAGCTCCTTCCCTCCTGCTGGCATGTTTGAAAGTGGCGCTGTCAGGCAGCCGCGATCGTATATATGAATTAAGTCGGCATAGGGGGCACTGCGCTTCACACCTCCTCTGGTTGGTGCCGCTCCTTTCCCGAGTACCGTTCACGCTTGACTGCACCTTCTAATGAAACGCACACTGCCGCTTTGGTGCCACTGTTAGAAACAACGAGACTTATCCCTTCTAGTGAAACGGCCCCCAGGTCCCCTACAGGATCAAGGCTTAGTGTAGCTCTGGATGCCAGTGTAATGACCACAGACCACAGACCCTCCAACCCCCCCCCCCCCCCTCCCCCCACACCAACTCCCTGCCCTCAGATCGACCTGGCAGTCAGAGAACAATCTTCGCTCCAACCGTGAGACGTTTCTTTGAGAATCTCCGCAGAGTGGTCACGTGGTCTGACCGACCGACCAGGGCTATACCTGGCTGGTACGCCGCGGCCATTAGTGTTAACCCATGTCGTGTTCGCTGGTCCCTGTAAGGTAGCAGCAGCCGTAAAAATAGCAGGATGCCACGTGATCCCCACTGTAATGAGAGACCCGGGGAAGGCTAACCTTCTCCTGAACCCACTTCTCCTAAAGTGAACTTCCCATTAGTCGGTAATAACCTCAACCAGGTCCACCCTATAGGGTATAGAGGTAGTGTAAGGTTTTTATAGACTGTTAGAGGTCTCAATTTCCAGGCAGACCATTGGTTCATTTTTGGAAGCCAGGTACCACCAAATGGCTGCCAGGCAAGTGGATGGGTTCCAGCATGACCTGTGAAGAGCGCAATTAGTCGTGGGGGAGGAGGGGGGGCAGAGTATCTTATCAGGGCGCATTGAAATCCACACTCTCCCCCCAGATCTTTCGCGGCGCTAGCGCTGGCTTAGTCTCTGCCCCAACCCAAAGCCTGGGCCTTGTTTTTTAGTCACGATATCCTCTTTGTAAGACATCTTACAGCTGTCAGTGTACTATAGATAAGACATCTTTGGGGATCGGCCAACGATTATCCCTCAAGGGCACTTAGGCTGCAGCCAGGTGTACTATAGATAAGACATCTTTAGGGTCACGTGGTTCAAAATGTCTTCCAAAGTGTCTTAGACCTAAGACATTTATGGACATGTCGTACAGAATGCGTAACTTCATTTCCCGTAAGAATTAAGCAATGAAATTTTAACACCAGTAAGGGATACATATAACCTATAATCGTTGTAAATATGGAGAAAATCGGTCAAACGGTTCGGCCGTTATTTGTGTTTGAATTTCGTCATAGCTCTGGTGGCCAGTGTCTATCAGAGAGCATCAGAGCACACCTCGCTAATTTATGTGGCGACCTAGACATTGTCCCCATGGAAATTCAATTCACTTAGTACATTATAGAAGACTTTAGACTTTACATTACACCTGATGAAGGCCAAACCTTAAAGGCCAAAAGGTTATAGATCTAGAAACTGTTTGTTGGTTATGTGAAATTTTTAAATTGAAATTAAAAGAAAAAAGTTAGACATAAACAGGTATCGAACCCCCAAACCTCACATTCTGAGGCAGGTGTTCTAACCACTTCACCACAAGATTTCCGCTCCTAGGCATAAGCTACCCTGAAGCTGGTACTGGGCAGTCTTTGCAGTATAGAACCTGAGACAGTTCTATACTTGTCTTAGACAAGGACATTTTTAGCGGCGATCGAACGTGCCGCGCTGAGACACTGTCTATAGTACAGCCGCCATTTTGTGTCTTCCAAACAGTCTTCCAATCGCAGAGATGTCTTAGGAGATCGTTGGCCGATTATGTCGTGATTGAAAAACAGGGCCCTGGTCCCTGGGTATGTACTGAGGACAGGGGAGACCAGCGAATATTTCAGATTCAAAACAAGGTAACTGTCAAAAGTTATACAAGTCAAACCACTCACATATCATGAGTATGGAAATATGGGAATTGTTAAAGGAGCTTCACAGAGCTTCTTTTCATTCGCTGTATGTACCATGTAAATGGATGATGAAAGCTTCGGGAATTGTTAAAGGAGCTTCACAGACAATCCGGTTGTTTCTTTTTTATACTTAAAACCATTTTGTAATGGGAATCCACAGTTATTTAGGCTGCCCCTTCAGAGAAGCACATGGGCATTGTAGACAAACAAAGCCCTGCAACACATGAGGTGCTTTCCACTGTAGAAAGTAATCCCAGAGATTGTGACTGGTTTTAAATAAATTATAACAGAAATGAGAGTATTTTATTTACCATATAAATATATTCATCTCTATTTACAAGTCGAACACAAAATACCCTCAAAAGGATATTTCAAAAACTGGTGTAGGGGCCAGATTTGGGCCCAAACAGGCAGGTTGGGGCAGAGATACAAGCGCCCGCAGGAAGTAGAGCGCAGGATCTCTGCTGGGAGAGTGTGAAATCCATTGTATATTTCACCCACTACCTGGGGCCCGTTGAATAATCTTGGCTCGTATATGAGGACCCTTTTCTGTTCCTATACAAGGGATATCGTTTAATAATATTTAGGTTTGTTGGCTTAGACAGTCTTAGCCGTCCTTAAAGTCGTTCATATAGGTATTGAATAAAGTTGATCCACATCAACCCCTTGGGTCTCCTTGTCGTACAGAAAAGGGTACGAGCCCATATTATCCAAGGAGCCCCAGGCGTTTGTTTTGGTATCAGGGGCAAAATGGCGGCGCCCAGGTGGCAATGCCTCTTTATCGTATGGGCCACAGAATAAATGCTAGTAGGAGAGTGGAAAGTTCAAAAGTGACCCTTGTTGAACCTGTCCTTTGGGATACAGCTGGTGTAATCCATTGATAAGCTCACTTGCCACCTGGTGTTCTGTTTGGTGTCTGGGGGAAAAAGACCGCCAGCATAGCTTTCTGCTCTGTATGAGGTCAGTGTTGTGGAATCAAAAGTAAAAAGACAAGGAACCCCCGTTTTAACTGCGACCTGTTTTAGAAATCACCTATTTTTTCATCGAGTGAATCTGGGTAAGTCTGTGGAAGTAGTGTTCTTTTAATTAGACCATTGAGAGTTTACGTTTGTTTAACCTCATTTTCCGGTGTTGGAAATGTCTTCTTTTTTTAGATTTCGTCTGTGGCTTACTTTGTCACTAAGTAATGCCAAAATTTACACACAAGTTATTAGTAGCAAAAGTCAGACCATGGAAACCTGGCTTCATTTAGCCTGAAATCGTTCCACTTTTCATGTACTACTTGTACCTGCAGCTTTCTCCAGGTTCACATTTCACACTTTTCATTCGCTGTATATACCATGTAAGTGGATGATGAAAGCTTCGGGAAAGTTTCTCTAGAATTCGTCCACTTTTCACTCTCATAATGGTAACTTAATTACATATATTTGGGTCTGAGTATTTCACAGTGTACCACACATACATTTTACTCCTGTCCCTGCTCATAATCGAACACCTGCGCGACACTAATGGCAGTCATTTTGGAAACAAAACAAGGCGGATTTCAAGAGATGTTTTAATGGGGAGACTCTCGGAGGTGCACATTAATACCCGTCCGGTCGTCGCCATCTCCCGGAGACTCAGATAACGCCATTTCCTGCTGTAAGACCCTCCACGCGGATAAATGTGTCGGCGGATGATATGTCTGGCAGCAGCTATCACTCAGCAACCACAGCTCACTGCTCCTAATTCCCATAACAAGTAAGGTATCCTGTGCTGAGATAGCCAGCTCTATTAGAGGCCTCACCTGGTGAGCCAACTGCCACCAGGATGGAAGACTTTTACCGCAAGACTATTGCTTCACATTCAAATTAAAGAGCTCCTAGAAAGTATTTTAAATGAGGTTTGATGTCTCTCTATCTCTCTCTCTCTCCCTCTCTCTCTCTCTCTCTCTCTCTCTCTCTCTCTCTATGTCTCTCTCTCTCTCTCTGTATCTCTCTCTCTCTCTCTCTCTGTATCTCTCTCTCTCCTCTCTCTCATTGTTTCCCCTGACTGTCTCTCTCTGTCTCTCCCAGTTGATCTCTCTCTCTCTCTCTCTCTCTCTCTCTCTCTCTCTCTCTCTCTCTCACTGTTTCACCTGACTGTATCTCTCTGTCTCTCCTGGTTGCTCTGTCTATCTGTCTCTCTCTCTCTCTCTCTTTCTCTCTCTCTTTCTCTCCCTCTCTCTCTCTCTCTCTCTCTCTCTCTCTCTCTCTGTCTATGAAGACTGGTCGTAGATATCGAGGAACAGATGGAATCAGATACACTCATTATGTCTCCTTAGTATTATATACCTGGGAATCATTAAATGTCATCTTCTCATCTATATAACAAGTCACGTGGTACGGAGAGTATCATCATTCATAGTTCATCGCACTGTGACGAACGGAATCCGTACAGATGGCCAGTATGTGTGAGACATTCGGGCACATGATATCAACAGGGCATGGCACTTCCTCCCTCGCCTGTATGCACTAGAGGAACACGCTACCAGTTCCTCCCCAGTGCTGTTCTGTGGCAGGTTGAACGTTTGCACCTGAGATCTGTGTGCACGGTTTTACTGCGATAAGAGCAAAGTCTACTAAGAGGGAGCACCTCTTCTTCGTAAGCATGCATGAAATGATCTGAACTTTTTCAGTAACATTTAAAAGCATATCGGACAATGTGTCTTGAAAATTAAAACCCAGGATATTTTCCTGAAAATTGAATATGATGATCTCAAAGTGTTACAGAACACATATCTAACTTAAAAGTCAGGGGACACCATGCTAGTTTGTGATTTAAAAGATTGATATTACGATGATATCATAATGGAATATATGGAAATTCTAAAAAGTAGATTTTTTTTACACAAAAGCGCATGTCATTATCTTCAAACTTTATCAGAATGTAGTAAATGTATACGACTACACACATAAGTTGTAAAAACTATGGGTCACCGTCCTTGTTTTTGAAAGAATTGAAGAAACCCATATTTTTAGAACATTTCCTTTACAAATCAGTCAAATGTGAATTGGCCTATTGGGTTAAGTCCAACTCCATAATGTGATATATTTCACTCATTTGGTTTTAGAATAAGTCAAAGGATCTGGTTTGAATTGATAATTATTAGTATTTCAAATTCACCAGGTGGAGCCACTGTGTATGGTAGGATATGCCTTTAACAGATTACTTCCGCTGAGCTCAATCTCCCATTTACCGGTGGTACTTCCGGCAAGAGAGGAACGCTCAGAGACCACTTCCGGTCAGTGATCGATGAGCCGTCAAGAACGACGCTGAAGGATCTTCCACCGAAACGTAGTGCGTCCTTTTCAAATGAATATAACTACCAAGAAGAACTAATGAGGGGAGGAGAAGAGGAAAGACAAGACAAATCTGTGCAAAAGTTTTGAAAACTAATTTTCTGGTATTGAATCAGGAATCAAATGGGTGCGGCGTTCCGGAAAGGGGTCACGTGACATTACGGTGTTTTACATTTCCCCCGGGAGGAGGCGTGGCGGACGGTAATCGGACCAGACAGGAAGTAAAGAACAGGTGTGAGATGAGAGGATTTCTGAGACGACCGCAGGACGAAATTTTATTCTTATTTCCATCTTGGCGAATATATTTTTTTCTTTTTAATCCTTTTTTTAGACTGGTCAAAAGCTCATCTCACAAATGGACTGGTTTCAATGCTTGGCCAGTACTGGTTGACAGAGTTTCATAAGCAGTGTAATAGTATAGCATTTATGATATAACTAACTAGAACAGTAGCATAATTACATATAACAGTAACATAACTAAGTATAGTGTGTATATGCTACCATAGTTCACGTTTCTTATCTTTTCTTGTAGATACACCGGTATATGTTCGTGAAGAAATATCAAATGTACATTTAATTCAACAGGGTGTAAGAAACACAAGAGTTCATGCTGACCGGTACTCTATTTAAAGAAAAAAACGAATTGTACTACATATCAGAGAAGCGCTGGGTATCAGCGAAATTTAATATGATTGTTTATATGGGTGGGTTGTCTTCGCGGAATGATATTATGGAGTGGAGCTGCAGTGATATCTGTAGTGGAAGACAACGAATGCCATGTAAACAATTATATGAAACTGACTGACGTTTTTATTCTACCCTTAGTCACATGTTTTTGACTTCACATGTCATGCATGGCATATAAATATTTTATGGCATACCCGTGGCATAAAGCCACACCATCTTTTTTTTTTTTTTTTTAATAGAGCACAGCATTTATTTTCCAGTATACAGCATACAGTACATTGCATTATTTCTTTGTTGTCTTGTTCTCATATCTATCTGACTGTAAACTTGTAGCAGTCTCTTACACACATCTTTCGTCTTGCTCCTTTTTTTTATATTTTAACTTTATAATTACATGGTTACCTGGTATACCTCTACCCCTTACTGGACTACAACCTTCAGGTCTTCCTATTCTAGATTGCCACCATTTTTCCAATCTACTACACTGCTGATTCTCCATATATTTATCAGTCATTCAATATTTGATTTTCAGGAATATTCTATCTGTTTTCGTTAGTCTCCTTCTCCTTGGGTGACATCGTCTGTTTTCCTCTTCTTCATGCTTTTCCACCTCCTGCTCTCTTCAATATAGGCATATTATTCCATTGATTATCTTAATTGAATGGAGAATTATATGAACGGTAGACTAAAGTAAAATGCGTTACCAGTAGATCAAATACAAATTAACTTTCAGACTGAAAGACTTAAAAGAACTGCAAAAACATATCTATCTGATCTATACTTGGGCAGTGCATTAATTTCTATCGCTCCCATCTCCTTTTATCAATAGAGAATAATTGTGAACAAAAGAAACAGTCATATTTGTCTGAGAGGCGGCCTAACTGAACAATGCACAATACACTAGTCGCTTTCTATTAACCCTTCCCTGGCAGGAAAATACTAAGATGAAGCATTCCTGTAGATATGGTGGAGAATAACATATTTCATTACCGTAGATACGGCCTGAGAATGCTATATGTCATTCCTATAGATACAGTGTCATCGCATGCGTCATTCAGGTAGATACGATGGGTAATGCCATATGGCGTCCCTGGGGGCATGATAGGACAATGCTGTTATTTTTCCTTTCCTGTTTTTTTTATGTATTATCACATAATTATATAAATAACGGGACACATTTGGCTGGGTGCTGCCAGTAATTCTGTAAAATGAAAAGTTATAAGTTAGTGGTAGATTTAAGCCTGTAAATCATGTAACAACATGGTCCGCAGACGCTTGACTCTTTCTATTAATGCTCAAATAAGGGATTGTATCATCGTTCATTCAGACTTGCAAATATTTGATACATGCTTCCAGCTTTTGTTTTTAATGTTTGTAACCACTGCATTTGGGCAGAGTGCTCTCCATTCAAGCCAAACAAGAAAAGAAAAAAGGTAGAACAAATTCGGCACAAGTAGGATTTTTTAGAATGTTGTTTTATGGGGGCCAAATTGCTCGACAGTAGAAAAAATGGGGTACTAACGGTGAAAAACAACGATGCAAAAACAGAATGCAAAGGAAGCGACCAAAGGGAAATGAATATCAAGGGCTTAGCCCGTCGCAAACAAGGTCGGCAGTGAAGTGACTGCTGAAGTTTCGGACATAAACGCTAACAAGATACTAAACTCAGCAAGAGCGGCTCACACTTCAAAGCGATGCAGTCTTCAGAGACAATAATTGGCCTAATCCAACAAAAGCGGTGGAGGTGGTGGCTAGAAACACAATGAGAGGGTGATAATCGTGTAAAGTGTGTAGAATGCCGAATGAAATAGGCGCTTAAGACCAGGTACCATCAGCCCCTAGCTCTGATACATGGGAAACGATTATGAAGTAAAGAAGTGTCGGAATATATCAGATGTGGTTGGCTTGTATCATACACACTAAGATGTATACTGAAAAGCAGTGAAATTGTTTGTTTGTTTGATTTATTGTTAATAAGTTCGGGTTTTTTCACACTGGTTTTACACCACACAGGTGATGATTGAATCTATGAGATGAATTCAGGTAGAAATCTCACCATGTCGCAGAGGTAGCCCACAGACAATGCAGAACGCTGAAAGTTTGTACAATCTGCCTTACCCATGCATGGTTTCTGAGCGTGTCTTCCACGCTCAAGAAACAGGAATCATCACATCTTGGGTGACGTTGATGGCACAGGGGGAGTTTCGATCAAACACTTCGCTATATTGTATTAAAAGTAGTAAAAGCGGTCATGTGCATCTCGGAGTTGACTCTATGCAATATTCTTGCATGCGTTCAGATATCACTACGCGTCAGCTCCTCTGGTCATACGACCGCTTGTATCTGAACCCAGTCAATAGTGTCTATTGCATTTTATTATCCACCTAATACAAAATGTCCAATAAAAACACGTAAGGATTGTGTATCCCCATACCCGGAGCATACAGATACAGTGTGCATATGAAAAAAGAATTGTGCGTACCTAATAGAACTAATATCGGTATGCCACTGATCAGGAAAAGGTGGATGATAAATACAATATAGACTGGTTCAGATAAAGGCGGTTGTATATGCTCCTCGGAGTTCGCAATATCCTTGCATGCGCTGTAATATTACAATGCACCAACTCCTTGGAGCATACAACCGCTTGTCTCTGAAACCAGTCAATATTGTGTATGTATTGTATTGTGAACAAGAACGGAGAATAAAACATGCGCAGCAGGAGCAGGACAGAGATCTGAGAGAGAGAGAGTCCATTGTCCGGCTTCCCTGTGAAACTCCGATAATACGGGACCGGTGAACTCACCTCTCCCAACGGGCGAATACACCACCAGACTCACTGACGTATAGGCGGCGGGCAGCCTATGGGCCGCCTACAGTCAGGCCCAGTGGTGACCCCATAGATAACGGCAATAGGAACTGACTCTAGATCTATGACGAAGGCCCTGAGTACTCCCGAGAGATCGGGCACTTCTCACGCGCCACACCCAAAGCGATTTCCTCAAAGCAGCATAATCTGGCTTCTGTATACCAGAGAAATCTATCGGTGGTTCCCGACTGCAGATCGGTTCCGAAGAATCGGCCAATGAAAACAGGCTTCATCCCGGATCTTTTGTCAATCCTTTTTGCTGTGGTTTCTTCTCTTTGTGGTTTTTTTCTTGCCTGAATAGGCACAACTTATCGATACAATTCCCACGGGGTTCTGTATAAGAAGTGGCGTCTTACAAATGGAAATTCGATGAATGAATTAGAGTGAGAAATAGGAAGGCTTCTGGAAGAGATGGTGTGGTGATACCATGGGTCGAGCCATTTAATTCATAGATATCTTCATTTTCCAGTCCAATGTTTTCAACTAAACCAGAAAAAGATATCACGTCCCAACCAAATATATACCATCTACATCTACTCAGAGCAGGACAGTAATCAAAGCATTATGTATCTTGGAAATTCCCTACACAATACTCTGTGACTGTATAAGAATACATAGTAAATGAGAAATATAATTATTGGAAAACAAAATATGTAATCATCATATCATATACAGCTTCTATTAAGAACCCATAGTATAAGTCCGTTCCAGTTATATGCAAACAAGATAAAGCATGCTCCTATTTCTGATGTGGAAAATAGGTGTGCTCCCTGATTGGTATATGTAGTATGATCTCTAGGGTAGCGAATGGACTAATCAATTGAACCACTGAAATGTGACTATAATTCATCGTAAAATAAGCTTAAGACTCAAGGGAAAAAGAAATTGATGTTTAGACCAAGCAGTGAATAATATTACGTGTATTTCCGGACTGATAAAGAGAGCTAAGCTCATTTGCAAAAAGAAATACCATCTACAATTGATCAGCAGCCGATGTATAAGAAAATTCACGCCTAACGCAACACTCAGGAACATGTTTTAGCACATGTATGTACAGCCACATGAATTGTATTCCCTATTTTAAGAGGGTGCGTCCACCAACCACGACAAGGCTACGACAAGTGCCGACATGAAAGTTCCAATCGCAGCCTTGTCGCAGCCTTGTCGTGAGAAGAGCATTGTCGGGACAGCGGTGTCGGGGCGTGTCGTAGACGTTGCCGGTTTCCGTAAAAAAAAGGCGCCCATGGTTCCGACACACTACGACAGTGATATCGAGGAAACCACAACACTCCACGACAAAGGTCCAGTCGTAGCAAAAATCGAACATGTTCGATATTGTCGTGGCCTTGTCGGAGGGCCTCCGACAACCTCCGGACAAGCTTTGTGTCGCAGCCTGTCGGGGCCTTGTCGTAGCCTCTTGTCGGGAACTAGGGTCCACCAACCACGACAAGCCTACGACACGCCTTCCAATCGTAGAGCTGTCGTGGACCTTGTCGGAAAGCCGTTGTCGCAGCCCTGTCGTGGTTGGTGGACGCACCCTCTTAGGCTAGGAACTCACTGAGTTCCCGATATACTACGACAAGCGTTCCAACACACTACGACACGGAATATCTAAACATTCCAACACAGCGACGATGCGAAAATTTAGTTTCGCAGTCTGACATTCAATAAAAACGAATTTTCAACATTCAAACAAGGCTATGATGCTGGAATTTTGGATTCATAGCCATACCGTAGCCATGACGGAGCCATCACAAACAGTAGGTGCCTGGCTTAATACTATACCTAATTTGACATACTAGCTTAACCATTGCTCCCGACACACTATGAGAAGCGTTCTAACACGGGCATGTCGTAACCATGTCGGAGCCATGTCGCAAGCAGTGTGTGCTTGGTTATACGATAATGTCAGTATCGAAAGCATGGAAATACAAGCTGTGGATGTTAGGGTTGAAGGCTTGAACACATTAAGCTCCTGACACAATGCAACAAGAATTCTACGACACAGAAATATCTAACTTTTGATGCGATGTGGGAATTTAGGTTCGTACTCTGACACACTACGACACGGAATCGTTCAACCGTCTGACACGAATATGATGCAATAATTCTAATTTGTAGCCATGTCTTAGCCGTGTCGGAGCAAGTCGCAAGGCACCCCTCTCATAAGATCTCACACTCTCTAAGTCGTATTCTGTACAAGGTTCTCACTGCGCTCTATGGGAGAAGAATTCTTAGAGCCTAGAGAATCCATTGGCACACAGTATTCCCGCTAGGTGGCATCATTGAGATTATAGGAATGTATGGGTTGCATTGATGTATGTCTTTAGCACGGGAGGCAGGCCAGTGGATTCTCAAGGCTCTAAGCCTAGTTCGTTAAGAAATCTTCTCAATAGAGTGTAGTGAGAGTACAGAATATGGCTTAGAGAGTGTGAGATCTTATAAGAGGGGTGCCGCAAGCAGTGGGTTCGTGCCTTTCATGGGGATAAAGGTACTCGGCATGGCTCCATCGTCAGGTCATTGGTAGGGGATCTTGGATGTCTATGTCAATAAATGGGGCTGTTAGGTATTGAGGCTATTTCCTGCACTCAATGTCGGATATCGTACCAGCAGTAATGAAAATAAACACTCTTTATTGCATCCAATGAGAAGCTTCCAACAAGGGAATATCCTTTTAGTATTGCATATAGGTTTGCGAGGCAATTTCGGGTACTTTCTCCTGTCGTTATTACAACAAAAGTATTGCTTTAAGGACTACCATATATCATCTTTTTCATGGTCTGTTGGGTTTCGAGTGTGTTTTTCATACTGGTTTCAGTCTTTTTAGAGCGTACTTGGACAACCTATATAGGTTGCCTAAAGGTTATTTACAAATGCGGAAATAGACGTCTTCACGCACTAATCCGTAGTAAAGAACTTTCAAAACATAAAGGTTATTAGAGGTTAGAATGGACGCATATGGGCCTTGGGCTCCAAGCGTACTGCTAAAATTCTATCCCTTCACTATATGTGTGCTACCCACTGTGATACTTGCAAAGGAGCAGGGTGCCAGTGTCCAGTCTATTAGAAACGTGCCCAACTGACCATGACCAATCACTCAAGACCGAAATACCTGATTGACTTACTGGTGCTTGATATATTTGGATCCTCGACTCAGGCAGTTGAAGAAATGGCAAGTTGACTGGGTGCAAGTGGGTTACAGAAAACAACTCATATACTGAATTTAACCCAAACCTTTCAACTGGTATTCATTTATGATTGCACGCTCATTCATCAATGATGAACATAATATTTGCTCCTGGTTTTTAAGTTGTCTTCTTAAGTAAGTCCCGTCATCTTCTGAGCTATCGATACACTACAATAGGCTTCATGATGCATCTCCAGACACAAAATCGATATGGCGATGGATACACCCGAGGAAGAACCCTGATGTACACACCTATCGTAAGGTCTATCGTAGGGTATCGGAAGTTCAGTGAACGCCAGGCCTAAGAGGCCATTCAATATGAAGCCTTTCCCTGAACTGCTCAAATCACCGACTCTTTCTGAATGCCACTTCCTTATCGACTGAATATTGGAACCACCCATCGCATTTCCATACGAATTCTGGTTGCTTTTCATTATTTTTTCAGAGAATGTTTTATTTAACCCTGTTAAGTGCCTGCAGAGTGGGACGAATCTATTGCACTCTGAAAGCCATGGCTCTGGCCGGGGTTCCAATTACACCTGTTAGAGGGCGCTGGGGGCGCATGTCATGTGCCGACTTAGCACCAATCGGGTTTCTGTATTTACCGCTGTGTGAAGCTGCTGTCACCCGACCCCTGGTGTGAAACACGAGAGACGGTGGCTGCTATTCCGGGCGGGGGCGGGATATTTACACCCAGTCATCTCAGAGAAGCGGCCATCAGCAATGAGTGTCAACAACTGGATGCTCTGTGTGACGCCCAAGACTGGGGTCCGTTCAATAACTTATGCTTAAGAAAGTGAGAGTACAATGAGACCTCATACAAGGGTTATCATTTAATGATATTCAAGCTCGTTCACTGTGAAATACAGTCCTAGCCAATGGAAGGTCATCCATAAGTGTTGAATAAGGTTCACCCACATCATCCATGGAGGCTGTTCGTTAGCTTCTGGTGCTGGCCGATACGATAACTCCATAGATAAAAGACATCCTGGACGATGTTTTCCATTCAGTGGTGTATGATGAAAGCGAAGATATTTTTATAAATGAACGTATTTGTATACAACACCTTATAAGGCCTTTAGGTTATCCTTATCATCAAAACATCTTATGCTTACAACACATTATATCATACAACACTAAGGCCCAAAAGTCAATTATAAGATTTTTTTGTCGTTCGTAGTTTATTCAACGGCCCCAGGGTCTTGTTGGCGTACAGAAGAGGGTTTTCATGTACGAGCCTAGATTATTCAACAGGTCCCACAGGCTGCTCTTGTCTCTGGTGATATGGTGCTGGTCAGTGCTTTCGGCTTGGGACTACACTGGCCACCAGAGCAAACAGTTGCCATACCATGTTACCTTTGATGTAGCTAAATTGACTGTCACTGCCATTGTCTCCACTCTGCTCGTCTAAAAGGTCAGTGTGGTTGAGTCCAGGCCTTGTCCATGAACACTAATATTGGACCAAGCAATTTTGTTATGGCCGGTTATGAGAGTCAAAATTCTTATTAAGAAATATTCATAGCTCACAAAATTGATGATACAGTCTAGATTTAAGGCCCTAACCCACCGGGCTTCTGATGCACACTGACGCACCCTACAATGCACTCTACGATGCACAGTTGCATTGAAATTGAATTAAATTGTGTGACTTCCTCATGGTTCAGCTTTTCTCGCTGCTTTTACATGAGATAAATATAGGTAGAAAACTCACCCCTGCACATATTTTTGATGTGGGAGTTCTTTTGCCTCCCACACCACATAGACATGATATGAGAATGACTGGCCTTTGGAATGGCAGTAGGTCTTCCACTGCTGGGGATGAAGGAGAAAGATAGCTGCACACCACACCGCATAGATAGAGTATGAGAAGGACTGGCCTTTGACCTAGCAGTAAATCTGCCACTGCTAGGGATGAAAGGGAATGGTGGATACACACTACACCATATATGACATGATATGAGAAGGACTGGCCTTTGGTATAGCAGTAGGTTTACCATTGCTGGGGATGAAGGAGAAATGTGGCAGGAGTGGGACTCGAACCCGCAACCTTGGGATTATGGGCCCTTTTCATTAAATCTTGTGCTGACAAACACCACCTGAAGTAAAATATTAGAGTAGTCATATATAGATTTCTAGCTTCCTGAAAATACTATCCCTTCACTTACAGCGTGCTATTCTATGTGATATTGGGAAAGGAGCCAGTGTCTCAGGGTCTTAGAGGTGTGCCAAGCTGACCATGATCAATCACTTGAGACCGAGATACGGTACTTGATATGTTTAGATCCTATAGTCAGGTAGTAGCAAAAATGGCAAGTTGACTAGGTGCAAGTGGGTTCCAGAAAATGATTCATAGACTGAATACATACAAAACCTTTTAATTGTTATTCACTTATAATTCCATGCTCATTCATCAATGAAGACCATACCAATTGTTCCCAGATTTCTGATACGAGAATGACAGAGGTCACGTGAGACGGAGGGACACATAGTTAGACCTTTCATCACTCAGTTATGAACGTAACCCATGCTCCAGGGACCTGTTTCACTAGTTTCGTGACATGTCTAGATGGCGTCTAAATGGTGTGTCCGGTTTCATAAGAACTAGACATTAGACTTCGTTTTGTCCGTTCTTGCTTGCACTGTTGGTGCCACTTTTCATGCCTGTCTAACGATTTTGTTACGAAACTAGGGGAAAAGGTCCAGGACGTGTAGATTTGTCTAATTCTTATGTTTGGGGTCTGTCTTTACCTAAGGGCAGCTTCTTGTGTTGTCTCGAAACTAGACAACCCCAATGTCTGTATGGTGTCACAGACACGTCACGAAACTAGTGAAACAGGTCTCTGGTCATTAATATTTGCACATAGGTATGTATGATCAATTATCATCATACTTATCTGTTGTTATCAACAGCTTATAACAACCACTCTTATATCATCGTGTAATCAAGTAATTACTACTATTAATTTTATCGATTCCCAACAACATGATTATATCATATTACTTATCTTATATTTATACATATCATTATCAACATATATAAATCAATGGTTTATAATAATTTTTATATTAAATTGTCACCGTCCAAACTGCATCGTTCTGTCTCTAGTTCACCAATGACCTTGGAATTATCAGTCCATTGCCTTTACCGCTGAGTTAACTCCCTGTCAGAAGGTGTTGAGAATGTCCTTAAGCATACCCCAACCCCAGACATGCTTCCTAAGGGCCTCTCCAGGCTGAAGCTCCCACCATCCATGATCTGCCCATCTGGAAACGTTAAGAGGTGGGTTACTCAGGAACTAGAGTGTTTTTTTCAGTTCTTTTCTCCTCTTTCGTTGATTTAAAAGCGTCACTAAATGCATTAGAGCTAGATGACAATTTTTCTGTACCTTGAGATGTATTTCCTTTGTTGGTTATGCGTTGCCATTTCCAGCAGGTTTGTACTGATTCCTGTTGGGAACTAAAGATCAACGAGTTGCTTAGGATTTGCATTGAATACACGACGACAGACAAATAGGAAACGTTCACTCCTATATCTCAACGCTCGAGGGTTCAGATAGGCTCTAGTCCAGTAGCAGACAGCGTAACTCCAGTGGTGCCTGTGTGAAGGAACATCAGGGTGAAAACCTGCAGTGCAAAATTTCTTTACTTACCATATATAAAATTAGTAGAAACTAAACGAGAGTGAGTTGTGTTAATGTTTATCGCACGATGGGCTGGTCGCAAATTACTGTGCGAGGCGTTAGCCGAGCGTAGTGAGATACACACCTGACCGGAGTGTGATAAACACTAACACTACTGACTCAGGTTCAGTTTAGTATTTATCCTACCCCGTCTCCAATAATTCATTTGTTACCCGTGTGCAATAAATAACACTTTACTGCATGCCCGCCAGAATAAGGTCAGCCAATGTTAAGCCTATGGCGTTTTTTATTAGGGGTAGGATAAAACGTTAGAATTTTGTCGTATCTGTTTGGAGTTTCTCCACTACATGGCGACAGAGTGAACTTGGAGATTAAAGTGCAACGAGAGTGAGATTCCCGTGCAGAGAAATAATCAAACCTGATGATCTTTTTTTATATTTCTCTACTCAGATGTACTTTTCCCATTAGGATTCATTTCCAACCATGCTGAAAACACAGAAACTTAAAATTTGGAACTGCAGTTTTGAGACTTCTTTATTCTGAGATGTAGTTACTCTGTTATGCCACATAACAACCTATTAGAACTGCACTGGTTGTCAGAAATATCCAAGGCATTATCTAGCCTGGAAGCCTGGGCTATGTGCTCGCTCATATTATAGGCCAGGTAACGCTAGCCATTTTATGGTAAATTATGGGCAAAGCCTCCATGTTTAAGTTGGGTTAGCTTCTAGAGGGCGTGGTGAAATCTGTTATAAACCTGATGACAACATGCTGTACTAAAGTCTGCTGCCGCTTGTGAGCGCTAGTGTCGCAAAAGATCTGATGGGGGAGAGGCAGAGAGGTTATGGTGGTTATCCTTGCCACTGCAAATAAGGGGGAAACCAGCGAAAGTTCAAAGTCGCAACCAGCTGGGCGTTACCTGTTCCATATTTCATTTGGGCAGGGAACCAGTTTAGGCATTATCAAACTATAGAAACTATACCAATTGTACCTTGAATACAATTATGATAATTTCAAGTTATTTCTGATTTGTACTGTGTCCATTAACCCCCCCCCCCCCCCCCCCCACTCCAGCTAATTCCTGTTTTCGCGGAGCCTCGTTCTGATGTTAGTGTACCTTGCCTCGGAGAGAGTTCTGGCAGGGCTGGAGCTGGTTCTTGGCGTTTCCCGACCCAAACTCATCAGCGCTGGTATGTGTGGGCGCCCAGGTGCCGCGTTTATTGTCGAGGTTGGCATGGTCACGCCAAGCCCAACTCTCGTCTAATAACGTTCTCCCCGAGACCGCCCTTAGTGCGGGCGATAATGGGGGATTGATGACGGATCGAAGGGTTGAGTGTGTATATAGGCGAAGTGTGCGTCTCAGACTAATAGCATTCCCTGGAATCTAAAAATTTCAAACTTCTAATTGACTCTACTTTTAGTGACACATGTACTTATTTTCACAATCTAAAATATTATATGGACTGATGCTTCAGTGTGCTGTTCCTCTCCCTCAGTATCTTTTAACGATGCCACGAAATAGACGTAACTGGACGGTAAGGACTATAAATGCTTGGAAGTCACATATTGGCGCTTTCATTTCTAATGGGAGGAATACCTTTATGATTTTCTTTCCTGGGTTATCTATATTGAAGAATTTTCTTTCACTTATATGGGAATGAAAAGAACTAATTCTCTGTATAAGTTGAAATTACCTAATGCATATGAATCTACGAATGTATTGGTTAAGATTCTAGTTTTAAGACCTGGCACGTTCTTTGAATTTATGTGGCAACTTATAGAAACTACAAAGTCTGCAAGTAAGAAAGAAATGGTAATGAGTGAGACTACACGGAATCTGCGTTAATGCCTGGCAGAAGTTTTTAAGACGGTATTGTATGTTCCGCCATAGCCGAGAGCACTTGTGAATCCAGACAATGCTAATTGCACTACTTGGGGAATATATATAATAAAGCAACGAAAGTTTTAAACTCACATTGCCTTCTCTCAGGGAAAAGAGATCAGATATCTACAGTTCTAAATTATGACTTCAGCATGGCTAGAAATAAGTAATGAGAGATAAAGTACATCTGAGTTGGTTAAGTAAAAAGAGAACAGCAGATTAGAGTTTGTCTGTGCACGAGAATCTCACTCTCGTGGGGCTTCAATCTCAAAGCCTAGATCTGGTTCACTCTGTCCCTATGTGAGTGTGAAATTCAAAGCAGATTCCACAGAATTCTAAGGTTTTATGTGTGGTAGGTAGCAAATAACTTCTGTCAGTGTAGATTTTAAAGGCAAATAATACAAGTTGGCCTGAAAATTAAAACCCATGCTATTCTCCTGATAATTGAATTTGATGATTTCAAAGTGTTGTAGAGCACATATCTAAATAAAAAAATTAGGGGTCAGCATGCTAGTTTTTATCTACAGATCGATATCATGATAATTTTGTAAAACAATATATATAGACATTATAAAAGGTTGTTTTTCACATAGTAAAACCACTTACTAGGTCTTCAAATCATAGATCATAGTGCTTGTTTTTTAATGAATTGAAGAAAAGCATATTTTTCAGTACATATCCCATGTAAATCAAACAACTGTAAATTGGCCTAGTTTACCTTAATTAAGATGAAATTAAACGTTAAATTTACTCATTTCGAATGAGAATGAATCCCAAGGAAATAGTTTTGACTCAAAATTGATGTTATTCAAGCATCACCAGATGGCACCACCATGAATTGTAAGATATACCTTTAAGCACCTTAGTACCGAATAATGTTGTGAATGAGACTCAGGTCCGAGGCACTCAGTGTGGTCAACGTTTCAACTAATATTGCCAGTGTGATCGCTGCTCCGTTCGCCATATGCATCGGACATACATACCATCTTGTTTGTTTTGGACTTGTGGGCCGCGCATGCGCTCCCCGAGGTTACCAAAATCAGGCATACGGATCGGGCTATCCCTGCGCGTATTTTTGCCACCGTGTCCCTTAACGGCTACCCGGGGAACCAGCGTATGGAAATAACTGAGTATTTTTTTACCAATTAAAACCTACTAGCGTATGATAAACAGCCGTGACTGTGCCGCTGTGGTTCCTGTCTGTCTATCATCCTCATTTCATAGATTAGATCTAGCTGTGAGATGAGCCTGACCGTTACTGCGGCGTATAACACCATCAACCAATCAAGAAGGGCCCGTGTAAGACAAGAGCGTGGCTATCTGACTGCAATATGCCTCCTGGTGACGGCAGTTTGTCATGTACGCACTATCCTTTCTCCTGGCTCTGGTGAAGACTGGTGCCCAGCCGAATTGAATAATAGGACAGGTATGGCACGATTCGACGCTGGTTCTTTTGTCATACGAAACGAAGGGGGGACCAGCTGAATTTCGCTGGCCTCCAGGGGAACCAGCCAAGGATCCAGAGTAAGAACCAGCGTAATAGAGACATTTTCTATTTCACAGAGAACCAGCTCAGTTACATCCCACGATGCACCAGAAAATGGCGTCCAATACCTGGCCTAATATGTGAGAAGGACATAGGCCAGGTTTCCCGGCTAGGCTCTGGTTCTCCTCTGACCTAACCCCGTCAGTCACCCTTCTCTCTGACCCCCGGCCCCCCATCCCCCACCCCCAATCCTTTCACCGCTGAGCCCCCGGGCGCTGTTCCTGCAGCCTTCCTACCCACTCAGGTCGAACCTGGAAGCCTGGGGCCCGTTGAATAATCTAAGATCGTACATAGGACCCTTTTCTGTGCCTCGTATTTTCTCTATAAAGGTTGTTGTTTTATTATTTTAAAGTTTGTTCTCTAAGACAGGCTTAGCCGTCCATAAAGTCGTCCAAACATGTTGAACGAAATTGACCCATATCGTCCCTGGGTCTCCTGCCAAATTTGTGGCATGGTGTGAGATGGTTAGAAAAAACACAAATGTCTCAAACTATATTATATCACATGAACTTGGCACAATGACTGTTTGGAGAACCCACGGTGGGAAGTAGTGACACTGTTGTCTGAATCTTTAAGTCTGCGTTAACTGAGTCTGAGTTATTTCATTATTTATTATATTGTGAAAGATTGACATTAGTATATTCTGTATTGTAATTCATTGTAAACCAATGGTGATAGGTCATTGGGGGTTGCACTATGAGGAAGAGAGGTTTGATTTGCAAAGTTTAAGGTCACTCCAAATCACCCGTGACCTGTCCTATCATTTATTTTGACCGGGAACCAGTCTAACTCGGGTCATGTGGGATAGGTTATATGGGCGATAATAGGTGCAGGTACGCCGGCGGCGACGGCAAGGGCATGGTCCGTGTAGATGGTACTTAGATGGATGAGGCTGGACTGGGGGTGTAGAGAGGACCACATAGGAAGAGGGGAGGGGATAGCCTTGTGTGAAGATATACATATATATAGTATATATATACATACTTTTTTTTCATAAATTTCTTTATTGATGCATAATTGTTTACATGAAGATTCCGTATATCAGAAATATGACATTTCGCATCAAACAAAGTGGCCGTGGGTGTTAGCTTTCTGGTCAGCTGATTTCCATCACTTAGGCCTGTCCATTACAGATTACCTTCATATCCCTGTGTTATAGCTTATCAAGCAAAGAAACAGAGTAACATGAATAGTTTCTGTAAAGGAAGCTGTCCGGTTGTTTATTCAGAAAGCATACACACCGTTATCATGGGCTAATCCGTGTTGGCAGACAATGCAGAATAGCTGTGCAATGGAGACGAAATATGCAGGCTACCAAAGACAGTAAACTATTGAATAAGACTGTGATACAACTACTACTAGATCTTGATCTTGTGAACAGGTATAAGTGACCAACAACAACCAACTGATAAGTACATCTCATCCTTTCCACTGTATAACTCATTTTCTTCATTATATTGTAATACTAGCACATGTACTTGGTGAACCTTGGTAAATAAAAGGTATCCAGGTCTATCATAGAAGAAGATTATTCATTGAACTTAGGTCGTTTCGAAATGAATATGATCAATTCACAATGCATTGTTCCTTATAAAAATGTAGAGTACTGTTGAATGTTGGTGGATATGCTGACGTCAGCAGGATCAAGGGAAGACGGAACGCGGAGAAGTAGAGTGTGATTGGAGACTGGCATTTCAGACACGGAGATGGTACGATATGAGGGATCTGGCCGATTCCGGTTGGCCCTTGCCAGTAATTGTATATGCGGGCACAGAAAGGTCCGACCAAATTATTGTTTATGCAGATATAGCCACTGAGATGCCAGGTAGGGTCGTTGTGTAGGTGGGTGGGGGAGGAGGGCAGGTTGAGTCATTGTGGAGGTGGGTGGGAAGGAGGGCAGGTTGAGTGGTTGTGGAGGTGGGTGGGAAGGAGGGCAGGTTGCGTCATTGAGTAGGTGGGTAGGGAGGAAGGCAGGTTGAATCGCTGTGTAGGTGGGTAGGGAGGAAGGCAGGTTGAATCGCTGTGTAGGTGGGTAGGGAGGAAGGCAGGTTGAGTCGTTGTGTAGGTGGGTAGGGAGGAAGGCAGGTTGAGTCGTTGTGGAGGTGGGTGGGGAGGTGGGCAGGTTGAGTTGTTATGTAGGTGGGTGGGGAGGAAGGCAGGTTGAGTGGTTGTGTAGGTGGTGGAGAGGAGGGCAGGTTGAGTGGTTGTGTACGTGGGCGGGGAGGAGGGAAGGTTGAGTCGTTCTGGAGGTGGTGGAGAGGAGGGCAGGTTGAGTCATTGTGTAAGTGAGTGGGGAGGAGGGCAGGTTGAGTCGTTGTGTAGGTGGTGGAGAGAAGGGCAGGTTGAGTGGTTGTGTAAGTGGGCGGGGAGGAGGGCAGGTTGAGTCGTTGTGTAAGTGGGCAGGGAGGAGGGCAGGTTGGGTGGTTGTGTAGGTGGTGGAGAAGAGGGCAGGTTGAGGCGTTGTGTAGGTGGTGGAGAGGAGGGCAGGTTGAGTGTTTGTGTAGGTGGTGGAGAGGAGGGCAGGTTGAGTGGTTGTGTAGGTGGTGGAGAGGAGGGCAGGTTGAGTGGTTGTGTAGGTGGTGGAGAGGAGGGCAGGTTGAGTGGTTGTGTAGGTGGTGGAGAGGAGGACAGGTTGAGTCGTTGTGTAGGTGATGGGGAGGAGGGCAGGTTGAGTCGTTGTGTAAGTGGGCGGGGAGGAGGGCAGGTTGAGTCGTTGTGTAGGTGGGCGGGGAGGAGGGCAGGTTGAGTGGTTGTGTACGTGGGCGGGGAAGAGGGAAGGTTGAGTCGTTCTGGAGGTGGTGGAGAGGAGGGCAGGTTGAGTCATTGTGTAAGTGGGTGGGGAGGAGGGCAGGTTGAGTGGTTTTGTAGGTGGTGGAGAGGAGGGCAGGTTGAGTGGTTGTGTAGGTGGTGGAGAGGAGGGCAGGTTGAGTGGTTGTGTAAGTGGGCGGGGAGGAGGGCAGGTTGAGTGGTTGTGTAGGTGGGCAGGGAGGAGGGCAGGTTGAGTGGTTGTGTACGTGGGCGGGGAGGAGGGCAGGTTGAGTCATTGTGTAAGTGGGTGGGGAGGAGGGCAGGTTGAGTTGTTGTGTAGGTGGTGGAGAGAAGGGCAGGTTGAGTGGTTGTGTAAGTGGGCGGGGAGGAGGGCAGGGTGAGTGGTTGTGTAGGTGATGGGGAGGAGGGCAGGTTGAGTCATTGTGTAAGTGGGCGGGGAGGAGGGCAGGGTGAGTGGTTGTGTAGGTGGGTGGGGAGGATGGCAGATTGATTCGTTGTGTAGGTGGGTGGGGAGGTGGGCAGGTTGAGTGTTTGTGTAGGTGGTGGAGAGGAGGGCAGGTTGAGTGTTTGGGTAGGTGGTGGAGAGGAGGGCAGGGTGAGTGGTTGTGTAAGTGGGCTGGGAGGAGGGCAGGTTGAGTCGTTGTGTAGGTGGTGGAGAGGAGGGCAGATTGAGTCGTTCTGGAGGTGGTGGAGAGGAGGGCAGGTTGAGTGGTTGTGTAGGTGGTGGAGAGGAGGGCAGGTTGAGTCGTGGTGGAGAGGAGGGCAGGTTGAGTGGTTGTGTAAGTGGGCGGGGAGGAGGGCAGGTTGAGTCATTGTGTAGGTGGATGGAGAGGAGGGCAGGGTGAGTGGTTGTGTAGGTGGGTGGGGAGGATGGCAGATTGATTCGTTGTGTAGGTGGGTGGGGAGGTGGGCAGGTTGAGTGGTTGTGTAGGGGGTAGAGAGGAGGGCAGGTTGAGTGGTTGTGTAGGTGGGCGGGGAGGAGGGCAGGTTGAGTCGTTGTGTAGGTGGTGGAGAGGAGGGCAGGTTGAGTCATTGTGTAAGTGGGTGGGGAGGAGGGCAGGTTGAGTCGTTGTGTAGGTGGTGGAGAGAAGGGCAGGTTGAGTCGTTGTGTAAGTGGGCGGGGAGGAGGGCAGGTTGAGTCGTTGTGTAAGTGGGCAGGGAGGAGGGCAGGTTGAGTCGTTGTGTAGGTGGTGGAGAAGAGGGCGGGTTGAGGCGTTGTGTAGGTGGTGGAGAGGAGGGCAGGTTGAGTGTTTGTGTAGGTGGTGGAGAGGAGGGCAGGTTGAGTGGTTGTGTAGGTGGTGGAGAGGAGGGCAGGTTGAGTGGTTGTGTAAGTGGTGGAGAGGAGGGCAGGTTGAGTCGTTGTGTAGGTGGTGGGGAGGAGGGCAGGTTGAGTGGTTGTGTAGGTGGTGGAGAGGAGGGCTGGTTGAGTGGTTGTGTAGGTGGGTGGGGAGGAGGGCTGGCTAGTAAGGCAGATTAGAGTGAGTCACTGAGGTAGCGGACAGAGAGTATCAGATCAAAGACAAGGGGAAATGGAAGTCCCTCTCAGTAGTAAGTGATCTGATAGTGACCTAGACTCTTTTAGGCCGAGGCGACCGCCTCCGAGGCCCCAGACCTATAAACTGATTCTTCAAGGCAGTGTCTGTATTGACAAACCAGGAACTCGTCTCTCAGCGTTTAAATGTGCTAACCATGGTTAAATGCATTAAATCCACTGGAAGGAGAATTAAGGCTTGACTCCATATAAATGATTTCACTCCCGATATGGTCAAGATTTACTTCAGTTAATGTCCTGTCAACCAAAACTGGCCTATGCCTGGTCTCTGTCTGGAGGCCATCGGCGCAATGGTATAGGGTACGTGGGTGTCAAGACCTAAACTTATACGGCTGATTATTTTGTGAAGTTAAGTAGCAATCCCAACAAGCATAGTGAATTGAAACCTTTTTCTTTTAGAAGGTAGCTAATAAGAAATTAATTCTATTGTAATCTGCCAATTACAGGCTCTGGTGTACCAAGAGGAAAAACAGAAAAACAGATCTAGCTTATATTATATTATTGCCTCAAAAGCAGGGGGTTATATATAAATTTTAATGCAAAGAGTTTCAAAATGTTTTTGCATTGTTTGGATGTTTGGTTCAGGTTTCTATATTTCCCTAGCTTAACGAAAAGGACGGAACTCAGTAAAATCGCAACAGCAAAAATGGTGAAAATTATTTGATTTATCGAACATTGGTATTTCTGATCATCTTGATGTCTTCTTTTTAACCAGACAAACCCTATTGGATATGGACAAGCATATTATGATATAAACAAACAAAATACAGTGTATACATTCTGAAAATAAAAAAACTTATTTACAATAAGAATGTGGATGCAGGTAAAACGGCACTGGAAGCGGTGAAGGCGAGGAGTACTTCACTTAAACCTAGAAATGAAAAGAGAATTGATCTCCTCATGGTGTTTGTTATATCCTCGTTACCTAAAGTCATCAGTCTTTACGGAGGACAATCTGACGAGACGATCGGGAAAAATATCTTTTTTTGAGTAGTTTAAAAGGTCACAAGCTTCACCTTTTTTTAGGTTCGTCTTCTACTAGGAAAAATGCAAAAGATTTCCTAAAATCTCTAGGGCTACATTAAAAGAGAACGGACTGACACTCCGATCATGGTCACTATCGCCTGTGGTTAGTCTTATTCGTAATCATTCAGACAGTATCGTTCTTAGTTTTAACGAGACTAAGAATGAGGATTTCTCTCCCTATGGACCACAGTGGTAGACGCCCGATAATCATATGTCAGAGCGCACTCCGGTCTCTACTGGCTTCAGCTAGTTGGAATACCTGTGATCTTTAAACGACGCCACGTGTTGTGTCATCCAAATCCCCTTCTACATTTTCTCGTTATGACTATGTACCCATGCCGTATCTACTGTAAACACGCACTGTTTTGCCATGAAACGTAAAAAAAAGTATGGAACAGTGTTCCGTACGGCAAAATACTAACCACTGTTCCGTATACGTTGAGTAGTACATTAGCTGTTAAGCCAAATTGAGTTGATTATTTAATTAACTTTGGGTATATGGTTCATACATAACGACCTACCATGCTTGTACAAGCTACAAAACTCTATGATAATTTATGGTTTGTACGGAACTCAACAAACCATGAAATATTATCTCGTTTTGCTGCTTGTACAGCATGGTCAGGTAGTTCAAGATAAGTACATATCATAACCTCTTGAAATTTCGGGCTGCCACTGACAGCTGTAAAAAACCTTACTAAATCCAGTCAGTGAGCCATAAAGCATCCACAACATCATCTTGGTTTCATCTATTTGTAGTGCTGGGGATTCATGAACAGGTGTCTGATATTTCTGTGCGTTCGTTTTATCATCATAATTGAATTTTACTGACGTCACAGTTGCTTCAAATGGTACACAACCTTCTGTGACGTTAGACCCATATCAAATGATTTCATTTTATTTGAAAAAACACTAACTCCTTCTTTCTTTTAAAACTTTAGTAATTGATTTCCTGTTGATTTTTATATTATTTTTTTAAATACATTGTTTATCTTAATCAACATTCGGCGACAAGCATTTGCAATGATTGAAGTCTTACTTAGTGAATATTTGTCGATGAATATGATAATGTTAGGCTCACACAATCCTCATCAATATGGAAATTAATCCGCAAAAACTCGTTGTAATTTGTGTTGTCCTTCTAACATGACACATCGTTTCTAGTACCTCCATCTGACACCTTTTGGTATAACTGCGTCTACAACACTTGTGTTCAGTATACTGTGTGCTCCAAACAAATCTAGCAGCCTTTCAACTCAGTTGTTCAACGCAGTTAATCTCGGACGTGACCTAAACCAGTTTAGTGAGGAAACTGTGTTTGTGAAGTATCATGGTGCATTTAACAAACACTACCCCAAGCACCCTTCCGTATTTGTCTCTTTATTTCTATCTTTTTCCATCTCTATGTATTTGACTGCCTAACTCATTATCTCTTTCTGTATCTGTCTCTCTATTCGTCTCTTTCTCTATCTCTATGTATTTGATTGTCTAACTCTCTATCTCTATCTCTTTCTCCATTAGTCTCTTTATCTCTACCTTATCTGTGTTTTCACCCTTTCTCTCTCACACACACAGATGCCCGGGTGTTCGTCACTTTGGGCCTTTGTCAGGACTGATAAAATATGACACAGTCGCCTTGCGCCGGGCCCGACTCCCAGCCCGGCACCAGCATCAGTATTCAGGCCTCGTGAGATTATTTGTGAACCTTGTTCCTTTCCAATATTGGCTTTTTTCTCCCAATATTCATGTGATTATAAATCAGGAGAACTTCCTATACACCCTGCTGCAAGGGTAATAGCGAATTGCCTCAGCTGTCAGACTGTGTTTAGTCACTACAGGCATAAATTTACGTCCTAAAACGCAAATGCATGGAAGCACTTATCACCGTCAGTATAACAAGCCTAGGATGGTAACACTACAGTGTTAAAAAAGAAAACAATGAGATTAACAGTCCTTCGTTAAGAGGGCCTGGTGCTAAATATTTCACCTGTCACTTAGTAAATATCTACTGAGGCTCATCAGCCCAGTTCCCGGTTACACAGCGCATGCGCGGAACGCTTTGAGTGTGGAGACAGCGCCACAGACGGGCAGATTAGACATCAAGGCGTTAAGTGTCTTCAGATCCTACTTGTTTGCACTGTGAGGCTCAGACAGACACAAAACACCTCTTTTATATCTACATAAATCTATATATTCACTTATACGTATAAAAATGTATCTATAACATATGTGTATTTATCCTACCCCTCATATGAATCTCCATAGACTTAACATGGTGTGACTGTATGCCACGGTTATGACATATATTATTTATATGCCACGGGTGACATATGCAATTAATAACATGTGATGGGGTAGGATAAAATCTAAACATCACTCAATTTCATATAATTGTTTATATGGCCTTTGTTGTCTTCTGCTGCAGATATCACTCAGCTCCGCTTCGTGATATCATTCCGCGAAAACAACTCACGCCATATAAGCAATTGTATGAAATTTCGTGACGTTTCTTGATAATGTTTATTAGCTATGGTATACAAAGTCCCCATTGAACATGTATGGGGACTCAGTAAACGACCCATCATATAAAACCTGTCGGATACCATAACTGGGGTCTCTAGATTCAAATCTGTGGAATATGGCGTCAAAGCCATGGTACACGAAAAAAATAGCCCCTTTCTGCTATAGGGCAAAAAATAGGCCATATTGATAAACCACTCAAGGTTGCCGTCGTAATACGCTCGCTAGCGTTCGTGTATTACTATGCGTCAACCACTCGTGGTTTACGACCATCTGTCCACAAAGCCATCGTTTATTGTATATGTATATACGCTTTCATATCTATTACCTACCTACACGATTAATAACAAGAATGGACCATGTATCGACATGTTAGATGACTATACATTCGATAAGGCCACAGTACTGCCAGGCATGGCGGTAATTTGGGTAGACTTAAGCCTGGCACCCAATCTTTGCAATATATGGCCCTGACATAGCTAGGACATGGGTATAAATCAAAACGACCGCATCAAAGCCTTGTCAGAATGTTGAATAATTCGGTTTGATAGAATGTCAGAGTACGAAACTAGAGTATTGCATCGTTCCTGTGTCGGAAAGTTTAACTATTCTATGTCATAGTTTTTCGGAATGCTTGTTGTCGTGTGTCAGGTGCTCAGTTGGTTCCCGGTCTTAGGCCCGGCATAACTAAGCTACAAAATCGTCTACGTCATTCCCGACAGTGTACCTACCGTCCCAGTACGATACAGGCTGATGTTCCTAGTCTAGGCATTTGTGTAAGAAAGAGGTTCCCAATCGTCTAGGATTTTTAACATTATGCATCGTAGTGTACCGGAGGTCTTAAAATCCTATTGTAGTAGGCGGAGGAAGGGCCTAACGCAGTCGATAAAGTTCCCCATTGATATGTGTCTAAAGCATGCAAAACATTTTAAGATTTTGATATATGATAATAAATGAAATAAATATTACTAATTTCGATTAATCAACATGAAAATAACTTTCCATGACATTGTCTTCGAGATTGACTTTAGTTAAAAACGCTTACGGGACACTTCTGCTCGGAAAGGAATACTTCCCCCTCTATAAGATGTTCGAGTTTATCCTGTTTGAAGGGTGGCTTTGGCCCGGAAGGGAGGGTGTCCCATTTAGTGGGGTTCGACTGTATAAATATATTACATTACTACGTTTTTTTATTTCTCAGTTATCAGTACAATTTATGAGTTTGTAAGTATGACATGTATATTATATATACATGGGATACAGAGTTGTTATCACTCTTGTGAGTATATCTATATCCGGGCCAATTTACAGAAAGTTGTGCCCCATGCCTGCAGTATACCAATCAACTAACAAAGTGTGATAACCCGTTCCTGTACACCACCTAATTAGTGGATGCGTTTATCTGTTTCAGTTCATCTCCGCCGCTGAGTCTACGTCCGGTGCCCCGTCACGGCCCGTCACGTCACGGCCCGTTACGTTAAGTCACGCCCCGTCACGTCACGTCACGTCACAACACAACACACCCAGTCACATCACGCCCCGTCACGTCACGTCACGTCACGTCACGTTACGTCACATCACGTCCCGTCACGTCACTCCCCGTCACGCCCCATCACGTCACGTCACGTTATATCACGTCCCATCACGCCCGGTCACACTCCGTCACGTCACGTCACGTCACATCACGCCCCGTCACGTCACATCACGTCACGTCTTGCCCGTCCCGACATGGGGATCGTGAACCCAGCTTCAACTCGCCGCACCAGCCGTTAATTACCCGCCAGTGGGACTCGCGCCGATAGCCGCTCCACCATAATGACGAGCAGCTCGGAGAATTAAGCGAGCTGCTCCGTGCGTACACGTGAGGTGTCAATCAATCCCTGCAAGCCCCGCCCACTGCCGTGATCGACCAATCAGCGATGCGGGCGGGCGAGGCGGCGGTGGCGGCGGTGACGGGGGGCGGGCTGTACCGCCTGCTGGAGACCGGGCAGGAGGCGGCCGGGTACCGGGACGTGGGTAGCGGGCTGGGCGTGACGGGGGGCGGGGCCGGGTCGGGCGGGGGCGGCGTGCTCAGTGTCGGCGGCTCGTCCCCCGTGCTGGAGACGGACCTGGACCGGCTCGCGGCGCTCCTCGAGCACTACATGGACCCCGGGGACGGCGGCGGGATGAGCGGCTTCACCTACAACGGGAGCGGGCCCGGCGCCAACCTGACCATCCTGCCGATGCCGATAGTCAAGCCGATTGGCGTCAAAGCCGTGGTGGCTATCCTCCTCGGCACCTTCGGCCTGCTCGCCAACCTGAGTTCTCTGGTGGCCATCAGCCGCATCCGACACAGTCTCACAGCCAACCTGCGCCTCATCGTGAGCCTCTGCGCCTCGGACATGCTGGTGAGCATCAGCCTGCTGCTCAAACTGACCCACGAGGCGCACTCGGCCATGTTGACCGACGTGCAGGACACGTGCACGGAGCACGTGCTCAAGGCGCTGCGTATGACCTCGCACATCATCTCCCTGTTGAACCTGGTGGGGCTGGCGCTGGACCACTACTGCGCCATCCTCAAACCGCTCAACTACCCGACGCTCATGTGCAAGAAGCACGCCAACATCATGATCGTGCTCTTCTGGGCAGCGGCCTCGCTGTGCGGCTTCTCCGACTTCATCCTGCCCTCCCCCTACTTCAGCTACTGTCAGGGGGACAAGGAGATCAAGCATTACTGCATGGCCGTGTGGTGTAGTATCTACACAGAGGAGTATATTATGTACGCCATGGCCATCCTGTCTGCTATACTCATGGCTGCGCTCTACACCACGATTTTCGTCCACATACGCAGGTACCAGTCCTTCCAGCAGCAGTACAGACAGAACATGAAGCGGAACTGCCGCGGACTGGTCACCACCTTCGTGATCGTCTTCACTTTCATGGTCACGTGGTTACCCTACTGTCTCTTTGACGTCATTATTATTATAGCCAACAAAACCAACCCGGACTCCAACATCCATTACATACAACTGACACACACACTTGAGTTCCACTTTTTTAACCTGCTTCTCCTCAACTCCTTCCTGGACCCTATAATCTACGCGATACGCATGCGCGACGTGCAGACCGGATACCGGAACATCTTCCCGTGCACGCGTCCAGTGCGGACGCTGGGGCGCGGAACGTCACAGTCTACAGAGCGCAGTATGCGCTACACACTGCACAACTCTACGCAGTACTCCAAGACCAACCAGACCGAGTCCTATCTCTGAGACTCAACCGGGGTTCTTTCACAGTGTACAGCATGTTTTATCTGTAAACAGGTCAGGTTCAGTCTGAATAACTCAACGCAGTATGCCGAGACCAGGCAGACCGAACCCTATCTCTGAGACTCTGCCAGGGTTCTCTCACAGTGTACAGCATGTCTGTAAACAGGTCAGGTTCAGTCCAAGACCAACTAGACCAAGTCCTATCCCTCAGACTCGGCTGGGGTTCTTTCATAGTGTACAGCATGTTTTATCTGTAAACAGGTCAGATCTCTGAGTCAGTCAGACCTCTTGCTGTGAACAGGTCAGGTTGAGTCCTATCTCTGAGTCAGTCAGACTTCTTGCTGAACATACAGTATGTTTTATATGTAAACTGGTTAGGTTGAGTCCTATCTCTGAGTCAGTCAGACTTCTCGCTGAAGGTACAGAATGTTTTATATGTAAACTGGTCAGGTTGAGTCCTATCTCTGAGTCAGTCAAACTTCTCGTTGAACATACAGAATGTTTGATATGTAAACAGATCATGTTCAGTTCTATCTCTGAGTCGGTCAGACTTCTCGCTGAAGGTACAGAATGTTTTAGATGTAAACAGGTCAGGTTCAGTCTTATCTCTTCTGAGTCAGTCAAACTTCTCACTGAATGTAAATAATGATTTATCTATAAACAGGTCAGGTTCAGCCCTACCTTTGAGGTGTAAAAATATCAGTGTTATATCTGATTTGAAAAGAGATTCATCTGTAAACCAATTAGAAGTCTTATCAATTTATTAGGGGCAGTGATCTTTCGTTCTAAGACAATCAGAGTAAGTCAGAACAAATCAGCATTGTCTTGAAGACTGCAAGAATGGACGAAATATTTAAACCAGGTAGGGCCTCCAATCTCTTTGCCAGATACTCTAGGCCATATGTCTCTACCTTCTACAGTGAATGTTACATCAAGATATATAGCTGATTTAAATAGTTCAACTATGAGACAATCGCAGTGAATGTAATATGTAATCAGATTGAAAGAGGTCAACTGTGAGCTAATCACAGCAAATGTTGGCCTATATAAATAAGGCAATTTTGATAAGTCTTCTGTGAACCAATCACAATGAATGTTACATGTAAGCTGATTTGAATAGGTCTTCTGTGGGCCAATCACAGTGGATGTTACCTGTGTGACCAATCAAATTAAGGCATCCTACAGCCAATCACAATTAATGTTATTTGTAAGCCAGCCACAGTAAAGGGCAGTTGGCAGGTCGGCACAGAGCAGTTGGCAGATCAGCAAAGGAGAGTTGCAGGTCAACACAGGACAGTTTGCAGGTTAGCGCAAGGAAGTTTGCAGCTCATTATGGGGCAGTATACAGATTAGTACAGGACAGTTAGCAGGTCAGTATGGGGCAGGTTGCATATCAGTATAAAGCAGTTGGAGTAAGCACAAGGCAGTTTGCAAAACAGTACAGGGCAGTTGGCAGGGCAGAAAAGGAGAGTTTGCAAGTAAATTGTATGGCATTAAGCATTTGAGTACATGACAGATTTTTGGTCAGTGCGGGATAGTTGGCAGGTCCGTGCAGGACAATTTGCAGGTCAGCATAAGACAGTCCGCAGGCCAGTATGGGACAGTTGGCAGAAAATGAAAGGAGAGTTGGCAGGTCAGTGCAGGGAAATTTGCAGGCCAACAGAAGGACGTTTGCATGTCAGTATGGGGCAGTTTGCAGGCCAGTACAGAGCAATTGGCAAGTCAGTACAGGGCAGTTGGCAGGTCAGTACAGGAGAGTTGGCAGGTGAAAATATATATATGGCAGTTAGCAAGTCAGGACAGGCCAATTCACAGGTTAGTACAGGGCAGTTAGCAGGTCCATTACATGGCAGATTGCAAGCCAGTACAGGAGAGTATCAAGGTCAATACGAGTGAAGCGACATGAAAATGCCACCGACTCATCCAGACAGTTTGATTTCTACTGTTTTATCTAAAGGATGTTCAGTCAGAACACAACCTGTGCTCGGTGACTTTTGATGTGGAGTGAACACAGATAAGACTCGCCGACCCTGGTATCTACAGGAGGATATATACACGTCGTCATGATCCCCAACGTCATGTGTGTCGTTATGACGTCACCATACCCGATACTTCACGTAATATACGTCGTGAGGATTCCCAGGTCATGTGATCATGTACTAAGCACAACATTATGACGTCACATTAGCTGATGCGTCACGTGATACACGTCGTGATGGTTCCCAGGTCAGGTGTGACGTTATGACGTCACTCTACCTGATACGTCAAGTTGTGATGGTGGAGAGTGACGTAGCGTGACGTCAGAGAGGCATCCTCAGACGGCGTTGCTAGTGAATGTTGTGTGTAATGGAGGACGTACATTTCTAGCAGGTGGCCGGATCCCCATGTTTTCTGCATAAATTACCGTGCATGTTACGTACGTACCCCGTGACGTCACGGAGAGACAGGGTATTCAAACAGAACTGAACTTGTGTATTTTCACGTGAACTCACGATATATTATCTCGTATTGGAGGCGGTTGTCTCGGTATTTTATAAATGTCTGTTTATTGTGGATTAAAAACTGTTTAAATGAGTTTCACCAAATAACGAGGGTTTTTTACCTGAAAACTGATAAGTTTGTGAGTTCTGCATTATTTTGTATTGATGATATTTAAAGAATGATTAACAAACAACACAGCTTCTCTATTTCATCATTAACGTCTCTTGTTGTGAGTAACATGAACGAAGACAGATTCAATGAAGCGATTGTCAACAAATATCGGCTCATCGTAGAATAATCCAATTATCCAATTAGAAAGAACCTTTTCTCAAACTCTGCCAATGCCATTTTTATTCATATTAGTCAAAGCGGTGTTCAATGTGAACAGAACTAATGGTTTATTTCGTCAATAGACTCAGGCTTTTTTTATTCACCTTATTGTATCTTTTACTGTGACTCCACTGTGGACAATGTTTACTATCCCCTCATCGTTAAAAACTCACTTTATGAATACTCATTACGCATGCGCGCTGCTAGAGACGCACGCCGGGCATGCGCACAGCCGTTCTCAGCTGCTTCGCGGAGCAGTAGAAGATATGACATTTAGATATAATGAAATAATGACATAAAGTCATGCAATCCACCCTCGATGCCGGACATTTATAGTCAGGACAATAACGTTCGCAAGTTAATCTTTGACAAATGAGCTTCTCTGGATATAATAATCACACTGAATTGACTATTTCAATTAAAGAAGCCTTCCCTGAACTTTCCACTAATTCATTAATGTATAATGTTTGCTTGTCGCTGTGAGATTCAATTAGGGTTATTACGTTCTTATGGCATTGGAACAGTAGAATAGGAGGCGAAAAACTCGTCTCGGCTCTATGAGAGTAACGGAAGAGTAAAGGGATGCTTTTAACAGAAAAAGGCGAATACTAATAGGATCATATTTAAGTTGTAAAACTAATCCATAGTGGTAAGCCTGGATAAACCCTCCCTACAATAATTTTAGCATGAGATAATACCTTCAAACCATACTCACATCAAAAGAGTTACAATTCATGGCTTTATCCAAACAATAGTTAAAGATGGCATAAGGCAATTAGGTTCATTTAATGAATCCAAAAGAGTAAGCTCCGCCCACGACGCCCGTGAGCGTGCGCAGAGTGGAGCTAGCAAGTCCATATCTCAGCTGGGAACAGCATGGGGCTCTGTGTACCGGCCGCCTACATTGCCTTTATAGGAGAGCAATATGTAATTCTACAGACTAGGCTAACTTGTCCCAAAGCCGAGACATTTGCAGTGCCCCTAGCCCTAGCACGGACATATAAAAGGCCAAAGCCTCTGGCTGGTGATCCACTCATGCATGGCAGGTAGGAAAGTGCAGACACAGGTGTGATTACTGACTCTGACAAGCAATACCAGCAGTACACTGACCACAATAGGAAAATATGGTAACTAATACAATATATGCCCAATATGTCTGTGTATATGTATTTACATAGGATAGTCTCACTGAATTATGCATGTATTCTAATGAATTTACAAGGTCATGTGAAAGAAAGGTGGCAGAGCAGCGTGCCATGACAGGTAGGGTCAAGATTGTACTGATATTGTTTAGCTTATGTATTTATGTGACTGTGTCAGTGTATGACTGTATGTGTGCGTACATGTGTGTCCATGTAGATATGTGTCTGTGTCTGTGTGTATATATATAGATATATATATATATATATATATATATATATATATATATATATATATATATATATATAGATCATCTGTTTCTCTCTATATCCATATGTATATGTGTGCCAGTGCATTTATTTACTCACAATGACTTCATGCTCCTGACCATGCCCCACCTCTTACTGGCTGCAAGCCCCATTCAGAACTAAACAACACCCCATACAGAGACCCTCTTATGTACCCCCTCACTGCGGCCTGGGGATGTCATGAGCAGTGTGTGTCAGGTGCACTTACCACAGGCTACACACAGGCTGCCCTCTCCACCGTCCCTCACAGTGTGAGAGGCGGCGTTATATTTTTTTGAAAATTATCATATGGAGTTGCCTTATCTCAGCTTTAAGCGTGAGCATCCATCCTTGTGATATTTCATGAAATTTCAAATGAAAATCACCAAATTTCTCCAAATTCATATCTCATTTCGCGCTAGCTGGGTTGTAGCCCAACAAAGAGGGTTTCCACATATTTCATCATCGCACGTAGGGATATTATGGTAAATTAGGTTCTGCGCCACTAGTGCAATTTAAGACCCGTAATATCAGCTTTTATTTCATTCTTACCTAAAACAAGGTAATGGATAATCCCATAGAAAGCAATTTATTGCCACCAATTACTCCTTAACAAAAACACACAAAGGCCTGGCTGCTTTTAACCTGAGCATTGTTAAGATGGGGAGTGTGTAAACTACAATTAAATGCGGCTGCTTTTAGGCGAGATGAGCCTGAGATTAGGCGGCAAACTTGGAGCGAGCCTTAGACTCGTTCCTCCTTGGAGGATGCGGGAGTATGCTTGTCATGGTCTCTCTGAAATTCGAGCTTTACACTGGGGCCAAGGCGGCCACGTCTCAGGCCACAAGGAAAGGACTGTGGCATCCCGAGAGCAGCATCAGACAACAAAAAGGATCGCGACTGGCAAACATAGCTCCATTTTGGGAACTTGGGTGCTGTGGAATATTCTTTAGCTCAGTGGTTAGAGCACCACACGTGTAACCCCAAGGTTGTAAGACATTGTGGGTTCGAGTCCCATCCCCAACAGTGGTAGATTTACCAATCCTTCTCATACCATGTCTATGTGGTGTGGAAAGTAAATGAACGTTTATTTTTGTAAATGTGAAGGGTGGGATTTCTATCTGAAATCATGTTATAGATTCGATCATCACATCTTGAGATAGTCTTTATATTCCCTTAGTGTGTGTGGATTAACAGGATCTCTGTTGACCGACAAATCAACTTGTGATTGGCCCTGGAATTGTCGGTAAAGGTTATCGTAAAGTCACTGGCTATCTGCCTCCCGACCGACTTTTGGAGCCACTACCCATTTCTTCCACTACAAAATCTGACAAAACTGACATCTGACAAAACTTGATTTTATTTGTGCTTATGGTAGTTTATTCATCTCGCCCCTGAGATTTCTGTTCTATATCCTTAACATTGGGAACTCGTTCTCTATGCCCCTGCGAGTATTGCAGGCAATTCTCCATCGTCTATATCCTTAGTGTCTCTCACCTCAGTAAATGTGTAGGGGCCAGACTTCTACCGGAATTCATCACATAGATTCGATCACTACCCTCATGGTGTAAAAGAACCTTGAGAAAGTCTGGTCAGGATTTCTAATGGATGACTGGACGTTGAATCAAACCAAACAAACAAACAATCTTGAAATGACAAAAGATTTGTCGCTGCAGGGACGGTGCTAATGAGAAACATACCAGGCCCTCATGAGACGTGATGGACGTCACATAACGTGACTGAACGTGACAATCTAGGTGGGCATACAGGGAAACATGGACAAAATGTGAGGGACGTGACCGACCACAGCCAGCTGTACAGGGAACTGTGGACAACGTGACCGACTGCAGCCAGCCATACAGGAACCATGAAAAAAAAAGAACCCTAAACATTGGCCTCCATGATCATCTGCAACGGTGCACTATGTTTTGGCAAAACTTGGTGGCCAGGGCTGCCGTCGCTCATTGAAAACCTATATTAAGTACTTTCTTGAAGGAAACATGAAGTTTTATGCATATATAAATATTTAATTTTTAAAAACGAGGAGAAATTCAGAGAATTTATCTATTGGATAATAGACTTGAGTATGTGACTTAGTGATAACAGATCAAGAGATGGAGAGAAAGCATGGAAGCCATTTGGGGTCAGAAAGAAAAGTGGAAATATCCTTCATTTGGAAAGTTCTGCCACGGAGAGACTGGGAAAACGTGGAAAACACGGACAACAGTAATAACAGTTCAACCGATGGAGAGAAAAGCAGCGATGCCATTTGGAGTCAGGCAAATAGTGGACATATTGTTCGTTTGGAATTTCCTGCCACAGGGAGACTGAGAAAACGTGGGAAACATGTCGGTGTCGGCCATGGCTTGGGGCTGAGGGTCTGTGGGGAGGTTCCTACCCCTGTTTTATTGGTTTGAATGAGCTCATTCAATATGATCTTTGTATACGCTAGGTGGTAATTCTGTGTAATATCAAATTGAAACATGGATTTTCTTGGAAAATGGAAAGCTAACGTTTCTGCAAAGGAGGGGAAGAGGGAAAGGATGGGCACACCCACTCCCGGAGTCCCTCTAGCAACCAAGAGTGGCGAATGATTCTTACTTAAGTTTCCTCTACAAATATAACTAAATATATTTGTCGAAATCACTGCATACAAGTATGTTTAAGTTTCTAAATGAGAAAATCTGAAATATACATAAAATATGAATAAATAAAATGTTTCATGCTATAATAGAAAGAGAGGAATCAAGGATTTCTTCCTCAGAATGAAGCCTGATAGCACTAATGTCAGTTGGCCATGTCAAACGCGAAGGAAATTTCACTGAAACAGAATAGTTCCACCATACGCCACCAGGGGCGTGGTGCCTGTTCATTTGGCCGCCGTTCAACACTGAGCGACGGGTGTTTGTCCACAGATCAAACTTACATTGAAAGATACTTTCTACGAAGCTCTTCCCGATGCTGCTCTGCAGACCAGTTCTTACATGAGCTGGTATTCAGGAGGTCGTCTAACACGGGAGGCTCCTGAATAGCGGTGAGAGGAATGTGCGGAGTGCGGGGAGTGGGTGTTTAGGAGACAGCACCCTGATGTGAGACTGAGCAAACACGTCCGGCGGAAGGGCTCTTACACCGCGTCCAGATAAGCGAGGAGCTGCGCCGCTCCTCCCACTGAGGTGCTCGCAGAGAGCTCACAGTCAATATTTTCCTTCGTGTTCACCTAAAAACATTCACAGTTTGCGACCCTCCGTCGTGCACGCCATAAGATGAGATCACTCTAACATCAAGGCCGGAGCATGTTTCACAGCTACAACACTTTCCGCAGACACCCACTTCACGCCCACCTGCACATGGCATCTAATTAGATACAGATAGAGAGTTTCACATGGACCACCATGCCGATACAGATATCTGGTTGTGCATGAGCCATCACTCACATATGGACACATGACTACATGTAACCAGACACTCGAACAGACAAAGTTACCTGAAAGCAGCTGGTTGGTGGTGTTTTCTGCTGTAGCAATGGCCAGGGTCGTATCATTGTAATATTGACAGACAAACAGGAAACACAGTGGCATGACTGAGCTTCGAACCCTGGGTCATGTGCCAAAGGCCATCACATGACTGACTGACCTATCGCACTGCCTTTAAACATGGGCAGAAACTCTGGTAAGGAAACAAATTGCACATGGGCAACCATGCAGATACAGATACACCTTGACATATCTGAGGCCCCTCTGTTACAAAACGGTTAAATATGACCAGACGGCTGATTGATGGTGTTCTTGCCTCAGCAGCTACCAGGATCATATCATGGCATGATTGAAGGATAAAAGACGATCGGGAAATACAGTGGCACAACTGAACCTCAGAAGCGGTGAGAGATAAAAAGGTTCGACATATTCCTGTCTTTTTCATTATCTGGCACAGGATGGCAATAACCTGGGGTACATGGTTTATGCATCGACATGATTTATAACCAGTTAATAAAGTCTTGTATATGCTTGACTTAGCAATGATCGTACTGGGCAAGCCTCACATCTCACCAGGAAACCACGGTCATATTTTCCCAATACGCCTATGATGAGAGATGGGTACTCAGGGAGATCCCTCCGCCGGCTGTTTCAATGGCTTTATAGTGGGCATAACCAGGGCGTTACAAGGGTGCGACCTGCAATAAATAACGTGCGGTAAGTGGCGCCGGCCAGCGACTCCAAGTCATCAGCGCAGCTCAGCACGCGGCATGTCTGTGTCAGAATACCCTTTTCTCTACACCATGTTGTAGGATGGCTGTTTGGTCCCCAACAGTGACGGTTCCACAGGATATTATTACGTTGTGGGTTAAGTGCAACAGGGAACCTGCCTATATTATATGTGGAAATGTAAAAAGGAAATCTAAAAAAGATAAACCCATACCGATTGTTCTACGGGGCATAATCGTTATTCACATTGGACTGAGACTAAAGTCTGATTAAATAACGCCGTAAAAATCCACAGAAAATTATAGAAAAATATTACCGTAACATATATGAAAAAAACAGAACTATCAAATACATTCTGTGTTTTGTAGGAAACTAAACATACATTCTCAGAGTGACTACAATGTAACAAATCTCATTTGTAACATAGTCGTGCGACTGTTACTTTGTAAAACACCTAAGAGGTGAAAAAAATAGTCGATAAATGAATTTATATTAAAAAAAACTACTGCTGAAGCAAAACACTCTGAAAAGTGAACTGACATAGTCAAGATCTTTGTACATTGTTTCTTTCGATGTCCCAACAAGGTCAATACGTTTTACTAAAATACCTAAGAGGTTGGCAAATGCGAGCATATATATACACAATAATGACTGGTTTTGTGTACAAGTGGCCGTAATCTCCGAGTAGTTGACGCCTAGTAATATCCGGGCGATGAGCGAGGATATTACGTCGTCAACTACGAGGAGATTACGGTCCCTCGTATACAAAACCAGTCGTTATTGTATTTATTACACATCTACAAGATTAATAACAAATCTATTGCAATAAAGATGTTTCTGCAAGACATTTAATTCCAGACATTACAATGATTTCTGATGGTAAATGATATAATAATGATTGATTCTAAATAATTGATATTGAATGAACATTCAAGAAACTTATTTTGAAGTACATGATGATTCAACCTCATTATGGACAGGACTATTTTTCCGGAATCTCCTGCAGGAGATTCTGATATGCCAGAATCTCCAGGTATCTGTTTCCAGGTGCCCTATACATTTTCTATGGACACTCCGTAATCGGTTGGTAATAAACTCCAAGAATAATACGAAGACACGTATCGGAAACCAGTCAATATTGTATTCATTATTCAGCATTGGAAATCTAAGTTATCAAAGAAAATACCAAATGACTGTTAATCTCCTCATGCACTTCTTTACATGAAAGGGACTGTTTCTCCAGTAAACTGCGCTCTGCGTAGGGCCGTAATCTCCACCGGGGGGTTACACACTGCCAATGGGTTTTCTATGGAGGCTTCAATAGAAAGGAGCAATGAAACCGAAACGTAAAAAAATTGCAGACCTGTTTTATTGCAGATTGCCTTTGATGGTGTTTCATTGGGTATTAAGTCTGCCCATAAAGGATCGAAGGTCGACGAGCTACTCCTTGGTAGGTGGCCATAATGTGGACATCAATAAAGTGAATAACCTGTTAATAACCCCTAGTTATTGTTGACCACACTGATAAAACGGATATTGATTCAGTAACTAATCAAATTACTCAAGTTGCTGAAAAATACTTATTCTCTTTTCATCTCATTGCATGATGTAGTGGCCGGGTGTCGGGTACAGTCGAAGCTGACCCTGTGCGCCAAAACAGTTCGATCCGGAATGCTTTCCCGGTCTTGGTCTCAACCTCAAACCCACAGGCGTGTGTGAACACAGCCACGCAGCACCGCATGGACTCCACCCAGGAATCACAAGGGAACCCCAAAGACCTGAAACCCTGCAGAAACCCAGGGGCAGTTTGATAATCTCGGATCGTACATGAAGACCCTTTTCTGTACCTCGCACAATGGTTATCGTTTAGACCCCGCACCCGCCAACGCCGACGCGAGCCGACGCGAGCCGATACAAAATGACCACATCGTAGCGCGACGGGAGGCATATCGTAGCGCGTCGGTTCACGTCGGGCCGCGTCGGGACGCGTCGTAACGTGTTGGGAGGGTGCATGAAAAAGGTACCATGGTCCCGATACACCCCGATATAGCTCACGACGCAACCAGCGTGATTAACAATATTTCCTTTATAATTCCAGAAATAATGCAGTAATCTGTAACTCCTACAAACTCAACGAGTTCTACAAATTCACTGTTGAATCACCTGTCATGTAAGCCTGCTAGTTCGGGCACCGGCACGGAATCGAACCAACTGGAGGGGGTGGAGGATAAGCAAAATCTTTGCTGAACCCTAACTCCAGTATAAATAAAAACTTCTTTTTTTTTAATTTAAAAAAATGCATATTTATGGTTGATATTATACCTGTAAATACAAAACAATAGTATATATAATATTGCCTAATAATATTTAATGAAAAATTCAATTCCCAGTTAAAGTATAAATTGATCGATTTAAGACCCTTATCTACCATCAACTTTCACCATTTCGTCGGTTCGCGTCGTAGCACGTCGGACCGCGTCGGTAGCGTTATCGTAGAAACCTGACCAACTGCCCCGATAAGCTCTACGATTTTGCTACGATATGGATTTTGTATCGGGAGGGCAATATCGGGGCGTGTCGGTTCGCGTCGGGAGCTTGGTGGACACCCCCCCCCCCCTTAATTATATTTAAGTCTATTGGCTAAGACAGTATTGGCCGTCCATGAGGTCATCCATAAGTGTTGCATGAAATTGACCCGCATTGTCCCTGGGTCTCTATGGCGTACAGAAAAGGGTCTACTTGTACGATTATGAAACTGCCCCCAGGCCCGTTTGATAATCTATGATCGTACATGAAGACCCTCTTCTGTAGCTTGTACAAGTTATATCATCTGATAATATCTGAGTTGGTTCACCACGATAGTCTTAGGCATCGATAAGGTCATCCATAAGTGTTAAACAAATCTCACCCACATTGTCCTTGGGTCTCTATTATGGCGTACAGAAACGGGTCATCATGTACGGTCCTAAATTATCAAACGGGCCCCAGGACCTTGGGACCTGTGGAATGATCTAAGCTCGAACATGGAGACCCTTTTTCTATATGCCATCAAGGCCCAGGGACGATTTGGGTCAACTTTATTCATTACTTATCGACGATCAGGTAAAACAATCTTAGCTGAACGAGCTTGAATATTATTAAGCAATAACCCCCTTGCGAGGTATCCTTGTACACTGTCCTTTCGCAGGCATAAGTTATTAAACAGACCCCTGGACTCACAAGGGGAGCCCGAAGGTCTTACAACCTTGTAGAGAACCGGGACTCCCTGAATCCACAAAGGGGACCCGAAGGTCTACCACCTTGTGGAGAACAGATACAGAGCCCTGTAGAGGAACCGAACACAGTTCCCCTATCCTCATTGTGTCCAGCTACGCTGAGCAGGGCTCTTATATATACACCTGCTTGGCGGCTTCACTGAGCATGTGCATATCTCCGCCCCAAAACAACTCGGAACATATTTCATTCAGGGACACTGACCATGTCTCCATATGATACATTCCCTATAATTATAGAGGGATTTGTCACATATCATTGATTATGAAATGGCGGAGTATGAAAGTTGAAAATTGTACACCTGCCAAAGGACACGTGCAGTGTATCGAAAATCTGTATAAAAAGATCACCAAACATTCAAAATTTGAGGTGAAGTCCTGCCTAACTCTTCGACGCTGCACAGACTAATGTCCACTCCATTTTTTTTATCTCCCTTCTCTCCTGCCACGCATCTACTGATCCGCTACACACTGTGATCCCTTTATATAGTGTTGGTGTTCGACAGTTTTTCCACACCTTCAAACATTCAGAAATACAAGAAATCTGCAAACATTATATCGTAAGCAAATTATGAGACCAATTAACAATTGAAATTCAAACTAATGACTACGGATACAAATTTTAAGACGAATGTATAGGAAAATTTAGTCAATCTAGTATGAATTATTAAACTGGTGGAGTAAAGGTGTCCAATTCATGCCTTTTTGTCCAGTATAGATGTACTAGTTTTAAGCAATGCTGTGTGTAAGGTCGACTCTGTACCAGAGACGAGTACTCATGTTTTCTTGGGCAATAAACACATTCAGATCTAAAAAGATGCGAAGATCGCGTATGAGGCCCTCGAGTCCAGGCACGACTGCAAATCTCACCAGGTAAGACTTGAAAATCAAATGTAATTTTAATTTTGTTTTACCAACTAGCTTCAATCTCCGTGTTTCGGCTTCAATTATGGATATTTCCTTGAATCTAAATATACTTTTGCCTCCACTTCATGGCTGCCGTCTCTCAGCTCAGATGTTCCTTCATTTTTTTTCTCAATTGATTGATCTGACTCCGGCGAATCTTACCTGTAAAGCATGACTGATGTTTCAAAAGGAAGAATTTCTAGAGAAGATTTCAAAATTAACACTGAAATAAATGCTGATTTGTAACAAACGAACACCAAACATGCTTGAAAGGCAGACGACGAGTCCACAAGAGAGGCGAGGCTCGCCTGGCTTTGTCTCGGCGCGTGTGTGGTCGCGCAGATGAACGACTGAAGTGACAGCCACATGACAAGGCTCCATATCGCCTCCTCAGGTAGCGACTTGTTGCTCTTGTGTCTTAACAACCACCACTGTGTGGCTCTGTTTGTCCCGTTTCATGTTTGACACGTATCACGACATCGAAGATCAGCTTCCTACTTGCTCTCTCTCTATCTGTCTGTCTCTCCCTTTGTCTCTCGCCCTCCTTCCTTTCCATTCTCTGTCACCTATCCTATCTCACTCCCTCCTTCCCCCTCTCCTTCTCCTCTCTCTCTCTCTCTCTCTCTCTCTCTCTCTCTCTCTCTCTCTCTCTCTCTCTCTCTCTCTCTCTCGCTCGCTCGCCTCTCACGGGAGTCCTACAAACATTTTATCCGGTTATAGTTATAAAGCATACAACTCTTCAGTGATTACCTTTACATCTTTACTGAAGATGATTTCTCGGGGATGGTGTTGACGATTTATGAGGTAATATTAACTATCAAACAATATTTGACCTATGGAAAAATCAGAACGGTCTAAAAGAGATGCTGTAGTGAATTCAAGAAAAGATTCATTTTTTGAATCGATACATCTCATGTGCTTATTACCATGGATCGTATTTCTATTACTGTCACCATAAGGCCACTCAAAAAGACTTGTCTCTCATCACGGCGCGCGTCAGCAAAAACGTTTTTAGAGGATTTTTTTTAGATGAACCTTGATATAAATCATGAAAGGTATCAGTATTTGGTATCAAATTAAAGCTTCTGGTGTCAGGGATGTATTTGAACTTGCTCAAGTCTTTGATCATGAACGCAAATTGAATGAATAAAATAAATGACAATGTATAAGGTTCCTCTGGCTCAGAAGGGGAAAGGTGGCAGCAGCAGTAGGAGAGGTGGGTAGGACACAGGGACTGAGGCCAGTCTAGGATGCATTCAATGTGGTTATGTGGTTGACAAAAGTGATACATCAAGTGTAACCAATTAAGTGCAACCAATTATGTGTGCTGCGATAGTTTGTTACCCTGCCATAACCTGTTATTATCGCCCACTGAATACACGCATGTAATTTAATGTAATGTAAATAAATGAAAAGAATAGTATTTCACCATGAGAATTGCATGTTGTGATATATCTTGATATGCTTAATTTTGGCATATTTTTCACTCTCCAATCTTGGACTTCAAAACTGGGCATACTCACACATGTATACGCACCAGATATTAGTGGGCGATAATAACGTGTTATCGCAGGGAAACAAACCATCGCACTACACCCCCGCGTAAGTGGACACCCTCCGTTCAAAATCACGAGGTAAGCCGCCAAGCCTTGGAAATTACTGCCCAAGGCCTTGGCCGAGGGCATTAATTTTTCAAGCCTTACCGAGTTACTTTGACTTTCTTTCCATCTATAATTAAAATAAGGTAAAAGACTTAAACCATGGATTTGAACAGTCTCCATCTCATAGCAGCTCCCTCTTGTTCTGATGTAGGCATTCTTTCACCAGTACTTGATTTCCCTATTCAAACATGCCTTCAAATATCGATAAAAATGGTTATTTCTTTACCTGGGATAGTCCTAGAACCCATGCCTACCTTTATCGAGTAACTCATACCTCTATGTTTTAGTCCCGCCCGTTTCATAGCAACCATGCAGGTTGTTATCCAGGTTGTTTTGCGACAGCGTCACGGCAACATCATCGCCACATTGATTTATATTTTACACTTTGCAGGCTTCGAAAGCATGTTCGTCTGTTCTTTTACACCATTTGTAATATTCATAATAGTTTTCTGGGTAATTTGCAATAACTGGTCTGAGTTGGTGTGTCTGTTTTCTGCCATATCGAACGATATATGATGATATCGATCATGTTGTCTGTCTGGAACGAAAACGTCAGCTTGGGATGAAAACGTCACCTTTGGTACATAACTCATAATTATTGTACCCATATTGCTATATGGGTACAATATGTAACTATAGGCCTATATTGCTCGCCAATGGGTATATAGTAAAAGCACTTGATTATTATTATGAAGTCTAGCTTCCTTGTGCTATTATTTTCCTTGGTGGGGGAAAAGATTCCTATTTCAGTTGCTAATAAACACAGACAATTTTGATGATGGATCTGTAAGCATAAAAACCAATATGATTCATCATGATAGGGATACATAGACCAGATATTTACACTCGAGATAGTATGACTTAGAGCCAAATACCCAGCTTAGCATGGCATGCAATCAGGCGATCTCGAATCAAGGGTTCCTGACAAATAAAGATATATTCAAAATACATTGACAGACTTGTGTATCTGAACTTAAACAATGGTGTGGAATCCTGTAGGAATCTGCTAGCTGCTAGTTGCGAGAAGGTGTAAGAAGGGAACCATGATCTCTTGTGCTCTACTAGAAGATGGATGAGGCGACAGTGAGACGTCAAGCTAACAGAGAGCGCGGCTGTAACAACAACACCTCCCCTCTACACTATACCGTAGACCCCCGATTAAGGGACATCCTGTGTAAGAGATCGCCCTATGTAAGGGATTTTACTATATACCCATGCCGTATATACTGTAAATACGTACCGTTTCGGCATATGACGTAAAAATACTGTACGGACCGTACACCAAAATACGGAATACCTACCCATAAACATTTATCAAAATTTTGGTTGTTAATAAAAATGAAATTGATCTTTTTTTTTAATTTCGGGTATATAGTAAATATATAACGTCCAACCATGCTTATACAAGTCACAGAACTCGATGATAATTTACCGTTTGTACAGAACTCGGCGTAAACGCCTCGGTCCGTACATTAGCATCTCGTTCTGTGACTTGTAAAGCATGGTCAGGATGTTCTATATAAATACTGTATAAGGGGTCCCCCTGGGTAAGGGGTCATCCCATTTTAGGGTCATCTGAGATAAGGGGATCACCCCGTGTAAGGGGATCACCCCGTGTAAGGGAGACACCTTGTGTAAGGAAACACCCACGTGAAAGGGGTCACCCTGTGTAAGGGATCACCTTGTATAAGAAGCCACCCCGTGTAATGGGTCACCCTGCGTAAGGGGTAACCCTGTGGAAGGGGTCACCTTGTATAAGAAGCCACCCAGTGTAATGGGTCACCCTGTATAGAGGCCACCCTGTGTAATGGGTCATCCTGTGTAAGAGGTCACCCAATGTATGGGGTGACTTAAGCCCGGTAGGTAGGTGTTTCCCGACCCAGAGTTCTAATGTAGTTAAACTCTCTGACTGACTGAATCTGACTGAAGGAGTTCGCGGTTTAAGTGAGATTTCAAATGGGCAACATAAATCTCGATGATTTCTGTTTTCTTCCGATGATAAATGGTCCCATGGTCGGGTCCCAAAGGGAATTCATCGTCGACCTTCATGGGTGATGCTGGCAGATGATATATTAGTGACAGGTTGTTATAGAGTCTTGCTTATTGTGAAAATGTAGGAATCCTTCCTGTAACCCATTACAAAGGTAAAGTTTATATTGAACTTGAATCGCAAAGACATAAAGGAAAAACTGATTATAAGATGGCACTGAATTGTGAGAGACCAGCGTTTTATAGTTTCTAATCATCTTCTGAGTCTATTTTTATTGTATACTAAGACATCAGTTGTGTAGCTGACAGCTTGTGAATGAAACCAGTCATATTGAGCAACCATATCTAGGATATGAAAGGAGCTGAAGAAATGGAACTAATGTAAAGTATTGATCTATTATCTACAGGTCTACGCTTCTCCGTCCCACCTTTCTGGAAATTCCTCTAGACCTTTAATCAATGAACCCAATTGGAGTGGTCTCCTAATCTATTCACAAGACACATTGCAAAGTCTAAGAATAGCCTGTTTGGAAAAGTGATTAAAGTCTGATAATTAAGGATGGGATTGCTCTTCCATTCCGTCACTGGAATAGACATCCAGTAATTATGTTGTCGATGATGATAATACAAACCTGACCACAAGATATAATCTTCCACAGAGGTGGATTTCTTTGGGTGCTCTTGCGAAAACTTGTCAGCATGCTGTTTCATATCATTGAATAACCGCCAGTGGGAGACCGTATTTTGCATAAAGCTTATCTTACTTGTTATAGGTAACTTCACTCCATGTTAAGTCCAGACACACTTGGTAATAATGAAACTGCGTTGCAGCGTTATGATATTTATGATATAGATTAGAGGACGAGGCAGGAACACTTCCACAGCGGCCCACGCTACCTAGAATTTGACCAGAATTCGACCTGATACCAGCCTGTTGCAATGTTATAAACGTAGCAACCATTGTGAAAAGAATCAACAATGTTGGGGAAGCCCTGGAAACCGGTTATACCAGAATCCAAATCCTGCAAACAGATGTTTCGTTTGGTTGGAGAATATAAAAACTCTACCATATCTAATTTCTAAATATGGGTAAAGAATCATATTGATAATAGGTAAACAGTAGAATCCCGCTAAATGGGGGCGTCCCACCTAGCATGATGAAACAAAAATGTAAAAAGGGTATTTTATTGCGGGCCAAAGTGCTCTGCATAGCAGGGTCTTCTTCTTAGCGAGGAAGGGTGAAGAAGACGGTTTCCCACTTCACAGAGCAAGGTATCCCGCTTAGCACTGCAGGGTGTCCCACTCAGTGAGGCAGGGTATCCCACTTAGCAATGCAGGGTGTCCTATTTGGAGAGTAATTGTTAAATTGATTATAATTCATAAGGACAGGTATACTCCACGCTACCTGGTGGATTACCTACCGACCTGGACTATAGTGCTGCCATCTCTCGGGTTACCCGCAGCCTACCACGTCACCCGGGAAATTTCCACTGGAATGTTTACCCACCCATCCACACCTTATCATAGTTCCCTCTTTGTTTGTTTGTTTGTTTGTTTGGGTAGTTTAACGTCCCAATTTGTTCAATTTGTTAGACTTACTTTGGATTTGACCGAATCTATGAGATGAAGGTAGGAAGAAATCCCACCCCTAAACATTTACCGAGGTGAGAGTTCTTTTACTTCCCACACCACATAGACATGGTATGAGAAGGATTGGCCTTTGATATAGCAGTAAATCTACCACTGCTGGGGGTGAAGGAGGAAAGTGGCTGCTGTGGGACTGAAGTAAACAAAGTCTGACAACCTTGGGATTACAAGTCCAGTGCTCTTTACCATAGTTCCCTGTGTCTGGTATTCATTGTAAGTACAGATCCACTGTCCCAATAACCCTAGGTGACACCTAGCATCTTTGTAGTCTCTGAGTTATCCATACATAAGCCAGTTATTGGATCATGCGGTTTGCTTTCGATCCCCCCTCTAACACGGCCACCCAATGTATAATAGTAGGTCCTGTGATGTGATTTGTTTAAGCCTGAAAAAGGTTCGACACGTGGAAACAGCCAGCCTGCCGACCAGCATGCTTATAGAGAACCCCGGAGACCAAAGCCAACCAGCGTTCCTCAATGGATTCTAGAAAAAGCTTTCACTTCCTTCTTTGAAGTCAGTCCGGTGTCAACAGTTCCGGTCAGCTGGAAAGGCCCACTTCCTGACCAGTTCTCATTACAAGTCTTGGGGCGACTTAAGACCGTATGAACGGTATGGGTAACACTTTGAACATTAAGCAACATCTAAGCCGTCGCCTTTTTTACCTATCGTTCATTACATCATATGGACGTCGGACTTGACCTTTATCAAGTAAAACCTGGCCTAGGACATTCCTAGATAAGATAATTGTATCATCGTTCAAAGATTATTAAATAAGCCCCTGGGGTCTGTTGAAAAACTACTGCCAACTAGAATACAGGGTACATGGTGACATTGTACGAGGGTTATCGTTTAAGAATATTCAAGCTTGTTCGCTGAGACGGTCATAGCCGACAGAAGGCCATACATAAGTGTTGAATAAAAATGACCAACATTGTCCCCAGGTCCCTTTAGTGTAAGGAAAAGGGTATTCATATACATGTACAAGTCTAAATTATTCAAGTTTTTGTCCAAAATGAGTCTCACAGGGTATCTTTCTGAGGAGAACGGGCGATTAGCTGGAGCGACTGCTGGTATGGTTTTTAATTCAGTTTATTAGCTGGTAGGATGAAAATGGAGTAGGATAGTGGGTAGGTGAAGAAGTGGTGAACAGAATGTATGAGCAGGTATGAAAAACATCAATAGTAACCCTAAACAAAGAGAGGGCAACAACAAAATACAGATACTACACTTCAATTTTTTTCTCAAAAAGTTTGTGGAAACCTGTTTTCCTCTGAGGACCCCACAGACCCTCTCACGTTGTCACGATAAATCTCAAAACAGATTCTGTTAGATTGTCCAGAATCGTTGGCAATAGTTGTAATATATGTGTTTATAATTTTTTCGTTCCATTGAGGTTCGTTTAAAAACTTCGTAGTTGGAAAAAACTTCTTTATGATTTGCGAACACTATAAATGGCCTGATTCTGAAAATATCATCAGTTGAGTAGATTTACTCTATTATGCATTGTATGAATGGTGATAGATGAAAAGGAAATTCATAATTTACATGTAACTGTTAACCCTTTAACTGCTGCATGATGCCTCCAGGCATTCCCCTTGCTATGGCAGCATGATGCCTCGAGGCATTCCCCTGGCTACGGCAGGAAGATACCTCCAGGAATCTTAGGGGCATCATTGATACTTATTTACAAAATTCAATATATAGCAAAATAATTGTTTGAATTAAAAGAGATTTTGACAAAGTACAAGACCCATATATGTCTTTTGTACTTGTATTTCATATATTGTCCTTGATTTGGTAGCCTCAGTTAACAATGGAAATTAATCAAATCACATGACACATCATGTAACTTTGCTATATCCCAAAAAAGGTGCCTGCCGTAGCAGGGTCGTTTATGCAGGCAATGCCTGCCGTGTAATGCTCAGTAGGCGAACGGAGTGCTGCAGGGAAAGGGTTAAATCTTTGAGATGTTCATTCACACCTCCCTCATTTTACCTCTCTCTAGCGTAGGAATACAAAGCAGCCGACACGACCTCAACCACCCTCTCACCCCCGGTCTCTTTTTACCCATAGACTTAGCGTTGGGAACTTGTACCCAACGTCCATGTAATATTATAAGATAAAGTTCAATGGATGATTATGTCGCAAACGTTAGCCAATTATTCGGTGATAGGGGTGAGATCAAATCTAAACCACACTCGATCAATAGCCACTGAGAATACGCTATACATTTGGTTTGCCGTAATCTCACTCGGCTTTGCTTCGTAAGATTACTCCACAACCAAAACTCATGGCATATTTTCAGCGGCTATGGATCTCGATACCGTTCCTGTTAGTATCGCGGCGGTGAACAAAGGTCTCATCAACAGACCACAGCATGGGATCACGGGTTAGACTGATAGCGAATGTTGCCCCTTTATCATCTATCGATTGCCAAGTCCCCATTAAACCACTGTAAACCGTTGTTTTTATGTTTTCAGAAACCATAATCGTTTATTACGGATTTGAAACCCATTGATTCCAGCCTCAACGCCATTGATCACGGGAAAATATTGCCTCTGTGCTGGAGAGCAATAAACAGTCCCTAATGATATATCCTATAATATGGTAATTCCTGGGTTTCACTTATTCGAGAAGATAGATAACAAACACAACAAATGTGGGTTTTGTGGACTGCCAGCTAAGTATACCACACAAGGTTGACGTCGTAATACACTTGCTAACGTTCGTGTATTACTACACGTCAACCTCTAGTGGTCTACGGCCACCTGCCCACAAACCATCGATCCTTGTCTATATCGACCATGGATGGGAATGGCTACACTTCCTTTCTTGCATCTGGGAATTTATCAGATGTTGAACCTCTTTTTCTAGCATTGCTAATGGAAAATTCACATCCTATTCTACTAATAACATTATTGATCATGGTGATTTACATTTCTACCTCCGCACAAAATTAGGTGTTGGAAAAACATTCACAATCCGTCCATTATGTCAAGAAGGTTTTTCTAGAGACAAAGTGGTTGGCTTCAAGTGGCGAGCAGTTCCTTACACAACATGTATTATGAGCCAGCCACCAAATAGCTGTTATTAGGTAACAATCACAAGAAAGTCCCTCAGAATGAGTACCTTCCAGCTGCACAGAATTACAATTTGCGTATAGGAAAGCGAGCGAAAAAAAACCACAGCTAATTCTTCTGAGAACCTCGGATTCTGGCTTTTCTCCTTTAATTTTCTAAATACAAAAAAGGTCTTTGATGAGATAAGAAATGCGGCAGACGAGCTGTAAGAACAAGTCCTCCGCTGACAAGAAAGTACGAGCTTTATTTGACTGAAACAATGGCAAGGATAATTACTGAGGTTGGACGCAATTCCTCACGATTCAGACATAAAAGCTGTCAGAATGAGAAAGGTTTACACTTGACACTGCGGTATGCGAACTGCGCTGTGAACATGATACAAGTGTGGTTCAAGGCTCGGTCATGCCGCTGTGGCTCCGGCTTGTCTGGCATTTCTATCCCTTAGATTCGACGCCGTGATATGGCCCTGGTTGTTGCTCTGTTGTAAAACATTATAAACCGTCAAACTCATCACTAAACTCATCATTAAAAAAAAAATGTCATTGCTTTCAATGGCTAGCCATCGTTCTTCCTAGCAATACATAGAGTAACTGAACCATATAACAATAAGTGATACAGGGGCCGTTTAATATCTGAGGGCATTCTCCTAGGAGTGTCATATGGTAGTCCCATGACTGTCATAGGGGGGGACCACATTAGATAAACATGGATTGTCCTTTAAAAGAACAAGGAGAAGGATGGAGACTTGAAATTTCCTCCCAGGATGTTTAATGAAATCTGTCACTGTCCTGACCTCGATCCTGAAAATTCCCATTTGCTTTAGTTTGATGTGCATGTATATTCATGATGGTCGTCCTGCTGGTCTCTTGTTTACGATACTCTCAAAGCCATTATATAACTATAGCTCATATTATAGGACTAACCCTTCTATTATCTATATAATGAATTTACAATATTTACAGTACATATTGAATAGGTGAATAAATTGCAATGAATGAAATGAACTAATATCACCAGTTCACACTCAAACACCTTAATTATCCCAAATAAATTGATTTTATTCCTTCTCATCAAAGAACGATAAATTAGGGTTCAAATACCATCCATAAAGGTACCCTAAACGGTACACTATGTAAAATAAGTTCATTTTCATTTGCTTGATTTATAGAGGAAATGTACTGAAAATAGGATTTTCTTCAAATCTCTCAAAAACCAGCACTGTAAACTATAGTTTTTAAAATATAAATGTGTAGTATTATACATTTGTTACTTTTTATAAAAGTTTAAAGAAAATTACATAGGTTTTCCATGTGGAATACAACATTTTATAGTTCCTCTACATTCTATTATAACATTATGATTATATCAATTTCTAGACAATAAGTGATACAGGGACCAGTAATTTTCAAGTTAGTTATATGTTCTGTGCACAATATTTGGAAATCATCATGATCAATTTTTAGGATATTGACATGGATTTTAATTTCCACGGTGAATTGTCCGATATGCCTTTAACAATGCGCTATGAAGCTCGATCTCTCCCAATTATTTCTGGTTGACCTTTGGATACAGACAGACACCAAGCAAATAGCAGTCGTAATAGAAACCTGCATGACTATTTGTAATGAAAGTGAGGCAAGAGTTCCGGGCGACCGGCAGTTTCGAGTGTCTGCCTGTGATTCCTTGGTGAACGGCCCGTCATATCAAGTACAATATAATTATGTTGTTCTTCCAGGTAGCAAATTTCAAATGATGAATTGCATGACATATCATTTTGTCTTTGCTTTTGTATGAATCATATATGAACTTAGATGTTTCAATGTCCTTCAGTGGTCATTCTCAGTCTTTAAGGTATGCATAACGCATACAAAATGTAGATTAATTATTTTACAGATCCTCGTTAAATAGAGGGAAACTGGTCTTGGATAAAAGAAAGTCAAAGATATTATAGAGGAAACCTATGAAGGTTTATGGACAGAGCTCGTATCTATTCGAGTTTGAATCGGGTAGTAATTCACAAGGCGAGATGGGATCGCGCTCTGACGGTAAACTTGAATAGGTTTCTGAATTTATCTCACCCTTAATATTGACTGTGTGTGACATAATCTCCCATTGGATATTTTTCCTAAATATCTCACGAGCGTTGGATACGAGTTCCCAATGTTACGTCTATCGGGAAAAAATACCAGGGGTGAAATAAAGGTAAGGATCATCAAAATTACTTCACAAATAATTACTTTACAAGTGCTCGCGAGGCAACTTTATCGATCCTTACCAAGTAATTTTGACGTTCTTTTCATGGGACTGTTTTCCTAATTTGATATCCCTTCAATTATCGATTTTAAAAAAAGGCATTTTTCTTACCGCCGATCACCCTCGAAGCTATTTCCGACCCTCATCTCGCCACCTTGACGTTCTTTCACCCGGGACAATTTTCCTTGTACATATATGTAGTACTATGACTGTCATAGGACGGACGGCTTTGAGAAAATATGGATTCTCATTTGAAAGGACAGGGAGCAGGGTGGAGACTTAAAATGTCCTTTCAGGTCATGTTTAATCAAGAAAACCTGCCCTCGATCATGGAAAATATTTGAATTCAGTGTCAACTGTACACGACACCTGGGCCTTGTTTTTCAGTAGTGATGATCTCTAGCTGAGATCCGCTGAGATCTGTGAGCAATCCTGAGACCGTTTGGGAGATCAATGGCTGCAGATGTTTTTCAGACGTGGTCTGAGCTAGCCACAGCGGATCTCAGCCAAAACGATCTCAACCTGAGATCCCTAGTGATCATTTCCTGCCAGGTACAAGATTCTGCAATCGGATATTATTGATTTGAAACACTTATACTCATTCAAATTAAACCATATTAACAACGGATAATTAACAATGTCCATTTGATTCAATCCCAGAATTTCATAATTTTCCGTTGAGTATTTGATAAGTGAGACATATTTTACTTTTTTAATGTATCAACTGGTCTCAGGTTGAGACCGTTTGGGGAGATCATTTCATTTGAGATCCCTTGAGATCGTCACAACTGGAAAACACCCTCATAGGACTCGAAACGGTCGCATCTCAGTCTCAGCCGGAGATCCCGAGAGATCCTCTCAACTGAAAAACAGTTTGCTTTTCAAACGGTCTCAACTTGTGATTGTCTCGACTGAAAAACGGGGCCCTGGGAGGTGTTTTATAGACAAGGTGTTGCATAGACACGGTCACTGATGGTCTAAGACCTATTTGGATATAGCTTTGCCATACATGTGCAGGTAAGATAATTCAACTGTGCAACGGCAACGGTCACTATCCACGATTGTCACCACTATAAAACACCTCCCTGGTGTTTTGTTTTGCATCAGCGGCAAGGTGTCGGTCTGCATGTCTCGTCGTGGTCTCATTTGTAAAGTCTAGGGCCCCAGACTGGCCAGGTATAGACCGTAAGAAGAGTCGACCAGTACGCTTAAAGCACAGCTACAAAGTCTAATACAGTTTCTTCTGTTCATCTTTATAAAACAGTCATACAGAACCAAGGGGTTGGTACAAACAGTAAACATGTCTCTACTACGCAGCCATTGGCTTACTAACTGACCAATCAGAATCCAATACAAACTGACCAATGAATGCCTGAGGCCACGTTCCACTCCAGTGAACCTGCCGACCACCATGCCACCATGTGGGCACATTTGGAACAAATGTAGATTCCTGATAATGATGTTTACAATATTGTCTATAGACATATTTGATATCTATAAAACATAAACATAAGGGATTCCAATCAAGGTCGGTATTTTACAATATGATGGTCATGTGCCCTGTTATATGTAAGAGGCTGCCTCCTCTCAAAGGTCCGTCCTTAAGGGAGTGTTCCATTGACCCGACAACAATTAAACATCATGTTTATAGAAGGGAAATCCACAGTCTACCAGGGAAAATAGTGCCAACTCACGTCCTGTGATCGCCGGTTTCCGGAATCTGACAATATCTAATTTATTAGATTTTCATTTCAAGATTTTCAATTGGCATTATTGTTTTGATCTTAGATAATTACAAAATCTAGTTTTACAGTCACCTAGCTTTTGGAATTACTTACTTTCTTTTGAAAACTTTATGTATGTGAGAAACAAACTGGAACTGATATTGTCTGTGCAAGGATTACATCAAAATGGCGATGTCATTAGAGTGTGTGGTTAGGTCGCACATGAAAATTATGGATGAAACCGACGGCCGGAAAAGGCTGCAACACGTCGGGCCGTGGTGAATGATTGTGAATAAATGACAATTGAAAGGTTTTGGACATATTCAGTTTATGGATCGTTACTGTTACTCACTTGCACCCAGTCAACTTTCTTTCCTACAACTGCCTTAGTCTAGGATCCATAAACAACAAGAACCAGTGGGTCTTGAAGCATTTTGGAACTCCGCGTAAGCGGTCACCCTGCATTCTGGGCCAAAGTGTCTGCTTATGCGGGGTGTTCACTTACACGGGGGTAAAATAAACATCTAATAAAGGGAATCGTTTCGAGCAAACGTGTCCGCTAACGCAGGGTACCCGCCTTCGCTGGGTGTCCGTTAGGCGGAGTTCTCTTGTACATAGATCGTACGAGCACCCCCTAACCAGTGTCTAAAGCCAGAACAATCGCCGAACAATGCTTCAATCAGCTTGATGGAATACTCGGTTTACAAGGACTTCTGATGGCATCACTGATATATGGTTTAGGTGTCGTCTTCTGAACAGCTTCACTGTCCTATCACTTTTCTTCAGAAGAGATACTAGAGACCAATGTACCAGGACAATCACAATCTGACAATAGTATCAACTTGTACTCCTCTATAGGGTACAGAGTGATTACTAGCCCCTCTGTCATCCGCCAGAGTTCATGTGCAACCCGTGAAGACTGTAGTCAGGGTCGAACTGATGTTATCAGCTGGTATAGTCCATAGACCGCATTAGTCCTGACGTCATTTTGGTGCCAAACAAATCCAAACTCAGAGAAGCACTGCATGGACGTAGCAACGTGGCATAGTAGAGTTAAATATAATGTAGAATTAAAAAATTGAGATGTCTAGGATCGCCGACTGCTGCACTTATGAAGGGATATCCCAATGTTTGGCACCAGAATGTAAGGGAAACACCGCTCTCGGCAGGTCAAATGATGTCATACTAATACGGTCTATAGATAAATGCACCCGACACTTGGTGTTTTGTTTGGCATCAGGGGCAAGATGGCCACCCCAATAACACAATAAATATCTTTCCCGTAACTTCTACTTAAAATTCCCCTTGAAATAATTGATAGCGTCTTTTACATGCATAATTATAATAATATCAATCAAAACTGCCAAAGTATGAGACGATTTTAAGCGGCTTGTCAAGAAGACTAGGAATATATGCCTACACACTAAAAGGGATTTTCTCCTAAGATTACTTCCACTCGTAACATATCTATAAGTTTCCGTTATAAGTACAATTTCTTCCATTCAATTCAAGCAGTTCTAACCGTCGTCATCACCATTGCCAGTATCAGTGGAGACTTGGCTTTTGTGGGAATGCAAAAACACCCTGTCATTCATGGGACACATCTGAAACAGAAGCGCACATTGGCAAATATGAATGAGAAATGAGTGACTGACTCACCAGTATGAAGTGGCCGAAGAGGTTAGTCGTGAACACTTTCTGGAGACCGTCTTCGGTGACACCGTCCTCTTGTCTCAGGAGGCCGTCGCCTGTCAGGAACATGTGAGCCACGTTCCTACAATGTTAAACAGAGAGAAGGTAAGCACCATTGAGTTGTCCCATTACCTTAATTCCATATAAGAAATACAGTAGACCGAGTAGCCAATGACTGCATTGGCAGCAAACCCCGACCTTCACCCTGACCTCCTTACATAATATTTTCTCGCGCCTTGGGACGGCTCTGCAGTCGAGAGTTGACCTCGAATCTTAGGGGCCACAACCACCCTCCTGCATGGAGTTGGCTACTGGGTCTACTCTATTCCTTATATGGCAGTGACTGAAATGGGACAACCCCATGCAGGTTATGTTGTTACGGTCCAATTTCTCTATTCAGGAATCATGTGTGCACTTTTGCTTGACCTAACTGGTAGAGGACGCCTTGCGAAACACTCTGCGAGCAGCGTCCCTTGGTAATGATCAACATGGTCGCCCCGATACATACAGAGCAAAAATATAGTCTGTCATCTAGATCTAGTATCAGGCAGTCCACAGCTAGTCGTAATTGCAGTAAGAACTGTCATAAGGCTTGTAATTGGATAAAGACTTGGATTCCTTCATATAGATCACTATGCCTAACACCTGATAGTAACACTAGTGGAGAACTCATAAGACATTCTGTCCCATGTCAAGCAAGCACTCTCATGAAAAAAGGTCAAACAAGATGTATTTTAGGAGACAGTAGGAATACATAAGCAGCATTCACACAACACCAAACAAGAAGTATGTTAGGAGATAAGGGAATATGTAAGTAGCATTCACACAACACCAAACAAGAAGTATGTTAGGAGATAAGGGAATATGTAAGCAGCATTCATACAAAACCAAAAAAAGAAGTATGTTAGGAGACAGAAGAAATATATAAGCAGCATTCATACAATATGAAACAAGAAATATGTTAGGAGACAGCGGGAATACATGTGCAGCATTCATACAACACCAAGCAAGAAGTGAAGATGATTTGTATCTCCCATTCTACATACAAATATTATATACAGATCCGTAGGACAAATGGGGGTGGTTATGGATCTGAAACCTGTTTTCCGATATCTTGAATATAACAGAAGTTATTAAACTTTGTAGTATTTTCTATAAAGGGCTATCACCCGGCCTGATGCCCAGCCGGGCCCGGCTTATAGGTCTTACAGGTATAGGACATCGACATTTTATTCCCGATTCCCTCTGGGTCGATGGTTGGAATGAATCGGGAGTAAATGTCGATGTCTTATAGGCTTTAGAGACAGCGGGAATATGAAAGCAGCATTCATACTACACCAAACAGGAAATACATTATAGACAGCAGGACTATGTAAACAGCATTATTATCATTATTATTATATACCTATGGCTGTATCAACTGCGTACATAGTGCCCGTTCATACCCATAACGTATTTATACCAGTACGTCACACTGTATATGATCACTTGACCAGGTAAAATTTCGCCATTTTTAGGTATATGATAATATGAAAACAGGCTGACTGTCTTCATACGTCAAAATACTTGGTAGAATTATTGATCACATACATCCCTCTGCCTGCCGCATCGGTATGTATGTGATCAATAATTTCACCGCATATTTTTGACGTACGAAGACAGTAAGCCAGTTTCCATATAATACTATAGAGAAACCAAACAAGAGTTAGTCGTGTTGTTGTTTATTGCACGACGGCAAGATCGCGTAATACTGCGCGAGGCAAAGCCGAGAGCAGTAATACACAATCTTGCCAGAATACGATAAACAATAACACGACTATCTCGAGTTTGGTTTAGAATTTATCCTACCCCGCCCGTCTAAATTACTTCTACATTAACAGATGACATCATTTGTCAAGTGTATCCCACTAGAGCGATATTTTTCATTTTTCTGAACTCCAGACCGAATACAGTGACCCAATGTTAAGCCTCTGAAGTTTTTTATTAGGGGTAGGATAAAACACCATACAAGAGCCATATTTCTACAATATTAAACAAGGATAATGTAAAATGGTAGCATTCACTCAGATCCTCATGTTATGTAGTAGTCCAAACTCAAAACATAAATGTTATTCACTTCAACGCTGCAAAACAGTTTTTTGTAAACTCGTGTATGTTTTCTGCACCGGGAAATGCTGGGAACAGTAACCTGTCATTGGATTAGGCCTCTGTATTATTTCACAGCAAGCTTTTACCGCTACAATTAAAGTCTCAGAGTCTGAGCAGCATCACAGACTGAATCCCATCCGTTAGACCCGTTAACCCTTTACGTACAGGCGGGGGTCTGTGGCAGGGCCCGTTGATCGAGACGTGTACGAGGGTACCCCTCTAATAAGACCTCACACTCTCTAAGTCGTATTCTGTAAAGGTTCTCACTGCGCTCTATGGGAGAATAATTCTTAACGAACTAGGCTTAGAGCCTTGAGAATCCACTGGCACACAGTAGTCCCGCTAGGTGGCATCATTGAGATTATGGGAATCTTTGGGTTGCATTGATGTACGTCTTTAGCACAGGAGGCAGGTCAGTGGATTCTCAAGGCTCTAAGCCCAGTTCATTAAGAATTATTCTCCATAGGGCGTAGTGAGAGTACAAAATACGCCTTAGAGAGTCGGAAATCTTATGAGAGGGTGCCGAGGGACGGCATAACGCTGAGGGACACGTACATTGTCCTCTGAACCCATAGTCTATAATTTCATCACGTGATATGACATGTCATCTTTATTTCTATTCTTTATTTTGCCTAATCAATTTAAAATACTATATTATAAGTATATTCTCTGAAAGTTTAATATTGATTGATTTATTATTTCCTGATAGAAACAATTATATCATAAATATTGTAAATGATGCCTCAAGGCATTATTCAGAGTACGCTGGGGAATGCTTCACCCCTTTATCCGGTCTATGCTGGGAAATGCCTCAATGCATTATCTAGTCTATACTGGGAAATGCCTCAAGGCATTATCCAGTCTATGCTGGGGAATACCTCAAGGCATTATCATGTCTAGGCTGGGAAATGCCTCAAGGCCTTATCATGTATAGGCTGGGAAATGCCTCAAGGCATTATCCGGTCTATGCTGTGAAATACCTCAAGGCATTATTATCCAGTCTACTTTGGCGAATGCCCCAAGCCATTATCTAGTCTATGCTGCTGAATGCCTCAAAGCATCATCAGATAAAAGCTGGGAAATGTCTCAATGCATTATCCGGTCTACGCTGGGAAATGCCTAAAGGGGTTAAATAGGGGGAAAAGGCTGAAACAGAAAACAGAGTCTTTGCGGCCATGTGACCACTGGACACACAGACACCTACTCACCAGATGAAGCCTATTAACATCAGTCTCCTGTACCCTTATAAGCTGTTCTCTGTTTGCCTACCATGTATAACAAGGTGCAGATAGATTTCCGTCATAGATGGAGAAGTGCGCAGTATCTCACCCCTGGTATTTTTGTCCCTGAGGCTGAACATTGGTAACTCGTTCTCCATGCCCCTATGAGTATTACCATGTTATCCTACCCCTAATATAAAATCCCATAGGCTTAACATTGAGTTTCCGTATGCCACGCTGACTGGCATACGGAATTTTATATGCCACTAGTGGCATACAGAATTGTTATCACATAATATTCCAAAATTGAGGAGACAGGGTAGGATAAAATCAAAACTTGATTCGTTTTAATCTTGGCCACCGCATTCCACTCCTGGTGTTTTGGCTCTGGACTTCACTCGGCTTCGTCTCATGAAGTCACTATGCCAAACTCCAGTCGTGGCATACGGTGGCCAGGATTAAAACTCATCCAGTTTTACGATAGTCTATGACGCCATATATCCTGTGTGTAATCCATTCTTTTAGTTTGTACAGGGGTGAGATAAATACAGAAAGCGACTCACTTTGGTCAAAGATGTTATTCTTTAACTCATTTGAACGCTACGCTTTATTCACCCGGCTTCACCTCGTTCATTTCGCACCGCGTCATACACATGGAGAATGACGATTTTGACCAAAACTTGTTGGTTTCTTCTTTTATTTGCTCGGGGTAGGTGGCTTGAACCCACAAAATCCTCTAACTTTGAAGTTCCAAGTCCAGTGCCTTAACCACTGAGCTAACTTCTAAGTTTCACCAATAGTTAATCTCACTGAAATGTCCTTTAAACATATCGTTCCCGCACCAAATAGCCCCGAATGGAATTCTGCGATTTGGGTATCCAACATGTTTTCTGTAGATTCGCATCTCGTCCCCCGCTCTGAAGCCCCCGGGGGAAGGTCCCGGGATATTTATCGGCGACAAGTGTCCTAAAGACGGAGTGCAACATCAAAGAGTGTGTGTAAACGTGCCTCACTCTCCATGCACAGTCCTGTCAACATCTCACACAACCTGTGCTGGGTTTTCCCCCATTTAACGCCCGGAAACACAGTGTAATCGAGCAGGCACTGCCTCTGAGGACCAGCGAGAGCTCAGCTGTGAACATATAGGTTATGTCTCTCCCTTCAGTTCCAGTCCCTCATTTACAGTATTACTGGGTTTTTAAGCAAACAAACTGAATGGATTCTGTTTAGCGGTAATGGAAATATGACAGTTTTATCTCTAGACAAATTGTGCAGAGCGTTCACTTTGTAGACAACATCTGCATATCACCAATTCGGATTCATGCCCGGACGATCAACGGCACAGACTATTTTCCATGTACAGTACTAGTAATTTTATTAGAACAGTTAATTAAAAATGAAGCGCTAATAATTAGCGTGAAACCTCGTGATCTAATGATAACATCAATCAACCAACATTGTATTCCTTGATGTAAATCAGTATAATATAGATTTACCTATTGGGTTTGGTCAAACTCGATATTATTTCATGTTTCACTCATTTGGTATTAGAATAAGTCAAAGGAACCTGTCTGAATTGATAATGAACAGTATTTATTTGGAGATCACTAGGTGGTGCCACTGTGTATTGTAAGATATGCCTTTAAGAATTAATGTGAGTTATTCTCTTGTTCGCTGGAAGGTTTGGATTTGGACCTCTGCGACACTGTGCACTCCGGGGGCAATATTCAGTCAGATTTAGAGGCTGCCATTCTGTAACCTTTACAACGTTTATAAGCGCTTCTTGTTGGCTCCCTCGGGCACATTTGAACAAGCCACGGCTATTGTTCGCCGATACATACAATGTGAGCATCCTTTAGTTCCTTTTCCTGGTTATTTTTCAAAGATATCTCGCAAAATTCAACATTCGTCAATTAAACAAAGCTGTCTGAAACAACCATCAGAAAAACTGAATAAAGAAAAGGAAGAACAATTTTTAAATGAGTAATTACATTTTCATGAGAAAGGAAATCCATCTCATTTATGTTATATATCCTATTTATCGAATTGGGAGTTTGTTTTGTAATTATTGCATGTATATTCCAAATGAATATTCCTTCAATACCATACACTATAAAAAGTACACCTTGACTAGTGTATTCCCTTTGCTCTTCATGAGAGCTATTGAACTATTGAAAACTACATTGTACAAGATTATACCACAGCTCTTTTGACAATAAACCTTTCTGATTTTTGTTTAAATGAGTTGATTTTCTTTTAATATAAAATGACACTCACTTGGAGAAAAGACCGTTCCAGAAGTTGGTCCAGTTCACTGAGGAGACTGGCATGATTCCCGCATTGAGGTAAAGATAGTCCAGACGAGAGTATCTGCAATATAATAACGTTAAAAGAATCTTCACTGCAATAAAGTTAAGAGGTAGTCCAGGAATGAGTATATATGCAATGTAATAACATGAAAAATAATCTTCACTGTAATAAAGTGAAGAAGTAGTCCAAGCAAAAGTATCTGCAATGCGAAAACATGAAGACATAGTCCAGGCATGAGTATCAATACGATTATGTTTGGGACACCTACAATTTCATATGATGTGTATTACAGACGCATAGGAGAGACATAAAGCTAAAAGCATGTTTGCCATTAAGGCAGTTTCTAACAGTTAGTAATGTATCTAAGATGTGTATGGAAGGAGGGGAAAGATAAAGCTAAAAACATATTTGCCGTTAAAATAGTTGAAACTTAGTAATCTCTCTAGGATATGTACGAAGCACTTGGAAGATGAAGCTGAATTCATGTTTGCCGTTGATATGGCAGTATCTGTCTATGTACATACGATTTACAGGCATGGTATTTTACAGCTTTAGAACATTCGTAAAAGGGACTCTGGCGGGCTGTAGCTAAAAGCTAAAATGTCTATTTAATTATGTTTAGTTATTTTCTGCTCAGATTTATATTGATCTCACGAATGGCCCTTGGGCCGTAAAAGACCGGAAATCCGGCAAAGTCCAATGCCTATGTGGATTATGTCGACATGACAAAATATCATTATTCGCTTTTGGTAACAGATTTGTGCATTAAATATTGAGATGCATTTTGTTTTTGTATTTTCTCGTAATGTTGGACATTTACATTGATAAGCGCGGACCATAAGAGGGAATAGAATAATGACGGTGATTTAAAGCAGCACCAAAATTAATCCGTATCCTTCCTGTGAGAAGGTTCCAACTACACAATGCAATATCTAAAGGTTAATGAGAAGTGCAGGATAAATAACCAAACACTAACTCACTCATTGTGAGAATTATCAATTATATTTCCAAACTGCATAATAACACCGTTTAATTTTCCCGATGGTCTATAAAAGATAAGACTACCTCTTTTTAATCTCCTGAGCGGCCTTGTAGACGGACTGGACGCTGCCGACGTTGACGATGAGAATGGTGACGTCAGCAGTGGGTCGACCAATCAGCAGCGCTTCCCGCGCCGCCTCGGCACGTGATTGGTTGCGGCACGCCAGGCACAGGCGGAGGTCGGGGTGTTTCTGGAGAAGCCGCTCGGCGACAGAGAGCCCGATACCACTGTAATAAAAAAAGTATGCGAGTTACCGTTCAGCGGTGACAGAGAGCCCGATACCACTGTAATCAGACAATATGTCAGTAATTACCATTCAGCAGCGACCGAGAGCCCGATACCACTGTAATCAGACAATATGTGAGTTACCGTTCAGCGGCGACCGAGAGCCCGATACCACTGTAATCAGACAATATGTGAGTAATTATCCTACCCCTAATAAAAGACGCCATAGGTTTAACATTGATTCAATGTATTTGATAGAGCGTTGAATAAAGTGTTATTTTTGCACCGAGGTGAATAAAAAAACGGACCAATCAGGGGCGAGATTACGAAAGTAGATCCGGAAGCATTGATAAATGTGGCCATCCTCCGATGAGTGTCAACATGCTACTAACATGGATATTTACAAAATTTTCTCTGTATATCAGTGAGATGGGGTAGGATAAATATGAAACCGAACTCAGGTTAGCCTTCTCAATGTTTATACCACTCTGGTCAGGTCTGCTACTCACTAAACTCGGCTAACGCCTCGTGTAGTAATACACAACCTGCCCATCATGGCATAAACATTGACAAGGCTAACTCTCGTTTGGTTTCTACTAATTACCATTCAGCAGCGACCGAGAGCCCGATACCACTGTAATCAGACAATATGTGGGTTACCGTTCAGCGGCGACCGAGAGCCAGATACTGTTTGTTTATGCTTTGTGTCATATATTAGAAGTTCTTGGAGCTGCTATAAATTGGGTTTATTCAAGTGAGAAGTGAGCTGGTTACATCTGGCTTCCAGTATGGTGGATCTATATGTCTGGTTCCACATGAGGCCGTTTATAAGACATGCACAACAGCACCAACATGAGTCCGTTCACGAGACTACATAACATAAAATCCTCCCCTTTAAGAGAAGACTTAAGTCCTTATACTTTCTGTCCATATATCTATATTGATATCAAGAGTTCTTTACAAACTTTAACTCGACTAGTAGATAGTATGAAAAATGAATTTTGATGTCTGTCTCTGAATTTCAGTCTTAGTCCTTAATATCTTAGGATGTTCTATTAGTTTACGATCTAATTAAAGCTAAGATATGACATGAGTTTCTCATCAGTGTTTCTATTCTGTCACATAGTCCGACAGGTAGCTAGGCTTGGCTGAGTGCCTAGCAGATCTTCTGACTGGTGTTGTGGGTGTAACCTCAACAGGCACTTTGCTGGGGGAAACTGGTGCAGTTTCTCTTGTTCCTTGGATATTGCCTGTCTCCATTGCGTCCGCTAGTGGTGCAGTAGTGATGCTAGGGTTGTTCACGCCAGGCTTAAGGTGTCTACGATTTCTCCTGATAGTGCTCGTAGGTGTCTGGACTTCGTAAGACCGGCTGTCCAACTTTCTTATGATACTGCCTGGAGTCCAGGTTTTTTGGTTCAGGCGGAATGGTTGAACCCGAACTGGATCTCCTTCTTCTAGTGGAGGTAGGTCTTTCGCATGCAGATCAAAGTACTTCGCCTGGTTTTTCTGGCGTTGCAAGATCTCTCGACCTGCCTGCTCATTGTTGACAGTTTGTGGCCTTAGTAGGTGAGTGGTGACTGGTAACAGAGTCTTTGTGCGTCTACTCATTAGTCGCTGTACAGGGCTAGATGTCATTCCCTGTGTTGGTGTATTTCGCTGGTCCAGTAGAGCTAGGTATGTGTCACCACCTGCTTGTTTAGACTTCTTCATGAGGTTTTTTGCAGATTTCACTGCGGACTCGGCCTTGCCGTTGGCCTGGCTGTTACCTGGACTACTGGTAACATGCTGAAACTCCCATTTACTTGCAAATGCTGCAAACTCTTTGCTTGAAAACTGAGGCCCGTTGTCACTGACTACTGTGTCTGGTATACCATACCTGGCAAAGTGGGCTTTCAGTTTGTGAGTTACCGTGTCAGCTTCAGTGTTGTATAGCCTGTCCACTTCGAAGAAGTTGCTAAAGTAGTCCACTGTCACCAATCTTTTCCATCAAACATGAAAAGATCAGTCCCTATTTTGGCCCAAGGCCTGTCTGGTACATCGTGTGACATCAGTGTCTCCTTTTGGTTTGCTGTTTCGAAGGTTTTACAGGTGTTGCACTGACTGATGTATTCGCGCATTTCTGTGTTCATATTGGGCCAGTAGACAGACTCTCTGGCTCTCCTCAGGCAGGAATCTACTCCTAGGTGAGATGAGTGGATCTTCTCTTTCATGACTTTCCGATGACCATAGGGTATGACCACCCGATCACCACGGTAGATTATGCCATCATGAACCGACATCTCATCTCTATAGGGATGGTACACTTGTATGATGTCAGGAATCTTGGATTTGTTATCAGGCCACCCCTGGAGTTTTACTTGTTTCAGTATCCTCATGACATCGTCCTTCTCTATCTCTGCACGGATCACCCTCATGCGTGTCTCAGTAATTAGTACAAACGGTCCTGCATGAATGTGGTCGAATGTCTCCGGCTTACCCTTGTTGGGAAGGAAGGCACGGGACAGAGTGTCTGCAAGGTACATCTTCTTGCCTTGTGTGTAGATGACGTGTATGTCATATCTCTGTAGGCGCAGCATCATTCCTTGCAGTCGCCGAGGAGCTTTGTCTAGAGATTTCTTCAGAATGACCTCTAGTGGCTTGTGATCTGATTGCACTATTACAGATCGACCATACATATACTGGTTAAATTTCTCCATAGCAAAGACTATGGCCAGCATCTCTTTTTCTATCTGGGCGTAACGCGTCTCTGTGTCCGTTAGGGCCCTGCTAGCATATGCTATGGGTTGGCCGTTTTGCATGAGAGCAGCGCCCAGCCCTTTCTCACTGGCGTCACATTGAACTACCAGCTCTTTTTCCGGATCGTAGAATGAGAGTACGGGTGCTTCTGCTACTAGCTGACGTATTTCATAAAACGCCTTCTCATGTACTTCCGTCCACTTCCATTCCACATCTCCTCTTGTGAGTTGTCTTAGGGGCTCGGTCACGTTCGATAGCTTGGGTAAGAACTTTGCTAGGTAGTTCACAAACCCTCCAACCCGCTGGATGCCCTCGACATCAGTGGGGGTCGGCATTTCCATCACTGCCTTCACTTTATCAGGATCTGGACACAGACCATCCTTTGTTATTAGATGACCCAGGAAAGATACTTGTTCCTGGCGAAGGCTCACCTTGTCCGGATTAAGGCGAATGCCTATTTCTCGGCATCTTTTTAGGAATTTGTCGAGTTTGCGATCGTGATCCGCTGTAGCTTCTCCTTCATCCTGTCCTACTCCGTACAGCATGATATCATCTGCAACACATACCAGTCCCTCAAGGTCGCCAATTGATTGAAGTAGCTTCTTTTGAAAGATTTCAGACGAGACTTTGAGGCCGAATGGCAGTCTTTTCCATCGGTACCTGCCAAACGGTGTTGCAAACGTGGTTAGGAAACTGGATTCCTCGTCCAGTTCTACATGCCAATACCCGCTTCGAAGGTCAATAGTGGAGAAAACTTTCGCTTCAGAGAGTTCTGGTAGGATGTCTTCTAGGATGGGGAGTTGAAAGTGTTCACGTTTGAGTGCCTCATTTAGAGGTTTTGGGTCGATACATATGCGGAGTCCACCATTTTTCTTAGAACTCACGACCAGGTTTGACACCCAATCTGTAGGTTGGTTCACCACTTGTTATCACTCCTTGTTGACACATATTGTCAAGTTCTTCTTTTAGACGGGATTTAGAGCTACCGGCACTCTTCGGGAAGCTGCGACATGTGGGCTGATCTGTGGATCAACTTCTAGATGCGCTACCCCTGGGAGACTACCTATTTCATTCTTGAAGATCTCATCATATTTGGCTATCGGATCAGTAGTTACGGCTGCCACTCGGTGGAAATTCTCTTGGTTCACTGTTATTAGACCCATCTGTTGACTAGCTCTCGCACCGAGTATTGGGGTGAGTTCTTCTTCCACAATAGTGCACTTGACAGAGTATTTCTTCCCATTCACTGGATTTGTCATTTTCACATGAGACTCACCCAGTGGTATTTTCTCAGTCTGATTCCACATGCGGAGTGTCCTAGCTGGACTCAGTTTCACATCTCCAACATAGGATTTGGGGATGAGATTGGTAGAGGCTCCACTGTCAATCTGGAATCTGACGGGTTTGCCGTTTACAAGCATTTTCGCGTAGACTTGGTGGTCGTTGAAGTTATTTACACAGTTTATCTCCGCATATTCCGACTCTTCAGACTCAAGAGCATGGACTTTATCCCCAGTCTTCTTACATACAGCTGAGAAATGATTTCGCCCATTGCATTTGGAACATCTTTTCCCCCACGCGGGGCACATTCCCATCTTAAACTCGTGTTTTTGTGCGCAGAATCTACATTTTCTGGCATCCTTGCTATCTCCCTCCTGAAACTGTGTCTTGTGGGGGGGTCTTGAAGACTTGTTCTTCTTGTACACTTTGGGTCTAGCACTGGTCACTTTGTGTACATTGTCAGTGCCATGCGTCATTTCTCTCATCTGTTCCTCAGTACTTTCGAACGCCTTACAGATTCGGAGGCATTTGTCTAAAGTAAGGTCCTCCGTTTGTAACAGTCTCTTCCTGCACATGTCATCCCGGACACCGAGAACCATTCGGTCGCGAATTAGTCCTTCTTCTAGCGTCCCATAGTTACACGTCTTTGCTAAAATGTGGAGACTGGCAGCGTATTTGTCAGTGGTTTCGTCAGTCTCCTGTGCCCTCTTGTTAAAGCAATACCTCTCGTAGGTTTCGTTGGTTTTGCCTATGCAGTGTCCCTCCATCTTCTTATATAGAGTCGCATAATCTTCCGCATCCTCGTCTGCGGCGAATCTGAGGCTATCTAGCACGTCAAGCCCATCAGACCCTAGACATGCTTGAAATTGGGAGGCCTTGACTGCATTTTCTTGCAGGTTGACTCTAGATGCCACAAAATAATTGTCCCACATTCTCTTGAATTTTTTCCAATTCTGACTCATGTTTCCTGAAGTTTTTAGAGGTGGTGGAAATGGCACATTTGTCAGAATGAGAGGAGGAGCGGGACCCGCCAGTTGGGCATGTCCCTCTGGTGGGGCCATGATGCTGGACTGCAGCTGTCAACTCTCTTGCACAGGATAGGTGTCACTGTCACTCCTAGACTGGTACTATTAGATGGCTAGTGACACACACACAGAGTCTATTAGAGTCTATAAACATCCACCTAGGCAGAGTACACACAATTCATATGAATCTGAGGGTTATTAGAGTCACCAGATATTAGTCAGTTGTGTAAAAGATGCCTTAGGTACAAACACATGTAGCTAGAACCATTGTCAATTGTTAGATGGGACCATGTGCTTGCTCAGATGGGAAGCTCAGCTTCTGCTCACTTGCTCCTGGAGACTTTTACAGACTGTTCTGTGTCAAGAATTGAGTAAGGTCCATACTCACAGTTTCCCTGCTGCCACCATGTTTGTTTATGCTTTGTGTCATATATTAGAAGTTCTTGGAGCTGCTATAAATTGGGTTTATTCAAGTGAGAAGTGAGCTGGTTACATCTGGCTTCCAGTATGGTGGATCTATATGTCTGGTTCCACATGAGGCCGTTTATAAGCCATGCACAACAGCACCAACATGAGTCCGTTCACGAGACTACATAACATAACAGATACAACTGTGATCAGACAATATGTGAACTACCGTTCAGCGGCGACCAAGAGCCTGATACCACTGTAATCAGACAATATGTGAGTTACCATTCAGCGGCGACCGAGAGCCCTATACCACTGTAATCCGAGAATATGTGAGCTACCTTTCAGCGGCGACCAATTAAGAGCCTGATACCACTGTAATCAGACAATATGTGAATTACCGTTCAGCAGCGACCGAGAGCCAGATACCACTGTGATCAGACATTATGTGAGTTACCATTCAGCAGCGACCAAGAGCCCGATACCACTGTAATCAGACAATATGTGAGTTACCATTCAGCGGCGACCGAGAGCCCTATACCACTGTAATCAGACAATATGTGAGTTACCATTCAGCGGCGACCAAGAGCCAGATACTACAGTAATCAGACAATATGTGAGTTACTATTAAACACACCTAGCAGTGTATAGGTTTTTTAACATCGCCGCTTGGCGACAATGAGCCTGATACCATGATATCAGACAATATGTTAGTTACCATTCAGTGTGCCTTGCAGTGCATTGGTTTGTTAACACCACCGCTCTGCGACAAAGAGCCCAATAACACTGTAATAGGACAATATGTGAGTTGCCATACTGCACGCATAGCAGTGTATTGGTTGTTTAATGCCACTGCTTGGTGACAACAAGATATCGCTGTAATCAGACAATATATGATGTATCGTTCAGCCCGACTAGTAGTGCATAAGTTTTTTAACGCGGCCTTTTGGAACCTTACAGAGAGAGCCTGATACTGCTATGGTCAGACAATAAGTGAGTTACCGTTTAGCGCACCTAGCGGTGCATTGGTTTGTTGGAAGCATGTCCTACAATTCATGGTGACGCTACCTAGTGATTTTTAGATATTGTCAATTAACAGTCAAAACTAGTTCTCTATGATTCATTCTGATTCTGAATGAGTAAATTCAACATTTTGCCCAGTTTCTCCAACCTTAATAAGCCCATTTAGATGTGCATGATTTATATAGGAAATGTACTGTATACTAAGGTTCTATTCAATTCTTTTAGGAAAACGGTGGTGACCTATGAATTTTAAAACTTATATGGGTAGTACTATACATCTACATGTACTATATTCTGTGAAAGATTGAGGAAAGTGATCTGAGTTTTACTATGTGAAAAGCAACTTTTTGAATTTCCATATATTCTATTATGAAATTATCATATTAATATCTTTATCAAAAACTAGCACAGCGACCTCTGATTTTTAAGTTAGATGTGAGTTCTACAAATCCTGGAGATCATGATCATCAATTTTCAAGAAAATGACATGGGGTTTAATTGATTTATAAATACAGGAAATTAGTTCTTGTTTTAAATGATCAGAACTTCAGATCGTACACCCGCTATGGCTAGGTTTCCATCAGCCGATATTTGGTACTGATGGGTTTAACGGGCGATTTTACAGTTCTATTGACAGAATACCAGTCAATGGAAACTGAAAAAGAAGAGACACAACAATCTACATGTATTTCAGTGCCGATAAATGGCTCTGGCACCACAACAAAATATACCTCCGACAAAGTGAACCCTGGCTGATGAAATGGGCCACTTACATGGATATGTAGGTGGTCTCTTTTATATATTCACCTCGTTCTCCGAACTCAGGGAATATTTCCGAACAAAATATCTTTGAACAGATTCCATTCAGGTACACTAACTATGTCTCCATATATTACCAGAGTTATTAAAGTGTAGACAATAAATACACAGTATGTAACTGATCGTTGACCAAAGTAAATGCGTAACAGACAAACGGGTCTGACAGGATTTACAGGGCATTAAAAGAGATTTTTCAGCAATCATCATTCGATTACCTTTTCCTGACAGGTGAGTACTATTTCCTCAAATATAACTGTTACCATGTGTCTCTTCAACATTGTGAGATTGTTAGAGACACATCAATATCTCAGAGGTTGCCATTGTCTGTACTTGTGTTCGTTTTTAGGTAAACTGTGTTCAATGTCCTCCCTTCCCGTAATATCGGGATATCTTCCGAAAAAAGTAATATGCTGAAAAAGAATACGTGGAGTTGTAAGGAAAATGAAAAGAAGGGAGTCACTACTTTAATAAGTTTAGAGCCGCGCTTGTTTTGCTATGTGGGAGGAGGGGCCGTCCATAAAGTACGTACGCAGATCCCCCCCCCCCCCGTTGCACAGCATACGCTTTTCATGGACCCCCTTGATTGCGTATGTGCATTCTCATGACCCCCCCCCCCCCCCCCCCGCCTCCCTTTCTGCCCCTCGTCCATACTGCCCATCTACAATACTGTCCCTCCACCATACTGCCCCTTCACCAGACTCCCCTTCTACAATACTGTCCCTCCACCATACTGCCACTCTACAATACTGCCCCTCCACCTTACTGCCCCTTTATCATGCTGCCCCTCCACCATACTGCCCCTAAGTGACTGCTCCTGTACTGTACTGCCCCTCAACCATACTGCCTCTCAACCACAATGCTCAACTGTACAATCACTCACCAATACTGTCCCTCACCCATACCACCCCTCACCCATACTTTCCTTCAACCACCATACTGTTTCTAAGCAATACTGCCTCTCAACCATATTGCCCTTAATCCATACTGCCCCTCAACCCTACTGCCCTGAATCATACTGGCCCATTTGGTCTAACCCCCCACCCCCACCCGTTGCTGCGTACATACTTTATGGATGGCCCCGGACTGAGACGTGTCTGCATGTCATGGACGTGTTTGGCGCCCTCTATTTCCAACGCTCACACCATTCTGTTTTTGATGGGTCTCCATGCCATCTGGCGTAGAGTTGCTGAATCATCCGCGTCTCGGCTTCGCTGCAAAAAGTGTTTGGTGTTGTGGAAAGTGAAGTTTTCCAGCTAGACTGGAAACTAGTCAAAATAATTGATAACATTCTCCAGTCAGTATTTCACACCGGACCTACATACACTCCAAGTTGAAAAAATGTATCCTATCTGCAAAGCCTTAATAAACCTCTAACTGTCTCTCCCAAGTGGAAACCTATTAAGAACAGCTGGAATTCTGTCCCTACCTGGTCACCCATGAAAATTCAAAGTTTTGTAAATGTTTCCTTCTCTCAAGCCTTAATAAACTATCTAGCTATCATTCCCAGGCGTCAAATTCCCTGTACCTGAAATTGTCATTATATATATAAGAGAAGTCAAAATGCCAAAATGGTTCCCTGTCCATCAACACTTGAGAAAATCCTTAATTAGTCTGAATTTGTGTGTTGAACTGCTTAACCCTTTCCAGGCGAGCAGGTTGGTGGGTACCAGTGGCTACAGGGGCGAGGATGCCCCTGGGTTGTATGTCTCTGGGGGGCGAGAATGCCTTGAGGCATTCAGGAAAGTTTCACTTGTCATGTGACCTAGAAAGCTTCTTTTTTGTCATAGTTCAAATTTTTTTGAAACAGTATACAAAATATCTTGATTTCCACACATATCCTTCCACATTTTACACAAACTCTTTAAATTTGTTTTTTACTTATTGGAAAATGCCTGAATATATCATGAATGCCTGTAGGCATTCTCGCCCCCTGTGTACATAATGCCTGTAGGCATTTTCGCCCCCCATGTACATAATGCCTGCAGGCATTTTCGCCCTGAAAGGGTTAAAGCTACTTGGTATTTAGTTGTCTATACCAAGTATAATTATATCTACACTTAACCATCAAATTATAGCTCTTTTGTGTGCTTTCTAGTGGTTGAATATATGAAATAACATGGAGCTACTGTGGTGCTACCTGCTGGGGAAAACGGGAACTCGAGAACTATAGCGAGGCATAGATTGATGACTACTCTCCATACAGAATCTCCGCGGAGGAGGCGTGGTCAGAAGCCAAAGATCTGCTTTGAGAGTAACACGCCACACACATGGCCTGAGCACGATGAGGTAACACTACATTTCCAGCGTCTCTTCTCCACATGTGGAAGATCAATACTTGTCAAACCAAAAGAACATTTCAAAATGACTTCCCCAACTGATCCTAGGTCGGTAAGGCTGAACCAAAGCAAAATAACCAGGAAGGTGTGTTGTGACCGCGCTGCGATCAGCTGTCACCGGTCACGCCATGTCTGAAACTGACCGCGAGTTGTAAACATTGCGCTGCTAAGTGGGATAACTCACATTCTAGGTGCGGCATCTCTTTGTAACTAACCTAATGACAGTGGGAATGTCTACTTACGCGTTGGCTCCTGTGATGAGTGCCACTTTTCTCTCCATTTCGAGTAATCACTTGCGGAACTCACACTTGCACGAAGTTAAAACCACGATGAAATCAGCTCAGTTAGTCTCCTAGCAGAGTCTCTGTTAAATGGGTCAAAGGTCGGCGGTTCAGAGTCTCCGCTTGGAGAAACGAGCAGTGCAGTGTGAGTTTTGTGGCACACTGCGCCGCTCCGGTTTATTGTACCGCATCCTGAGGTTTCCGGAGAGCGACAACAACAAGAATCGGGGTCATCATCCCCTGATCTATAGACCTTGCCCCCAGACCGTGCCCCAACACCAACACACACGTTTCTGTGTTTTGCATGTGGCAGGAATCTTCAGGATCATGGATTTCGTGACGCTTCCTAACAGTGATCTGCAAGTTTCGCCCCTGTGCATCGGCACCTGGCAGTTTAACGGCGGTGTGCAGACGGCGGACAAGACGTGGGATGCGCAACCCGAGGAGGTGAGTAATAAATATTTCGTGTACAGCCACAACCATGCCAAGAGCAAAGGATACGACGTTGAATTGTATTAAAACTAAATACTGGCCTACCTGTTAACCTATACCTTAACCTAACATAACCCAAACATATTAATACTAGAGTGTAGGGTCGGACAAGTCTGACTAGGCATAGGGAGCAACCCGGCCCTGTTTGGGGAATAACAATTAACATACCGGTAACTTCATAACATAAGGGCTGGGTAGGCTACGCTGGGTACAAAAACTCTTATCAAGCCTGAACTGGCTACAAGTCTATTCTATCGTTGAACCATGTCCATGGTTAGGAGATATCCTCTTTCCAGGTCAAATGTCCCAGCTTAAACGGGATTTTCAGGGATCCAGGGGTATTTTTAATGCATTGTTGGATGACACTGACTGTGGCCCTGAGCCGGCTGAGGGTGTTTTTAATGCTTTGTTGGATGACACGGTAAGAGATGTAGGCCTATATGATTCAATCTTTATAGTGAGGAGGGAGTGGGTACCTAGGACTACCAGGGTATGTAGGCATACCCTCTTGTTATATGTACGGTATTGTAGATTAGTTCCTGAATCTTTTTTTCCTTCAAAGGCTGAGCTGCTCGTGAGGCCGCCCATTGGTCGGTCCTACGTGTTGCCGTTTGCGAGTGCAGCCGCTCTCTGGCCACTCAGACAAAGAACTATACGACCTATAGTCTCTCAGAGACGATTCCGTCCATGAGACCCTTCTGCTACCACACCTCATTAAGGTTTTGAGGGTGGCAATATGTCTTTTCCCTTGGCCATTAGTGCATATTGGTTATTAGTGTATATCATCATTAGCTATTCTCGGGAGCGGTGCCGACGTCACGAAGATACACTGCGTTGCTCGATTTTCTCCCTCTGCAGTTTATTTTCCCGAAAGCGGTGCAGTGCACTCTCGTACGCACGAAGGGTTAAACAACTTTTCACCCCATTGAAACCAATGTTAAATTCACTGTTTGTCTCTGGTAATATCTCAGTAAATATCCAACATAGAGGCATCAAACAAAAAATGGTATGGAGATGAAGAATAGCAGAAGATGATTGGTGGTTTTTTTTGTATCAATTCGTTTTGCAAAGATTGTTTTATTTGGTGTTTTCTCCAGCAAACTGCCTAAATTGCAGATGCCAGGCTGCTACAACTGTCAAAATAGAAACTTGCTCAAAAGTAAATAAATCTTTAAATTAAAGCATTCATACTTCTTTCCTGCAAAGTTTTTTTATATATCTTGTTAGGAAGACATCAAACTACCTTTAATTATGCATATTTATCATGTACAGAGAGTTCAAACATTGATTTCCGTAACGCTGGTCGAGCGATAATAACAGATAGCTAGGGTGATCGAAACTGGCAATACCCTTTGCCCCAAGCGGTCGTGAAAGAAACTAAATGTTCCGATCCCGAGAATGGATGATACAAACAAAATTCCTCGTCTCAATGCATATTATTAAGTTGAACTAAACACTAAATAGTGAGACAAATTCCTTTTCTGAACAAATTGCCCGTCTACATTCTGGATCATTATATATATATATATATATATATATATATATATATATATATATATATATATATATATATATATATATATAATTATATATATATATATGGGTATATATATATATATACCGGTACCACCTAGATTTTTTTTAATCTTTTCTGCAAGGCTACTGACAATGCACTCCTGTCTTCCATCTGCCATCTCGAATTGATTATGTTGGGTTCCTGCTGTGATGCGAAAATTGGTTACCCTGCGAAAAACTTGTTTTATCGCCCACTTGTATCTTGTGCGCATGCACGCACATGCGCAGTGTTCAAGTCCACGATTGGAGAGTGAACAATTTGCCGAAATTAAGCATATCACAACATTTAATTCTCATGTCTAAATACTATTCTTTTCATTTATTTACATTAAAATCACATCAAAATAGTAGCATGTCCAATAATCTGTGAAATCTGACTGGAAGACATGTCCAGACGCATGCACATATAGAGTGGGTGATAAAACAAGTTTTTCGCAGGGTAACCAGTTTTCGCATCACACTGCCCTGACTGGTCATTATGTGGTAACCGGAAACACTGGCCTTTCTCTGATATAGGAGTAGTAAGAAGGTAGTAAATCATAGCCATGTAATTTCTTTTTGTTCTATTTGCTAAGTCATCTGGCAACTTCTGGTTTGAAATACCCTCCGAATTCTCTTAACAACGGACATTTCCACCATCTTGCTGGTGAATACAAAGCGCTGTCAGAGTGTAAAATAGAGAAAAACTTTAAAAGTCATCCTTTTCTGTCACCATAATTTTTCAAGTTGTTGATGGTCCTTACCATAACAATGCTATCGTTCCCCTGCAGTGACATCACACCAATTATTACCAACAAATCTCTAACCAAGCAATCCTCCTAGATATACATGGTAACTGTTTTAATTTGGTGTAACAGCACTGACGTCAGTAAGGTTACACATTTTTTTATTTTTTTTTAGGTTTTTATTTACCCTGGAGGATGGCTTAGGGTCAGACAAACAATGGCCCTATCTTCCAGCCTCTCCAGAGGCCACGTCTTCAGATAAAACATGTTATCATTTCACTTCTTCGATAGGGTCTATCTTTCGTTTGACATCCCATTGTTGCTGACGACCTGTTGTTTCTGATTCTAGGTATCCAAGTCCATCGTGGACAAAGCCATTGAGTTGGGGATTAACTTCTTCGATACAGCAGAGGTAATTTTTAGTTTTCAATAAATCCTTAACTCTGTAGTTTTTTGGGTTTTTTTTTAATATAGCAGCGTTTATTTCAGAGATTATACATCAAGATCTCCTTTATGATTTTGCATTAGTAGTATATCGCGTATTACAGTCAGTATTCACCAGTGTTCTATACACTTCTCCATGGCATATATGTAGTTATCACCAGGATTTGACCTTTAAGTTTAACCTATAACCTTTTCAAGGTCAAGGAATTTAAAAATCAGGGGATCTGAGAATTGGTCAGGGAAAAGAAAAATTGACATAAATGTCAGGGAAAAGTCTCTCTTGTCGGGGAAATCTAAACTTGGAGGCCACACTGGTCCGGGTGTGAGTGGTGTTTTTGTGTTTATATTTACATATTTGTGTTTATATAAACACAGGGCTACCTAAATTCGGAGTTGGTGCTTACCGTAACAGGTCCTACACGGAGGCGGTGCAGTACCGTACCTGGCCCGGGTTTAAGTGGTGTTCTTGTATTCATATTTATTATATTTGATAATTACGTACTGCTGCTCCCTATGCAGTATAAATTGTATACTGAACCCTGTGCAGTACACTGTTATACTACACACGTTGAAACATCAGCGGTATGCGGGCTTTCTTGTTAACATATCTTTTATGCCAATATATGGTAAGATTTGATAAATTCTGGGTATATAATGAACATATATACCGACCCACCATGCTTGTACAAGCTACAAAAATCGATGGGAATTGATGTTATTCACGGAACTCGGCCTGGGGCCTCGTTCTTTAAAAAGCAACAGTTCCCCATCTCGTTCTGTAGCATGTACAGCATGGTCAGGCCGTTCTATATGATTATACAGCGTTATCTAAGCTCAGAGTCGGCGCAGTACCGTACCTGTTAAGGGTTTGAGTGATGTCTTTGTGTTTGTATTCGTGTTCAGGGCTACCTGAACTCGGAGTCGGTGCTGGGACGCATCCTGGCCGGACGCCGTCAGAGCGTGGTGGTAGCGTCTAAGTTTGGAACGCGCGTCCCTGTCTACAGCGCGGAGGACGTGGAGGTGTCATTAACCAACACCCTGCAGCGCCTCCAGACCGACTACCTCGACCTCTACCAGGTAGGCCCTGCCATGGAGGGGCTGCCCTCTGAGTAGAAACAGTCCAGGCCTCTGCCAAAATGTTACGCACTGAATCCGCTTTTATTTTCACCATTTTCTCAGTCTACGAAATTGATAAACTGTGGTCAACCTCAAATTATCCCGTCTATATTTTCAAATCTTTTTTTTTTTTTTTTACTTCAGAAGTGCTTTCTCGGGTTCCGCGTTCTTTAAATCTAGTTTATATCTTGGGTCTACCGTCCAACGTGATTGCATCAAGTAGAGCCGTCAGTGCACCTCTCACATGCCACTGGTGATAGACATGTTGTTCCATATGATCATCTCACCCCTGGTATGTTTATCCTGTATCCTTAACATTTGGGAATCCTACTCAACACCCATGGAGTATTGTAAAACAGATGCAGTGATGGGGTGAGATAAGATCTGAACTGCACTTAACCCATAGCCACTGAAAATATACTGTTTGCTTTGGTCTACTATGTAATCCTACTCGACTTTGCCTCATAAGATACCAATCTTTAAGTGTTTTAACTTTTTGAAGCGTTTATTTTGAAAGTAGTGTTGACAAGTTTCCTTCTGGATGATATTCTGGTTCCTTGGGTAACTGCCCATAGGGAAAATATCCAATGGAGGATTATGTCACAAATGTTAGCCCATTAGTCAATGTAAAGGATGAGATGAATTCAGAAACCCATTAAAAATTAGGGTCAGAGGTCGATCCAGTCTCATTTGAATCGCTACATAATTCACACAGCGTCGCCATGTGAATATCTATGCGATTCAAACTTGATGCAATATGAGCTCTGACCCCAGACTTTCTTAAGTTTCCTCTATAATACTGATCACATATTTGCTGGATCCAGGTCCATTGGCCCAACTTCATCGCCGACCCAAAGGCCATCTTTGACGAGCTGAAGAGGCAGCAGGCCAAGGGCCGCATTCGCAGCTACGGAGTCAGCAACTTCGGCCCCAAGAATATGAAGGATGCCTATGATGCTGGTGCCAAGATCTCCACCAATCAGGTAATTATAAAGAACGACCTGACCATGTTGTACAAGCTACAAAACGATATATAATATTTTACAGTTCGTATGGAACAAGGCATTTATGCCGAGTTCCGTGCGAACTAAACTATCGAGTTGTGTGGCTTGTACAAGCATGGTAGGTGGTTCTATATTTACTATGTACCCGAAATTAATAAAAATGATTAACTTAATTTGGTCTAACAACTGATATTTTAGTCAACATGTACGGAATGTATGGAATAAATGTCTATAGGCTTAACATTGGGAACTCGTTCTCCATGCCCCTACAAGTATTGCAGTCCGTTCTCCATGGTCTATATCCTGGTTATTGTCCATTCCTTTAGTGTGTACAGGGGTGAGATAAATACAGAAAGCAACTCGTTTTGGTCAAAGAAGTGATTCTGCAGCTCAGTTGAATGCTACATGATATTCACTCGGCTGTCGCCTCGTTCATATCACTCCACATCAAACTCGCAGAGAATGACCACTTTGACCAAAACTTGTTGGTTTCTTCTTTATTAAGGGCCGATTCCACCAACACACACGATGTAGCAAGATTCGGCCCGATTTGGTTGTCATGCTAGATCGGGCTAGGATTGAATCATCGCGTGCTTATTTGTAGCGATGTGTCTTGAGGTGTCGCAGCGGTGGAGCACCAAAATATACACCCGACACCACTCGCCTACGTTTTGAGACAAGTGAGGTACAACACATTGCGACACAGTAAGACACTACAAGACATAACAAGATATACCACAGCAAATCCATCCTGTTGGTGGAATCGGCCCTTTACCATGCACTGTGATAATAATAGCCGTATCTTACATGTTGTAGTTGCCGTACAACCTGCTGTGGCGCTCGGTGGAGTACGACATTCTGCCTGTGTGTGAGGCACAGGGTGTTGGCGTGCTCGCCTACTCGCCACTCCAGCAAGGCCTGCTCTCCGGCAAGTACACCAAGCCCGAGGATGTGCCTGAGGGACGGCGCCGTACACGCTTCTTCAGCTCTGCAAGGTAAATATGGCATATATTCATATATATATTGCATTGTGAGACCTGAGTAAGTTAGGAAAACTGACTGGCCATTGTACCTGGAGATGAATGCACACTCCTGGACAATCGAACTATTTACGAGATTGGGAGTGAGTATTTATTTCCAGATACAAAGGCTATGTCTGTTTTCCTTTTATCTTATTATCCACCGATTACGGAGTCTCCATTCTTAAGCTCACTGGGCGGGGATCACAGGTTCTCGTAATCTCCGCCCTTCACAGAGCAGAGATTACAGAAAAAAGTCCCTTGTTACCAAAATAGTGCATGAGAACAGCGACAGTCATTTTCTCTTTTCTTTGATAATTTTAATTTGGTCAATTTAGGTGGAGTGCGGACCATGTTATTTTCATCGAGTTGGTTTCTGATGTTATCTCACCCCATATATATTACCAGGAACATTATTCATTAATAAGATAACTCACTCAATAAGCTATTGAGTATTGGGTGCAAACACACAAACACTATTTTCACGGCCATGGAGTATGAGTTCCTATAGAGGAAACCTAATAAAGTTTAGAGTCAAAGCTAATATCCCATCGCTTAGTAATTCACAAGGCGAAGCCGCATGAATTATGTAGCTACCAAAACGAGATGGGATCGAGCTCTGACCCTAAACTTGAATGGGTTCCCGAATTTATCTCATCCTTCACATTGACTAATTGGCTAAAATTTGTGACATAATTTCCCCATTGGATATTTTTCCTAGATATCTCATGGGCGTTGGATACGAGTTCCCAATGTTAAGTCTATGGAGCAAAAATACCAGGGGTGCAATAATGTTACACCACTGTCTAGTGCATATTCGTCGGAACCAATCACAGTACAGGTTACAATAGTTCGGTTCATACAGCACAGAGTAATGACATAGGTTTGTGATGATCAAAGAGAGCATGGCTAATATTGGTCAGCGCCGCTGGGTGGTGAAAGGGATAACGTGGTTCGTTGTTCTATTTAAAGCATCAGTTTGACAAGATCTGATTGGTTCCGACAAATATGCACTAGACAGCCCTCATAAGCCTATTAGAGAAAAATACTGGGGCGGGATAATAAATTCATTTGTCCTTGACCACTTGTCCTTGACCGTGTCTGTATTTGCGCACGCAGCACGAAGCTATCAATTCACGGCGGGGAAGGCGTCGAGAAGCAACTCTTCCAGACGCTCGCTGACATCACAGCCGTATGTGACAAGGCCAGCGTCTCCATGCCCAATGCCGCCCTCTCGTGGCTGCTGCACAGGCCGGAGGTGCGGTCGGTGGTGGTGGGCGCGCGCACGCCTGACCAGGTGGAGCGCAACACGCACGTCCTCAAACTGCAACAGGTACGATTTCTCTTCTTTTATTACCCACCTATTACGAAGTCTCCATAGGAAATGCATAGGGGTCCTGGAATTCGCTACCCGGAGATTCTGGCATGTCAAAATCTCCGGGAGGAGATTCCGGAAGAATAGTCCCTACAGATGTTGAAGTCAACTAAAAGACAATGTCTGAAGGGTAACATTGATGTTGATTAATTAAAATTGATGATATTGATGTCATTTATCATCATAAATCAAGAGTTTATATTATTTTATATGCTTAAGTATAATGGGGACCTATAATACACTGCATAAGAATTCACCAAATTACTGCCATGATTGATGGTGCTGTAGCCTTGTCGAATGTGTAGTCATCCTCTATGTTGACAGCCAAATTCTCCAAGGGTGGCGATCTTCTGTTGTCTTTTCTGTTGTGTTTTTTTAAAGCAAGTAGTGTTTATTCAGAAGATTTTTTACAATTGTAGTACATGTTCCAACAGCACAGAAAGACATACATTTGTACCTTTTCCCTGGAACCTATATTTACGGTGTGGTCATTTTCTTCTGTTCCCCTTTAAAAAAAAAATTTAAAAAAATGTCATGTATAGATTTTACCAATTTATCTAAGCGAAGCTATTTCTTATTTCTTTTGTTCCTTTTTTATTTTATATTTTAAACTGTGTCTAACCTATCTACCTTAATAGACTATTGTGACGCCTCACGAATCTATCTCTAGCCGGTGTCAGTTGCCATACCTGTAATCTTGTATCTTAAACATTAGTTTTCTTTCTAGTTCAGAGAATGTACATGAGTTTTCAGACTGACCATTGTTCCTAGTCAGAGAAATCCTTATAGCCAGGTCATGCCTAGACTGACTTCAGTAACCAATATGATTCAGTCCGTTTATATGCAGTGCCTAAAGGTTGGAGTGCTCACATGGACTTTCAGCTTGCTGGAAAAAACTATCCCTTCACTATCTACATGCTAGTTACCAGGATATTGTGAAAGGAGCAGAGGGCCAGTGTTTCAGGGTGTTAGAGGTCTGCACAGCTGACCATGACCAATCACTTGAGAACGAAATACCTCATTGACCTATTGGTGCTTGATATATTTGGATCCTAGACTCAGGCAGTTGCAGAAAGGGCAAGTTGACTGGATGCAAATGGGTTACAGAAAACTATCCATAGCCTAGATAAATGTATATCCAAAACCCTTCAATTGATATTCATTTATAATTCTTTGCGCTTTCACCAGTCAGTAAGAATGCGGAGCGTCACATACATTCATTGAATTTTGAACTGCATAGCCCCTTTCCCTTTGAATATGATACACATTAAATAAAATGCAATTACATAGATAAGATAGTATACATATAGATAGTTGTATTGCAAAAGATACTTAATGATGACCACTTATTATAGGATTTCAGTGTCATAACTATAACACTATATGATATAACAAGTATATTATGGGCTCTAACGTATACAAGCACCGTCAAAGATTTTATTTCAGCCAATTTTAATATTTTCCTCAAAGTTTACAGTCTAGATTTGGATGCACGTTTTCTAATTCTTTCTTAATCCTACCCATAGTTTTTACAAATGCCATAAGCTTCGCACTGAGTGAATGTACTCGATGGGGCATGGAATCAAATGTTTTTGATGCAACTATTCACTTGATCTTAAATTGTAGATACGGAGTAGGATACATACTAAAAGACCCTCAGTGAGAATCAATTAGGATTAAGCCAACTCAGACCATACTGTGGTTAAGATTAATCCAATAAGCAGAACGACATTGTCTAGTAGTCACCCATTTTTTCCATGACCAGGATACATAAAAGTGGCGGGATGAGACTAGTCACTATAAACAATCCTGCCCCAACAGATTTCCCTTCACTTCCGGATTTTATTTTGTCCTGAGGAGCATATTTAAGATCATTGAAAATCAGCTGAGGCTAGAAATTCACATAGAACAGCTAACATGATACAACTTGTACGATCTTCAATATGTTATGTTTTCTACTTGATTTCCAGGATCTGGTTGAGAAACTGAATGAGGCAACAAATGCGTTGAAGGAAGCCATTGGAACAAATCCAGACCTGTGGGCACCCACGTCGCGCATGAGCTAACACAGTGCAGGACAAGCTCACTGGGCAGCCATGTCATGCATGTGTTAACAAAGAGCTGGATGAGCTATGGCTGGCCACATCACACATGTGTTGACACATTTCAGGACAGGCTGTGGGCAACCACTTCATGCAGTACAAGCTCTGGGCAGGCCCAGTCATGCCTGGGTTAACACAGTCCCAGACGAGCTGTGCACCGCATGCTTCACTGACTTTCTGATTGCAGCAGATCTTGGGCACTGTTCACTACATCACAGACCACAAAATCACAGACCACCCATCAGTTACAAACTGACGAGAGGAGTAATTCAGATGAAAAGAATGGACAGACCACTGAGATCAATGATCCTAGAGTAGACTCAGGTTTTCCAAATGGATAAATAGGTGAAATTCTCAGTTAGTAATGGGTTGATATTCACAATTAGAATCAACTCTGTAAAATGTTAGATGTGATTGCTGACTACAATATTAGATGTGATTGTCCTGCCTACAAATACCTCATGTTGAGGTATGGGTTGTGGTTGTTCACAGTTATCTAGACAGGTTGTGTATCAGGATGTGAATTAGTCATTCAAAAGGTTGAATCAGAATTGGTGTTAGATATAAATCATGATGATATGAGACATATTAAGAGAGCATCAGTAAAGCCATTCTCTAGTCAATTTTATATCAGCGAAAGCGATTGCAGATAACAATTAGCACAAAGATTATAATTAATGTATTAATCAATTAAACAGCACTTACAATACTTAATTTTGCCTTGTGATTCTAGCTGCAGAAAGTACTCCCGAACATGTTTACACAAGGACTGCAATTAAAGTCATCAACTACTTTAAAAGTGGAGCCACTTGCTGGGTGATCCTTAAATATTTACAACTATAAGCTCAAACTGTGGAGTTTCGGAGAAATGTCTTTATTGATGTCCATGTGTAACATCCAGAGCAGATCACACTATTGCAGTATTTTGTTTTGATCAATAAAGAAGCCGTGATGTCAGCTAGCGATTTGTTTTATTGGGTCTAATTTTCTACAGTTATTTACTATTTTACCATGCCGTATTTATCGTAAATATGTACCGTTTTGACATATAACATAATTCGGCTTGACAGACCGGTGGTCCGTATTTTCACATCCGGAACACTTGGTGGACAAGTTGTTATGTGTATGGACGCGTTTGTTTACACGTTGCTACAAGGAATTGACCCATTCTGATTGGATGAGAGGATTTAAATTGGCAGATGTCACCGCTTAGTGACTTCCGACACGTTTTATAAACTCTCAATAATGGCTGAAAGTGTGTAATGATCAAATATTGAGGTATATAGCATTTTAGCATCATATAGTTTAAATGGCTAAAATACACAAAATAGATCGATAACAAGTTCACCCGCACTCCTTGGTCCTGTTTTTCAGACAGCGACGTCTTTATTACTTGTGATCGAAAAAGAGTGACTGTTTGGGAGACCAAAAGAGTGATCACGAAGTGTTCCTCAGACCCGGTCACTCTTGGGCTGTTATGATTTGTTTTTGAATTGGCCCAAGGCCCATTCAAAAACAAAAACATGTCTCACATGTTTATTGCTCAACAGAAAATATTGAAATTTGAGAATTAGGTATAACAGACATGGATCATTCGTCACAGTAAATATTGCTTCATTTGATGCAGGGGAAGTGTATAAGATGAAATATGCCAATCAAAAGTATGAGACTATCACATCAACTTGGGGTCGAGTACTGCAGTAGGATGTAAACAAGGCAGTCAAGCAGAGCAGTGTCAGCAATTGTCACTGGCTTTGGTGAAACAATTCATATGAATAAAATAATCATTGGAAAATTATATAATTTGGGTTAAAGGTATGACATCCATTTAGAAGCCTCCACTGCAAATATCTTGTAATTTTGATAAGTTTTAGTATGAATATCATACATGTAAGACATGTCTGACCCTGTCACTGTTTTGGAGATCCTTTGCACCAAATGGTCACCAAATGGTCACGACTCTGGAACACAAAACAGTGACCAAGACGTTTTACCCCTCAAAATGGTCCCTATTATTATGACCATTTGTCCCTGGAACCCGATGCTCTCAAAACGGTCACTAACTGGTCACTATCACATATGGTCACAACTGAAAAACAGGCCCCTGTATTGCCGAGTTACGCCAACTGACAGTCTGTGTGTCGTCCACTGGATCTCATCAAGTCATCTTGTTGCTAGTGATTGATTTCACATGATTGAGCTGTCTGAACTGTATTATGTGAAAGGCCTACCTTATTTGCCTAGATAGTTGATCAGCACTCATCCTTACCCCTTACTTGAAGTTTGTAAAATGTCTCCGAAGGCTTGGATCAGTAGTTTACTAACCAGGGGCCTGCTTTTCAGACAGCGACGTCTTTAGTAGTGATCACAAAAGAGTGACCAGTTGGGTGACCAAACCAGTGATCATGACCAAAAAGTGTTCCTCAGACCCGGTCACTGTTCAGCTGTTATGATCACTGTTGGTCCAAGGCCCATTCAAAACAAAAGCATGTCTCACAAGTATATTACTCAACAGAAAATTGTGAAATTTGGGAATTAGATAAAACAGATATAGATAATTCATCGCAGTAAATATTGTTTCATTTGATACAGTAGAAGTGTATAAAATGAAATATGCCACCATTTGGGCTAAATGATCACCAACTGGTCACAACTCTGGAACCCAAAACAGTGACCATGACAGTCGCACATGTTATGACGACTTATCTCTGGAACCCAAAGGTCTCCAAACGGTCACTAACTGGTCACTATAGGAAATGGTCATGACTAAAAAACAGGCCCCTGGAAGTCCCACACTCCAGATGTGATCACTGCGCATGCGAGAAAATATGTTGATTAGCTCTCTACTCGACTAGGCTGAGGTTTTGCCACTATTTGGTAAACGTGCGTTGAACAGAGCATACAATTGGAGACCGGCTTCCAGTGTATCACTCTCCAGGCCCATTTTCAGCTGTGCGTTAGTCCTAAATATATGCATTGTGATGTCACAAGTTCGAAACAATGTAAACCCATGGTGGTTGGAAATCCTGTCATTGTCAGCAAAGTTTGGGATTTTACACAAAATAATGGTAAGAATCTGACAAATTTGGGTGTAAATATATAACATCCAACCATGATGAAGATTGACAGTAAATACATAACTCAACGTAAACGTCTCGTCCCGTATTTATTGCTCCAGGCCCAATAGTTGCTGTACCTCAAAATCCAAAAAGGGTCATAGCATCAAAACCAGCAGATGCTAGAAACCAAAGGGACATTTCTGAAGACCATCAGGCACCTAAAACTAGGCCTCATAAGGAGGAATCCCATCTCCCAAACCAAACACCTCTGGGTAGCCCTATTCCGCATACAGGATCCAAGCTGGGATCTTGTACGCTCTGGCTTCCTGTCCGATCTCCTGCTTTTGAAATTCAGACAGTGTTTTTCCAAGAAGCCCTCATTGGCCCTTTTGGATCAGGATTGATCCACACAGTCCAAGATTTCTTTTGGGGAACTGTAACCCCCCAGAGACCAGGACTGAAAAAATTTGATGAGACCCTCATGGCACTGAGGAAACGTGTCACCAGTGTAAATGTAGAGGTGACTCTCACCTTCTGACCTTCAAAATTCACCAAAAAGCCCCAGGAATCCTTCAAAGGGTGAGAGCTCTTCAGTCATAAGCTCTCCATCTCTGACATGATGGCCAGTGAATGTTCCTGTGCCAGCAACAAACAGTCCCGAGAGGCAATCACTTTCGGCAGAACCAGTTGACTTCATTGCACTTAGTGCATAGAATTCCAACCACAAAAACAAGGACTGGACTTTTGGCCCAACTTTGTAGAAAATAGATTGTTGGCGATTCAAATCGGTCTACATTTTCAAAATTAAGGGTAAAGGAATGGGAGATTCAGAGCTATGCAGGAGCAGTGTTATATCACATCACTGAACTCTTCAGGAAGGCAAGGTGTGTGAATTCTAAGCCAGAAACTGTGATTATCAGTGCCGAGATTAATGACAGGGATAACAATCCCTGGAGGACTACCCTCCCAGAGTTCAAGAGAACTATTTCAGCAGCAAGAGCAGCATTCCCTGATGCAATGCTGTGTGTTTCCCCAAACACACAACTTCCGGAACACACAACTTTTGACTGAAACCCAAATTTCGAACCTGCACACCCTGATCAAGGAGATTAGATCTTCGGAAGTAGTCGATGTCGATCCCTTCCTAGACATCGCGAAATTCGAGGTTGGCTCAGGGGATTCAATTCTTGGAAACCAGGAACCACCAACAGCTTGTTGGAGCATTGGCTTAACAAGGTTGCTGTTTTAAATTAAATTTCACTAAAGGCATTTCAGAGCCAGTAAAGCAAGACAATTTAGGAATAGGCACTAACATTATGAATTTATCAAATGACAAATTGTCATTAGATGAAGAACACCATACACCATACTTTAGAACAGGACATGGTTATCTATCCAATATATCAAATTCTTGACCAAGGCTCAGCAGAGAATAACAAGACCAAACAGAGAGATATTTAATATAAATGGATACAGCTACTGAAAACAATGCAACCTAAGGGTATGAACATCAAATCTCTGAAACAAACTGTAATATTCACTGTCCCATTGTGCTACTGCCATCAAAATCAGAATATTGGTAAGACAGACGTACCAAATATTGTGAGACACATTTCCAAAGCATCTGGGGGACTGCTAAATAGAAATACTCAGGAAAGGTAGATAGATAATTACATGATTTTCACTAAATGAAAATTGTTCAAATTTGAGGGTGGGGGAATTTTTCAACCTCAGAGTTGGAAGGGAAAAAAATGGAAATATTATTGGTTAAAGGTAGAAAGATGACATCAAAACCAGTATATATAATTTGAAAAATCTTAATTGACATAGAAAATTTGAAATATTAAGATACAAGATCAAGATAATAAACTAAGTAAATTAATGTATACATATAATTAAAACTCCTTGAAAGGGTGTCCGCTGTGGTGGGGAATCGAACCCGCGAACGCCAGCTTTTGCTGTAACATCAGAATCCCATCAAAAAGGGTCTTGTAATAAATGAGAGCACCTTGTATTCGAGGATTCATTGAGACAGGCAGATCTATCTCAAAATAGCGAGCATTTTAGTAAAAGTGCCGGATAGCGCCCGGGGTGTGACTGGAGCAGTTCAAGCGTTTTCAAGGTAATTGAATTCTTTGAGCGAAGTAACCCCACAGCAAGGCCGGCACACTGGTACATGAGTGTAAACTGGTGTTGTTCAGTGGGCCCTCGACCACTTCGTTATAGGCACATTCGAAAACTATGAATACTGATATCCATCTTGTACCAAACCTAAAGACATATTCTAGAATACGCAGTGGTGACACCTGGTGATTTTTAAATATTGGCAATATTATGTCCAAACTGATTCCTTAATCAGACCTAGTCTATGCCAAATGAGTAAAATATCAAATTTTATCCAGTTTTGTCCTATAAACCCAATAGGTAATATCGACCTATTGATATTTGGTCAATTCATACAGGAAGGTGACTTTATTTTAGAATTTCTATTATTCCTATCGAATATCAGCCCTCTCTGACTCATAAAGCCAGTACCAGTCGAAAGGTAAGTTGCCCGGGTTGGCATTATTTGTTTATCCATGACCTATTTTCCGAACGTGCCAGGTCACGATCAATGGAGACCTACTTATGTTGTGCAATACCGCTCCGTGCGATCATGGAAGGTGCACTCTATGGCTGGAAGCCGCCTATAGATAAATGTATGAGGATTTGCCTTCTCTGTGCGCCACAGGTTGCACTGCCACCTTCTGAACTAAAATACCTGCTGCTGCTACTAATGGCATAAGGATTCCCATTTATCTAAAATGTACTCAGATTGAAGGCAGGACCACAAGCGTTCCAAGAAGGAAGTCAAATTCTACAATGCATGCCGGTGTGTAGATTATATGGCTTGGATGTCTTAAAGTAGCTAATTTTCATGATTTCTCAATATGGCACACTCCCAGATATTTTCACTCCGTAGTAACAACAGGTTTCACATTTTTTAAGATCACTTAGAATTAAGATAGAACCACATTTTAAAGTGAGAAAGGCCAGCAGTAATTGTAATGGGCATATCTCATAAGGCTGGGGGTGAAGGAGAAAAGTGGCTGCAGTGGGACTCGCCTCAACAAAGTCCAGTGCTATTTACCACTGAGCTAACTCCCCATCCCGGCCGCTTTAGTTATGCTTGCATGCAAGCATATCCGGTCTGCACCATGATGAGGCGAGGCACCCAAGAGGGTGAACAGATTGGTAACTGCTGTCCACCCCAGCAGACCAAAGTAATGAGACTGTAAATAATGCCTCAAGTCCTCACTAAGTCTAAAGGACAAATTGGACGGGAGAATCTAAACAAACCAGACCATCCCCGATTGATGCCTTGAGGCATCACCCAGGTAGCCATGGTTGATGCATCAAGACATCACCTAATGTGAATGGGTTAAAATGGTTTGTCATGCCTAGCTGGATCTATAAGCTCCAAACAGTCCTGTTGCCCTGTTGATCCTGGAAAGTGTCTAGAGATAATGGTAACTAGCACACCCTCTTGACCTGTCTTTTCTCTTTGTGGCTCAACTTTGAAAGCTCACACAAGATCAGATCTATGTGATGAGGTTGACAGACAAGCGGATAACACAGTGGCATGACAGCCTTGAATCCTGGATTCTACTATTCACAGGACAGCACACCTAGAACTTGGTTTAACCCATTCAGGGTGAGTGGTGGTTTGAGGCATTCCCCAGCATAGGGCGAATGATGCCTTGGGGCATTATTTACAGTATTTATTGTTTTATCAAGAAATAATGTATCAATAAACATGAAACTTGCAGAGAATATACTTATGATATGATATTCAACAATATCAGGTAAAACAAATAATTATATTACGGTTGAAGTTTCATGTTACATGATCAAACAATAGAATCTGGATGTAGACGATAAAAGGATCGCTCCTAGTATAGTACCTGTCCATGGTTCCAGGTGAATCCCATTTTCCAGGATTTTCAGGTTCTGTGGGAACGCTGTTACAAGTTATGAATATATGGATAACCTTGGAGCAAACATAACTTGGCATCTCTTTCCTTTCAGTTTTCATTTCATGGGGGATGCAAGCAAAAAATACTGGTTTCATAATAGAATAGTTCCATTACAAAAAACATAGGTTCAGGCCCGAAAATAAAGGTTTTTAAAGGCTCAAAATCGGAAATAAAGGTTTTAAAGGCTCAATTCCCAAAATAAGGGTTTTATAGGCTTCTGTATGACCCCTGGAGGTATACAATGAGACAAGACACAGCTATGGATACATACATTTATTTACATAAGTATTGGCTAACATTTATTGCACCTTTATTTCACCCAATCAATAAATCACTTGGTATGTCCAATAAGGCTGGCATACACCTGCATATTATCTACATCAAACCAATAACAGTCATCTCAGGAGAGGAGAAGAGTTGTAAATATCTTTATAAACTTGTAACAAATATATAATTCTCTACTTGGTGTAGCTGTAGCCTGAAGTGCAGCCAAGTTTCACCTGGAGGCTTTGTTCACGCTCCAATCTTGGCCTCTTAGAGTCTTAATTGTGTGAGGTATGGAATTCTGTACCAAACTGGAGGCAGGACTCAGTGTGGCAATTATAAACAATGATTTGGCCCATGTGACATATAGCAGTAGTTCTTAATTTGGCGGAAAGGTATTATTTTTCTAATGAGTAGATGATATAACAGGCAATGAGAAAAATCTGACCACCAGTTAATCAGTCTAGATCCGCGATACTGGAACAGACCGCCTTGTGTGGCAGCCTTGTATGAACTGCATAACTTGTATGATGGCCCTGTGTGACTTGTATGACGGCCCTGTGTGACTTGTATGACGGCCCTGTGTGATCTGTCTAATTTGTATGACGGCCCTGTGTGACTTGTATGACGGCCCTGTGTGACTTGTATGACGGCCCTGTGTGACCTGTCTAAATTGTATGACGGCCCTGTGTGACTTGTATGACGACTCGTGTGATCGCCCTGAGTGACTTGTGTAGCAGGTATCACAACATGCGGTGGATGGTGGCGTGGTCTTTCAGCGGCTCCAGGTTGTCGAGCTGCGCCCACCACGTGTAGAGGAAGCGCTGCGCGATGAGCTTAAACCAGGGTGTGAAGGGCGCCGCAGCGTCCTCAGTGGCTGAAAGTGGACATTATCACTGTTAGACGGAGCTGTTAAATGGTCGGAGAGATTGTATATGGACGTTAAATACGTAGCAGGGGTTGAATATGTAGCAAGGGTTCCACACACAGGTATAGCAGGGTTGCCAGTTGGGGTCAGGAAAAAAACATTGAAATATTTTCCATTGCAATACAGGGTTTGCACATTACATTCTAAATTACAGTGGGGAATCAAGGGATCAAGGGAAAGATCAAGTTTTTAGTTGTTTCAGTGGGGAAGCAGGTGGAAGAAGCACATAAATATGTTCAACAAGAAAATATAGTCAAATCAAATTGAAATGGAGACGCCACATGACTCTGGGTCATGTGATGGCATTAATGACAATGTAATTAACAGAGATGAGATCTGGATGAAAATAACAGAAAACTTCAGAATTCTACTTGCATTTCATTTAGAAACTCCAGGAATTGTTGGTTTTTCTCCCGTTTAATAATCTAGGATCGTAGAGTTAAGCCCTTTTCTGTATGCCATAGATACCCAGGGACGATGTGCGTCAACTTTATTTAACACTTATGGACGACCCTTATGGACCGCTAATACTGCCTTATACTGTCTCGGCAAATAGACTTTAAAGTTATTAAATGATAACCCTTGAACGAGGTACGGAAAAGGCCCTTCAAATATAGAAATGTAGAAATATAACTTATTCACCCTAATTTCACTCTTCACTTCAATTTTATATCATGCGTTTAAGGTATGATTATCACGGAATTATAAGGAAGCCTCTATTTGTGATTTATTTCATTAAAAAACAAATCCATAAATTCGGTTGTGACAACTGGATTTTCAACAAATCACTAAATACTATGTTGTGTAATTTCCTCTTTCGCTCTCTCGGTTACGATAACAGCGTTAAAAAAATCTTCAACCTCAAAAACCTCAATCTCAAATCACTAAATACTGGTCATCTTACCCATTTTGTGTCGGAGCGTGTCTTGGTTGACGTATTCGTAGTGTTTGACTTCGTTAAGGTTGGCGTTGACGTTGACGTCTTTCTGGATGACGAGGCAGTAGTCGATCTCATGCTCACCCCACCGTCCATCTTTGGGAGAGTTTTCCGACTTGTAGTGAATTCGTGTCAAGAATTCAAATGCATCAAGTGGTACCTGAGCGAACGAAAAAACTTTGTTATCCACCTAATACGAACTCGTCGTTATACACGTATAGAGTCTAGAGATCGCAACCGAGGAGAGTACGAATACATGGTGTGTAGCCATTATCTCCTCAGAGATTATGAAAAGAAAGTCTTAAATATGCATATATTATGTCTATGAGGTGTGATGTGGTGTGCAGCCACCGTTCCTCTTCATCCCTAGCAGTAGTAGACTTACTGAAATACCAATGACCAGTCCTTAACACACCATGTTTATGAAGTGTGGTGTGCAGCCACTGTTTTCCGTCATCCCTTATGTCTCGGTAGGCTAGTTACGTCCTTTTCAGACTGACTCAACCCACCAGTGCTAAATTTACTGCTATATCAAAGACTAGTCCTTCTCATACCATGTCTATGTGGTGTGGTGTGCAGCCACCTTTCTCCTTCATCCCCAGCAGTGGTAGACTTACTGCTTACCATGTCTATAATAGATATGGTATGAGGATGAAAGAGAAGTGTGGCTGCAGTGGGACTCGAACTCACAAACTTTTGATTATTAGTCCAGTATTTTAGTTACTGAATTAACTCCACAACTCATGTATATAAACATATACATGCATACAGACCAAGAGAGAGAGGTGGTAAGGTGGTATAGGAGTACTATGTACTATTTATGGATGTTGTGAATACCGATTTTAGATTTGTTCATTTCACACTGTATTTACACAATACAGAAATAATAGTTCTTTTATCATATAATATATTAACCCATTCAGATTTGAAAATAATCATAAAATGATATTAAAAATAATGTGTTATATCCGGTGATGAAACAATAAAACTTTTACAATTGGCCTGTAAGACCGCCACCTCTGTCTCCACTCTGTTCCGACTAAGAGGTCGGTATGGTTCAACCAAGGCCGTGTCCACGAATTCTCACTCTTGGACCAAGAATTCTTTTTATAGGTGGGTTATGAGAGTAGAAATACTTATCAAGAAATATTCACAGCTTACCAATTCATAATAAGTCTACCTTTATGATTATGTCATTCAAAATACACACAGAAGTAAATAAGAATATGTAAAAATGGCTTCAAAATTAAGAAATATCATACTCTTTAAGCATTTGTCTAAGTCACAAAAAGGTTTGGGTGTTTTTTTTAATTTAGCAAAAAGCAGTTCTGCCAACGGCAAATCTTCCACTGCAGTACTGCAGTAAAGTTCTACAGGGAGAGTCACAGACACTTACAACTTGTGAGTCAAGGTGGCCTGGATTTAAACCAACCAGAGGTAACGTAGTGTAGCTCTGGCGGCCAGTGTACTATAGACATTGCCTTACTGCAGGCTCCCGATGAGAAAGGGTTATAATGTCAGTAATTTTTTTTTTTTAATAAATTTCTTTATCGAGCCAAAGTCATTATACAGTCAAGAGACATTTCACATTTAGCAATTAGGCTCAACAGCCTTTTTATAAGGCTGGTCTTAACGGCCTAACCATGACAGAGTTTATATAATAAAACTACATAGAAATTTTAACAGGCAAGACTGTTGTCAATCCAAATTAAGATCAGATTTCCTTATCCCTGAAGATTGAAACGATACATACATCCAGTAGGTATGAAGTAACAGATAAAAAATCATTGAACTTTGAACTGCGCAGATCAGTGTTCGTAAACTGTGCTGGGAGAAGATGAGAAAACGCACCTCCTCGGGCCGGATGCCCAGCTCATGTTGCAGTTTCCGCTGGGCCGCACGCCGGACTCCTATATTATCGCCCTCCTCTAGCTCGGCCGCGCGGTGAAGCGGGTGGCTGCAGCATGTGTTCGTCAAGTGCGCTGAAAGCCAAACAACAGGCGGTATTCAACGCTAGTCGGCGTGACTGTGGCAGGTCAAAGCCAATACGCAAAAATGGCCTCAAGAAGCAGTTCTTGTTACACATGTGTTCCCTGGTATTATCTCACCCCTGGTATACTTTCCTATGGGCTTAACATTAGGAACTTGTACTCAACGCCCATGGAGTATTGTAAAAGAGTAATGAATGGGCGGTGAGGTCAAAAACGTTAGCCAATTATGTCAGTTGGAGTCAGGGAAAAAAATGGAAATATTTTCAAGTGAATTTCCCTGCCTCAGAGAAACCGGGGAAACTTGGATAATATGTCCTTGTCGGCCATGACATGGGGCTGAGGGTCTGTGGGGAGGTTCAAACCACAATCGATCCATAGCCACTGAAAATACATCATTTGTTTTTGGTTTACTACATACGTTCATGCGGCTTTGCCTCATGAGATTACTCCGCAACCATGGTGTATTTGCAGCCGCTCTAGATCTTGATGCAGTTCCTTCTTACTTACTAACCATGAGGTATAGGGAAAGTTGAAAATCACACCGTTTTACACAGCTGAAGAAACATCTTTGCAGAATCATTATCAAGAAAGGTGAAGCTATAAAAAGGGAGCTACTATTATGCCATATGTATGAACTTGGTGTGATTGGTGATGAATACCCTCTAATATTTGAGCGTAGAAATGTGAAAATATTACAATACCGCCAGATAGCGCATTCAAGCGGTAGCTGCATCCCAAACTACATGCCACGTCTCCCATGAATTTACAATACTGCAATATATTATCAAAAAGATTACAGCGAGAGTCCAAATATGAGTACACTTATAACATGGCCACAATCAACTGAATGCAAATTATTGTATAGTGTAAGTCAATTCCTTGGGAGAACACTACCCCTTATTGGGTGGCTTACCTGGGTAGGTGATTTTAGCGTCGGAGCGCTGTTGTAGAAGAAGCTCTCCTTTCGTATTGAACAAGAAAACACTGAAGGCTCGGTGAAGCATTCCTGCAAGTGTTACATAATATTAGTATTCTATCATAAACAGCTACTAGATATGGTGGACAGTTTCATACTAGAAGGGATCTGACTAACTGTAGAGCACTGTACAAACGGATGTCCACTCCAAGATTTGACAGTAAAAACTTAATTCCATAAGTGTCAAAGTTTCGACAGGATATGCTTTCCTCAGGACAGGAAGAAATGACGAATAATGATGTGACAGAAAAACGCTAAATTTATACTGCGGTACCATTTTTACGGCCATCTCATTATGGTGACCAAAATATGAGCATAACGAAGTAACCACACCTTACCTCGGTGTTCTTAATAAGATAAATGTTCAACAGGGTCGTATAAATAAGGGGCGCCCTAAATAAGATAATCAGAAACGTTTTGCTAAGATAGTTCATTGGTCCCTGTGGTTGGCCTATAAAGGTGCATTCAATAACCGTTAATATATAAAAAAAAAAATTTTTTTAATAATGTTGTGATTGAAACAAGTAGAGGCATAATAATCACCCTACCTTTGTTAATATTTTCTAATAAGTGGCATGACTTCTTTGAAGCTGATCCCACACGTTTATCTTGTTCATCTATCAGAATACATTCTTCTTCTAGCAGCTTGATCTGGGTCTCGTCCAATCCCGCAGTCACGTCGGAGTTCGCCATGGTCCTCCTACAATGAAGAACTCTTGTATCATAACCTATGGAATTTACTGTTACTAAATATTATCAATATATATTTATTTAGGATCATAATGAAACCCAAGTTGTTTGTTTGTTTGGTTTGATTTAACATCCAGTCAACCATTATAGGTCCTTACCAGACTTTCTCATGGTCCTTTTACACCATGAGGGTGGTGATAGAATTTATATGATGAATTCAGGTAGAAATCTCACCCATACACATTTACCAAGGTGAGACTTCTTTTACTTCCCACACCACATAGACATGGTATGAAAAGAATTGGCCTTTGATATAGCAGTGAATCTACCACAACTGGGTTGGGACTCGAACCCCACAAAGTCCTACAACCTTGGGGTTACAAGTCCGGTGCTCTAACCACTGAGCTAAATCCCCACCCCCAAAACCAAGTGAAAACCTACAAAGAACATTTGAAATGATATTCCTAACCTTCCTGGGAGTTTCTAAACAATTGAAATGACAGTTTGGGTGACTTTAGCATAAAAGTCACCAAACTGCCACCATTTTAACTCAATTATAGACAGTGGTCCAGTGGACCAGGTCACATGATTATGCAGTGGCCACACAATAGTGGAACGATAAATCAGCTTTTGCCGAGTAAATGCAATCTCCCCCACATCGCTGCCATCCAATTTTGGCAGTGGAAAGGGCCTGTTGGTTTTAACACTTTAAACATGTTTGGTAGACAGCATTGGATTTGTGGTAAACCCTGTGGAACAGACCCTTTAGAAATCACTGAATTCACCTGTTAAAACTCAAGTAAAAAAACTACCAGTTTACCATGCCTTAATAAACCATCCAGTGGTCGTCCCCAGGAGGAAATTTCTGAATAGCACGGAAAAACAGGTTCCAAGGTCTCCTGGAGATTTAGAGGGCAGTAACGGTGTATATACATTTTTTTCAAAAAAAGATTCTCCTGGAGATTTCTCAACAATTGGCACAGACTTTGGTGGGCTATAGGGGGTATTCCACCAACCAGGTATTCTTTAAAACTTAGGTCAGCCTCTCACTCGAGCTCCTACCTGGCGCCTGCTCTCCTACTGCCCAAAATTATCTCTTTTTTACCGAGCTTTTCCACCAGTTCAACTAGCCAGTCAGTGGCCACACGGCGCCCATACACCAAGACCTAGTGCCTGCCAGGGGCAGCAGCAGTGGGTGGACTGTCGCACCACTGTCTAGTGCGTATTCGTTGGAACCAATCAGCTCTTGTCAAACTGATATTATAAATAGAACAACGAACCACGTTATTCTTTTCCGCTGACCAATAGCAGCCATGCTCTCTTAGACCTTCACCGCCTGTACCTCTGAAGGCAGACAATTCGTAAATGGACTAGTGTAAGCTGTACTGTGATTGGTTCTGACAAATATGCACTAGACAGCCCTCGTGGCACCGTCTGGTGGACCTTAGACGTATTATTGTGCTCCACTAGCATCCTGTTCTTTCGATAGGGGGCACCTCAAACGCTCCTCCACACACTATGCGGCTCAAGCTGTACAAAACCTAGAGATCAAGCAAAGCAGTGTGCCACCATGTTAGGACTTGTATGGGAATGATGAGTCAATTTTCTGCTGAGTAATGTGATTAACTGAATACTGAAGGTAAATAAAGACAAGTGATGATGTTATGAATGTGTATGGCATACTCTGGTGCTAAAATTCTGCCCAAACTACTCCACTCATGGGTTTGCAGTACCCAGGGTCTCTGAACGCATCTATTGCGATGTTGGTGGGGAACAGTTAGTGTGGGTGCCAGCAAAGTTCATCAGTCATCAATTTTCTGCTGAATACTGTGGTTAATCAAAGGTAAATGATGATAAGCCTTGATGTTGTGAATGTGTATAGCTGACTCTGGCACTGCAATTCTCCCTTAACTTCTGCAACTGTCTGAACTTTCAATCTACGTTCATGGGTTTGCAGCCCCAGGTGTTACCCATTCATGTTGACCGCGTCCACTGCGGTATATAGACATGAAGCAGTCAACATGGGAGCTGTACTCTCATCAAACCACCCGGCCAGCCGTGTATTCCAGCCAGCAGAAGCTAATACCAGCTTTTGCCGGGTGGGAGACAAGCCAGGCCAGCAAGATTCAGTAGCCTGGGTGGGCCACCTGGTACAAAACCTGGTTCATGGAAGTGTGTGGAATAACTATTTGAGACAGCCAATTGCTCAGGGCCCTGGCTGAAGCTCAGCAAACTTGAGGCGACGCCCCAACAAACCCTACCAGGAGCGGATTTCAACAGGCAACCAAGACCCAGCGCCTGCTGGGCGAGAGTCGGGGCACTGTCAAGGTGTTCCATACACTGGCAACCAGAGCTAGACAAAGTTAGCTCTGGTCGGGTTAAACTGGACAATGACCTTCACATGGCGTGGTAACTGGTTTTTCATGCCATTTCAATGGGTACATGAAGAGGTTCCCCAGTCATCCACTAGGGGGCTCGGCGGAATTGTTAGTACCACAGAGTAAGGATATTTACTCTGTGTTAGTACCCAGCGGCGTCCACAGGCGAGAACCAGCCAAGATGTTGTCACTTACTGCCACTCTTTCTTACCCTCAAAGCCACATTTCATGTGTTTTTTATCTATTGTGCATGGGTTTCATACAATAATCATACAGGTAGACTTTATTACCAATTATTGAACCAAACAATATTTCGTAGTATGTAAATCTGCTTTCAGAACTTAAATTGAGCAAAAGCACCCGGATCGAGGCGCACCCAAAGTGATCCTGTGTGTGATTTAACCCAACCAACCCCTATATCGTAGAAGGGGTTGGTTGCCAAACTAGGTGTTCCACCGAACAGCTGGCCGTTACCTCCTCGAGGCCAGATATGGAAAAATTACTACTGTGGTGCCGCCTGGTGCCTAAAACAGGAACTCAGGTACAATAGTGAGGCATACACATAACACAGACAAGAGTCCAGCGGATCCTTGTTTCTAATCCGCTTGTATTCAAAGTCCGTGTGCGGACATAGTTGACATTAATAGCAATACCACTCCGTCTCTCCGACCGCAACCACATGTTATCTGCGAGATGTATGATCGTGTTCCCTTGCCTATTCACCTCTTTATTAAATAACTCTCTCAAGTCACTGATTTATGATTAGTGCAGTGAGCCTGCCGCCTCCTTGGTAATGGTATACCTACATTAAATCTACAATTTGCATGGCCATAACGTGGCTCACAGTAACCCTAAACTTACCTGGATGAGTGTAGAAGTCGCTTTGACACGGGTATGCTTCTCACTCCGCTGTAGAAAGTCCGTAAGCCGGTCAACCCTGTCATTGTTATCAGCTGAGGTGTCATGCCATCGTTCGATCCTCGTCCGCCAATAACCAGACTAGGAAAACCTCGAAACTAAACTGCGCCACTCGCAAGTCAGACCCACGCTTGGCATGGTCAAGCATGGCAGTGTGCAGGTGGTGTACTGCGCCGCTTCGGCTGTTGAGGTCTCCTAACAGATCCTTCGTACTATGTCAATAAACAACTAGAGGAGAGTGTAGAGACAGGTCGAGCGGTGCAGTATGTGTCCAAGATGGATGCCCCCATGTTTTGAGCAAGTTGGGCATCGAGACGACTTGTGTCTAATATCTTTAAGGTAACAACAAAAAGATAACAAGTGTACGTTGTTGTGACAACCCCTAGCATTATTCAAATGAGATACGACACTACCTTCGGGAATGGAATCAGTTTAATTGGGATTACGGACACGTATGCCTTTTGGGCGATAATACAGCAAAATAGTGTTCAATCTCTGGTGCCCCTTCGGCAAACACCGAGTGAAGCAGTTGTGCAACAACAACACTCCTGACACTCGTAACAGAACTGTGGTTTCGCAACACTCGTGCACCATATGGCAGCTGTGTTGTGAAACCGATTGTATACCCCCGGTTATTGTATAAATGAAGGATCGTAGACTTTGTCGATAGTCGACCAGTGTCAGTGCGACACTGACACAGTGACAGTGCGCTCCGCTGTCACAATCACATGCTCGTAGAGAGACGGGCAATAAGGTGACACGATTTGGGCTGCATACGTTACATTTGAAGCATTTGAGTGATTACAAGTTCGACTTCTTTGGGCCTGGTATAGGCGTCCCAGGAATAGATTAATAATCACATCTGCAGGCCTATATTAACGGATCTGTTTTATTGTCAAACACAGTGTCATTTTATATGACAAGGGAGAGGCGTTTCATAGTACAGGTATGTAACCATTTGGTATCAATTTTCATCAATTACCTAGTGTTTATTGCATCGACCACGATTATTCTTCCGGATTCTGGGGTAATTCATTGCGCAAAGTAAATAATGAGTTTTGTTTCTACCATCATGATCATTGCTTCTTCATTTTCAGAGAAGATATTTGCCAAGGAATAAGAGAAATAATTATGTAAACCGGGTAAATGCCTGAGAACGCTGAGTTACTGTAGACCCATGCTGAGATATAAAAAAAAGAAATCTAGATAATTATATAAAATATTTATTAAAACGATTCAAAATAGCATGGTTCTACCATGGACAGTGTATCTCTAGAGTTGTATGTCCATGGTTCTACATTCCAGTAAATTAGTCAACAGCATTTGTACGGAAACCTATTCCATTTTTCATTTTTTGTATTAATTATTTCCCACAGCTGTAGTTGCGATGATAAAGATGTGGGAAAAAAACACATTCAACCAAAGATGGCAAATTCTATGAAAGACCATGGTATAACAAAGACTATGAATTTGGAATCACTTCTGAAGTTAAAAGATATTTGATATCTAATTCTCACTAAAACCTGGCCTCACCTCGCTCAGAGCCAGGGTCTGATTACTCACTGTTCTCCCCTTTTTGCAGAGCAAGACGCCACAAACAATGGCAGATACTAAGAAGACTGCATCGGAGAGTTCCGTGAAAGCCGAGCGTCCCCGAGTGCTGCTCACCGACCACCAGGCGGCGTGCGAGCTGCTGCGGGGTCTGCAGCTGGCAGCGCGCCAAGATGCGCGTCAGGATGCGCACTGTAAACAGGATGCGAGCACTGACAAGTCCGCAACAGGTGAGGGGACTCCAAAGGCTAAAGTGAGATTCACATAATGGGATTCATGTTCCTCACAGGGTGTTTGTCTGAGACAAATCCTGCTGAGATTCTGTACTCAAACACAATTTTTTCGTCTAAATTGTAGGATTCCATTGCCCTGAGACTTTTTCCCAATGCAATTGTTGCCAACATTTACCCCTAAAAAGGAACAGAATCTCATGAGATTTCGAACCCTGTGAGGTACATGAATCCCACCGTGTGAATTCCACTTAAAACCCACTGTGCGTTTCTTGTTCCTTTCCCTGCAATTACTGGCCCCTCCATGTTGAATCGCCCAGTGCGTTTTAACTTGGGGTTTCCGGCCCCGGAGATTCCTGTACTGCCCCGCGTAGAGGGTAAAATTTGAAATTATACTATCCAGGGACCGGTAATTACATGCGATAGATTGTTGTTTGAGACCATTCCAAAGAAAGATATTATCGGCTTTTTGAAAGAGACAAAATGTCTTTGATTCTTTATAATATATTTAATACAATGAAAAGAATTGACTGAAATAAGTCTAAAAAGGGAAAAGCTTAAATCTTTCATGGACCCTATACCCTCAGAGTGTTTTCCATATGGTTTTGGTCTCTCACATAGTAAATTGATAGTTTTAGTATGATAATCAATGTTTTACATATAAAATTACAAAAAAACAATATTTTAGTTTCTGATAATTAGATGTAGATATTCTGCCCTTCATAGATAAAGTTAGACATCTAGTTCAATAAACAAGATAGTATATCAGTTCTTTATTATGTTTGACACTAAAGAGGATTGAAAATCGAAGAAGAGAAGAGGCCCCCAACAAGTTATATTAAAAAAACCTATTGATTGCCCGGTGTACATAGCCTACTGAGATATAACAACCAATTTATCATTGGAGTTGTTTGGGAGTTATTATAATTTAGCACTTTGTTTATCCATTCAGGCGATGCTGCTCAGATTTTGGTCTCGGAGAAGATGTTTTGCTCATATTGCGAAGCAAACTTCACTGACCGTGTCCATCAGGTAGGTTAAAATACTATCTTTTCATTGAAAATCTAACCATCGGAAGATGGGTTACTATCCATGCATACTTATCGAAGATGATAGTAACCTGAATGAATTGAAAGTCCATGTTCCTGTTACAAGATTCATTGCTGATGTTACTGCAATGGTGGCTAGCTGCGGACTAGTTGCTAATACATGGAGTTGCCACACTATATAATTACCTGCTATAAGTAGGAGCGACCCTGCTGAACATGGCCAAGGTCGACCTCCTCTCTGGAGTAAAAGCACAGGGCAACTTTGACTATTTAGGTCAAAGGGAAGCCCCCACTCATTTCTCAATAGAAAAATTGGAGTGTAACATTAACTGGCAAAATTACGGTATTCTAACGTAAATTTCTAGGTATGATAAGATGAAAAAATATCTCTTGTGATATTTGCTTCAAGATCTCTCTATATTTTATGCATAGAGAAGTGAACAATTTTCTCAAGCCTCACCTTAGAACTGTGTAATTCTAACACCCAGAACCAGTTTTACTATAATACTCACATCAGATCACATTTTACAGAAATCTCATTACAAGACTGACTGGCATCGCTACAACCTTAGACAGAAACTGAAGGGCTTAGATCCAATATCCGAAGACAAATTTGAAGAACTTGTTGGTGAGTGAAGTCTTGATAAGTTTACTTCTAAGTTTATGGAATTAACTTATCGATGCAGGAATGAAGTGTTTTGACCATGAAAAAGCCCCACGATATTCATTAATAGATCTATGAATACGTGGCTGAGTTTTCACTGTTCATTCATACAGAGCAGAGTAGAGCTCTTCCTATGAGTCGCCGAAAACTGTTTCACAATGTCGTCAATGTTTAGCCATTTTCGGGTGGGGAGTCAGCCCAGCAGTTAAGGGGCCATCCATAAAATATGTACGCAGAATTTCCGAATTTTTTTACCATCACCCCTCCGTCCGATCTTGTATGCAATGGAACAAAGAAGGAGCATACGCAAAATTCCAGAAAATTTTGATCCCCCAACCCCCCCTCGCTGCGTGCATATTTAATGGATGGCCCCTAGCGCACTTAACTCTTAATCCCAAGTTTATGGGTACAACTCTCACTGCAGCTATCTTTTTCCTTTCACATTCTCGTTATGTAAACATTCACCTAACAAGTTTGGTAAGCCGCCTGGAATATAGGCTTGATGAACATGTTCTTCTCTGTTACTCTATTTCTTGCCGAGGAGAATGGTAACGATTGGAAAAATAACGTAATAATCATATTAAACAAAGAAATAAAGGAAAGGGTATGGATGTTGCGTTTCTACATGTCAAATTATCAAAATTGAATTGCGTTGTTCAAACAATCTACCATGCTTATAAATACAAGCCCCAAAACTCAATGAGAATCTACGGTTTGCACGGAACTCGACTAAACGCCTCGATTCGTAACGACCTGAATTCCCCTCTCGTTATGTACCTCATACAGCACGATCAGATCGTTCAATGTGAGTACTCTTATTTTCAGCTGAGGAGATCTCCAGTATCTCCGGCTCCGATTCCTCAGACAGCGCGGATGAGGAGGAGACTGAGAGGGCGAGGAAGCTGGCCCTGCCGCAGCCCGTGGGGAGCAGGGCGGGCACGGCGGGGCCGGGCACGGCGGGCGGCGAGTCGTCCGACAGTGACGCCGAGATGTCCGTGCACGTCGAGGGCATCGGGCGGCGACACCCGCGGGTCTTCGTCCGCAACGACCGCGCCCAGCTCCTCTCCGTGTATCGCTGTGTCGTGCACGGCAAGAAGGTAGGCGCCCTGTAGTTGGGTTTGTTTTTAATTTAATTTTTTTTTGTAGCAAGATTTTATTTCCATATATATATATATATATATATAACACAACACCATCAGTTTGATATGAGGAATATTTCTGTATATTTCAACAGCAACTTTATTGATCATAACAGCCAGAATTATATGCAAGTGTTCGTTTCCATATATATTCAGCCGCTCTGTAAAGTGCCAACCGCGCAAAGTAGGTGCCTCTATGAGGAGCCGGCCTCTCTTTTTCCGGCACAGTCTGAGAACCAGTCCAACCGGGTTATATGGCCATCTGGCAAATACCTAGTGTAGGCTGGCTCTGTGGTTGAGGGAAAGGTGCCAGCAATGCCAGCTGGTCAGTTGGGTACCAGACTCACACAGACAAACCAGTGGGGACCCAGCAGGGTTCTACACATGCCCAGTGAGGCCAAGCAGGTGTATATACGAGCCTGCTCAGCTCAGCTCAGCCCAGCTGGACACACTGGGGGTTGGAGGGACAGTTCCTCTACGGGCTCTCTATCTGCTCCCTACCTGGGGTCTTCTTAAATAATTCTTGTCAACCCATCAAGTGTATTGGAAACTTTGAGCTCAATCTGGTCCATTACACAACAGAGGTCAGTCATGATTCTTCTTTTCCAAAGAAATCCTTGTTTTCATTTTCAGTTTATAAAATTACCTTTTTTTTGTGTAAAACAAAGATAGAATGAATTGGGCCTCATTCACACCACAAAAAAGGGTATCAAACCTCCCAACACACCCCAGCCCCATTCCATGTTCAATAATGATGTATCACTCTCTGAGGAAGTAGGTTCTGGTGAAAAATATTCCCGATTTTGTTCATGAGCCCAGCTGACATCCCTGTCTTCATTACCCATTGCAGAACCAACCTGAGAATAAAGAGGAGCTGATCTCCATGGTCACAGACCTCCCCAACCAGACCAAGTGGGCGGTTCTCATGACTGCCGGCGGCCACTTCGCCGCAGCCATCTTTGAAAGGTAAACACCCAAAAACAAGAACATACCATCAATGCCGAGCAAGATTTATATATATTACATGTTTAATTAAATTCTTTTTAAGATTTATAATTCAGGGATGGCAGTTTTTCACATTTCCGTAGAAATCCCTGTTTTCATTTCCAGTTTATAAAATTATTTTTAATTGTTTAAAACAAAGATGGTCTAAATTGAGCCTCATTCACACTAATAAAACCTCCCCACACATCCTCAGCCCTGTTTCATGGCGAACATTAATGGGTTTTCCTGTGCTTTCTCTGTCTCTCTGCGGCAGTAAATTCCACTTGAACAAATATTTCCACTTCTTCTCCTGACACCTACTGACATCCCTGAGTTTGTCATTAAGCCAGAACCCAGTCATTGAATTATTTCTGGATCAGAAAAAGTTAGGTTTTTATCAATATTAAAATATCAATATTGGACAGATGAATTGTTTTGTAAATTTTGTAGACCAACAAATGGCAAGCTTTGAGTAAGACATGCCCTGTTTATTTGCAGGGGGCTTGTGGTGGCTCACAAGACCTTCCATCGCTACACGGTGCGGGCGAAGCGCGGAACGGCGCAGGGCATGCGTGACAAGCAGGGCAACGCACCAAGCTCAGCTGGCGCCAGTTTGCGGCGTTACAATGAGGCTGCCCTCACACAGGTCAGTAATTTGTGCCAGTCTTTGGCATTACAAGAAGACTGCTCTCACACAGTCGGTAATATCCGCCAGTTTGCGGCGTTACAACGAGGCTTCTCTCACACAGGCCAGTCATGTGCACCAGTCTGTAGAGTTACAATGAGGCTGCCCTCACACGGTCAGTAATGTGTACCAGTCTGTGGCGTTACAACATGGCCACCCTCACACAATCAGTTATGTGCACCAGTCTTTGGCATTACAACAAGGCTGCCATCATACAGGTCAGTAATGTGGGTCAATCCGTGGCATTACAATAATGTATATATGCATAGCACAACTTTATTATAACAATGGATTGGAGAAATTGCTAAGTTGTGGGTTTGTTAAATCTTGTATTCATGTTTATTTTATAATTCTCCTTGGGAATGGTTGGTGCCGGGTTCTCCGAGGTGACGGGTTATCCTAGACCTAGACTCCCCGCTGATACTATCATGAAACATCACAAAATTTCATAAGATTGTTTATATGGCATGAGTTGTCTTCGCAGAATGATATCACAAAGCAGAGCTGAGTGATATCTGTAGCGGAAGACAACGAACGCCATGTAAACAATCTTATGAAATCGAGTTATGTTTAGATTTTATCCTACCCTGTCACACGGTTTTAACTTCATATGTCACCAGTGGCATATAAATATTTTATGGCATAACCGTGGCATACAGTCACACCATGTTAAGTCTATGGAGATTTATATGAGGGGTAGGATAAATGCAACACCGTCATAAGTTGACCGTGACTCTGGTGTTGCAGGAGGTGTCAGAGCTCATCGCCAGCTGGGACGGCCACATGAAGACGTGTGACCGCATCTTCCTGCGCGCTCCCAGCTTCAACAGAGCCATGTTTTTTGGCGGGAAGAATCCGCCGCTGGAGAAGAAGGACCCGCGGATCCGCCTCATCCCGTTCCCGACGCGCCGCCCCACCTTCAGCGAGTTACAGCGCGTGCACACGCTGCTCGCCACCGTCGAGTGCTACGGTCAGTGCCCTCAGTCGTCTCTCTTAAAGTATCAGGGTTTAAAGACTTCCACTTTTTTTGAGGGGGGTGGTTGGGGAGGTGAGTGGTTAAGGCACTGGACTCTAAATCCCAGGGTTGTCGTACTTTATGGGTTCAAGTCCCACTGCAACCACTCAGCAGTGGTAGATTTACTGCTATATCAAAGGCCAATCGCTCTCATACCATCCCTATGCAGTGTGGGAACTAAAAGAACTCTCACCTCGGTAAATGTGTAGGGGTGAGATTTCATCTCATAGATTCGATCACCATCAAACCCAAAGTAAGTCTAATAGAACATATTGGACGTTAAACTACCTAAATTTTGCTATGCTAGGATATTGCGCAGAGGCATCTCGGAGGAGCATACAACTGCTGTATCTGAAACCAGTCTATATTGAATTAATTATCCACTTTTTCCTGAAAAGTTCATTTAGGTACAAACTATTTTGTCATACACACTATTTTTCCGTATGCACCAGCTTTTGCTACCTGAAGCATACAACATATCCGTATGCTCCGGGTATGTAGATACACGCTGCCCATGTGTTTTCTATGGACACTTTGTATTAGGTGGATAATAATTCGAGAGAGACGCCTCCTTGCCATGGGAAAAAAGGTTGAAAATCCACTTCAAAGTGGAAGTAACCACATGTAAAAAGCTTTTATAATCTTAAAATCATGAAAGAAATTCATTGAAAAATGCAGATGTGTTAAGGGATATTTATTAAGCACATGGAAAAGGCTGCTGTTGGCCACCGATAAGACATTATGACTAGTTGCTATTATGAGTTCAGAAAGGACCAAAATACCAAAATTTAACACAGTGAGTCATCCTGATACCTTAAAGAGCACAGAACTATGTAATGATTTTCAGAACTAAGACTTGTAGGCGTTCTTATAGGATACTACAAAACCAACTTTCTTATAAAATGTAGTGGAGAAAAACTCACGAAAAAGAGCCACGGTGAATTCTTTTTAAATATCATATTGTAAGCCAAGATGACAATGGGTGTACAATAATGGTATCAAAGGTAGTCACGACGTTTCGAACATGTTTGATGTACTTCATCAGGTAAAGTTAATTTTATCTATCTTGTCATGTAAAAATAGGTGAAGAAGAAACAATACACGACCACATCAAGACGTCACCGCGACACACTGCGCAGAGTCAGCCTAGAGAGGCGACCCGGGAAAAGCAGGGGAACGTACGCAAAACAGAGGACGACAAACATCCAGGTACAGCCATACATAACTAGATGTGATCTTTACTCTCTCTTAGTGACTCGGAAAATATAACCCAGATATGAACACTGTACGGTCACCCAGGTACAGCCAGCCCGACATCCACAACTCAATGGTAACTTTACCCTCTCGTAGTGACTAGGAAATTATAACCCACACATGACTACTGTACGGTCACCCAGTTACAAACAGCCCCACATTCCCAACTCAATGTTAACCTCCCCCTCTCATAGTGACTAGGGAATTATAACCCAGACGTGAACACTGTTCTGTCACCCAGTTAAAAACAGCCCCACATTCACAAATCAATGTTAACCCCACCCTCTCATAGTGATTAGGAAATTATAACCCACACATGGATACTGTCTGGTCACCCAGGAAGTGTTGGTGTGTTATGATGATCTGAGTTCTTCTAAACATGTCATTTTATTACTTGTGAAGCACAGTTCTCACTGAGTGATAAATGCCCCTGCAATGAATGCCCATGGCCTCCCCTCAGGGTGAGGTGCAGGAATTGCAAGGAAGGCCTCCAGAAAATATCCAACCTGTTTTATTCCAACAATCGCAAGAAACTTGTTCCTTGGAGAGGGTCGTTTGTCAGCAACGATTACCCCTATCGATTTGGAGTGGAACATATTTGGATTGGGCCTTGAATTTAGGATGTGTCACTGAGTGATTATGTACCGTTACAAAATCACAGTAACCTTGTCGCCGTGAAATGCCCCCGGGGGTAAAAAATCGCTACGTGTTAATACTGCTTAAGATTTTGAATTACAGCATGGTAATATGATGATACTCCGTTACACTAATGTCTTATCTATAATCAGTGTATATGATGATAAATTGTTTGTGATGGTATTCCGCTACATTTATGTCTTATTTATAATCAGTGTATATGATACTAGATTGTTCGTTATGGTATTCCGTTACATTAATGTCCTATTGATAATCAGTGTATATAATAATAAATTGTTCGTTATGGTATTCCGTTACATTTATATCTTATTCATAATCAGTGTATATAATAATAGATTGTTTGTTCTGGTATTCCGCTACATCTATGTCTTATTTATAACAGGTGTATATAATAATAAATTGTTCCTCATTCGTAAACAGTGTCTGATGATGGCGATGATGAAGCTGAAGAGACGCACCTCGTGACGTCACTAGAGGGCATTGACCTGCGTGACCTTGACCCGTTTGAGTCCACGAAAAAACCAAAGAAGAAGAGAAAGAAAAAAACCCATAAAGAGGAGGCCAATAATGTTAAAAAATCACAAAAAGAAACAGATTCTATTCAACCTACAAGAAAATTTAGTAAGTCAATATACATGTATTTGTTAATCGGAAATTGAAGTTATAGTGACTTTGTTGAGGGTTTAGAAAACTGTAAACATTCTACGCAATGCTTTGCCTATATAATATAGATACTTTGATGTTAGACGTGGCGTAGCAAATGATTGTGTGTTCTCCTCCCTCCGCTAAGTACTATACCCAGCCATCTGTATGTATCTGTACACATAGGTATACAACGATGTGTTATTCAATTACCAATCCACTAGAGAAACATTGTAATACTTTGTGAATCCGATAATTATTAGGAAGGGAAAACAATTATTAGGATGTAATAAAATCGAAATATATTTTGAATATTTGAATTATTTTCAGGTGATGAAGAGTGCCGACTCAGAAACATACTGTACACAGCCTGTAAGACGGGCGACCTAAAGCAGCTGTCAGAGATTCTGTCTCATCTGCTGCCTGCAGATTTGGCATCTAACCAGAACGGACCAGATGCCGCAGCCGCCACAAATCAGACTGACCATGAACATGTGGAATCTAACAAGAACGGACCTGATGCCGCAGCCACCACAGATCAGACTGACCATGAACATGTGGGATCTAACAAGAACGGACCTGATGCCGCAGCCACCACAGATCAGACTGACCATGAACATGTGGGATCTAACAAGAACGGACCTGATGCCGCAGCCACCATAGATCAGGCTGACCATGAACATGTGGAATCTAACAAGATTGGACTTGATGCCGCAGCCACCATAGATCAGGCTGACCATGAACATGTGGAATCTAACAAGATTGGACTTGATGCCGCAGCCACCACAGATCAGGCTGACCATGAACATGTGGAATCTAACAAGATTGGACTTGATGCCGCAGCCACCACAGATCAGGCTGACCATGAACATGTGGAATCTAACAAGATTGGACTTGATGCCACAGACACCACAGATCAGGCTGACCATGAACATGTGGAATCTAACAAGATTGGACTTGATGCCGCAGCCACCACAGACCAGGCTGACCATGAACACTTGAGATCTAACAAGAATGGACCAGATGCCATAGCCGACAGCCTTACCACAGAGCTCCTGAACACGCCGTTCGGGGACTCACAGCGCACATACTTACACCTGGCTGCAGTGCAGAACCATGCAGAAGCTGTGAGGTACTTACTGGAGGCAGGCGCTGACCCCAGCATCAGGTGAGTTCTCTGGAGATTGCAGCTTTCCACTATTTCCATGGAAAGAGTTTTTGTCATTTTCAAGATGATATTGACTGAGCGACTGGTTTGCCATTATCAGTATAATTTGACCGGCAGAGTGTTGTGTCAATGGTCTGCAACGCTGCCCTTCAGTGAGGCAGCACTATAAAATGGGCATAGGGTCCAACTGCTACAAGCAGACCCAAGTTGAGTTAGTATATCTTTCAAGAACCAGCTAGGTCAACCAATGAGTCAGTCTCAATAGGATGTAACTAACCTACCTAGATGTAAAATTGCACAAACAAACAGACAATTGACTGAGCTTCATTCACGCCAATTAAAAAAAAGGTGATTAAACCTTCCCACATACCCTCAGCCCCATGCTGTGGCTAAAACTTTTTCTTGGTATCTCTGAGGCAAATTCCAAAGATGTATTTCCTATGTTTTTCTGACCCCCAACTGACACTTCTGTGTATTTGAGAGGGAAGTTTGTTTACCTGGCTGATTCCTTACTACTGGATTGGCTTCATTTCTTTGTGTATACATTTTTCTTTGAGCGAAAATAACAACAAAGGAATATGTACAGTAGAACCCTGCCTAACAGACTCCCTGTGTAAGCAAACACCCCGTGTAAGCGACCACATTGGCCCGGAACGAAGGTTGACCGTTTACGCGGGGTTCTACTGTACATGAAACAAGTCAGAAGAAACATAATCATACATGAATATTTCTACATACCAAGTCTATCAAAAAAGGTGCTCGCACGTAGTTGCCACCCTCAGGGTTAGTCCAGGGTGATGCCATCCTTGCTTGTCATCCCAGCTATCCCTACCCCCTCCTACTCATCAATTATTTGACCGTTTTCTTTGATCCAATAAGAGATGATTTCATTTGCTGAATGGCTGTGTCAGCTACTTGTTGATGCTAAACTATTGAAGTCTTACATTGACTTTTTATTTTAACTTGTCTTTATTCTTCATCTGTAGGGACGGTGCAGACCAGCCGCCATACCTGTCCACCAGTCAGAAATTGGTGAGGAACCAGTTCCGCCAGTTCTTAGCCCGGTACCCTGACCGTTATGACTACACTGAAGCACAGGTATGCTGCCCTAATCATGTCCTAATTGTAAATAGATAAATGTCCGAGATGTTCATCTAGAATTGAAGGATGATTATAGTTCTAGAAGGGGAACTTTAGTTGTAGCGCCCCTTCAATCACTACTAAAGTCTCTGATGGGGAATATAGGGGTTCACATACACCAGAAAGTCAAAGTTTTTCCAAAATATGAAAGACAATTTTCCGTCTGAACGAAAAATTATAACATATACCAGAAATTCAAGACTGAAAATAACGAAAGGAATTTCATATTTTTTATTACAAAAATTGGATAAACCCAACCACTCATTGAAAATATCACGTACTCCAGTAAATTAAAACTTATAAACTTTAGGTTACCATGTCCCTTCCTCTGGTGTACACATAGTGCCCACTGCTACAAGCAAGCAAAGCTTTGGGTTTACATTTATATGTCTTTAGTTATTTTATCCCACAAGAAAAAATGTTCATACAATGAGGCAGTCTGGCATGGGCCGGAAAGGATTAACTGATATTAAATCAAAGAGAGAAAAACAAAATCTCTGTTGCTTCATTATTTTTAACTTCGGTTCATAACACCATACTTCTTATCAGGTCAATTAATTTGTCATTTGCAGATTCCTGAACCAGTGTCGTCTGAAAGAGAAGCAGAGAAAAAGGTGAAAGAAGCAGAAAGACGAAAAGCTGCAAAAAAGGCCAGAAAAGATCGGTTAAAGGTTTGTTGTCCACTAAAGACATTCATTGTTAATTTTATGATCAGGAATAAATGAAAACCATTTAATTGTCCCGTCAACCTGAATGAATAACCTGTCTAAATTACCATTTTCTAGTAAATAATTAGGGTTTTCCTAATTATAAACGTTTATATTAATTTGTGAAAAAGAAATGGATGAACATTGTTATATCCTATGGAATCGTTGTAAGGTGTTTTTTCTCGGATGTACCTACGAGAAGTTAGTAAAATTGTTTTTTATGTATAAGAAGTAGGATTTTACCACACGAAACCAGACTCGTTCAATTTAAAATCAATGTAGTTTATTGATGATAAATAGATGAGATACAGTCAGATCAATGAGATGGATGATTGATGATTCATGTTTTTTATGTATTTGTATTTGTATTTTCTTAAAAGATCAAGAAAACAGAGGAATCTGAGAAGGCTGCAGAGCAGAAGAAACAAGAAAGATTCCTAAATCTGAGTGAGAGAGAAAAGGTAAAAGTCCAGAGATTTTTTTATATGTTTTTATTGGGTTCGATTCGATAGTACATAACTTCGACTTGCCATCGTTACCCCTCGAGATGTGTGTAGAAGATATTTGCATGAAACCCTCCGTTCTGAAATCTATCAAGCAATCAGTCGTCACCAGTGCTTTACTGTCTGCAGCGAAATCTGAAAGAAACTGGGTTTAAAAGTTTTATAAAAGAAAAAAAAAAACAGGTCGTTCCTATCATTAAAAAGAAAAGTAGCATTGCTTAATCCTTCCTCGATTGGTAGAAAACTAGTACTTTCTTTCAGCTAGTTATGTCACTTATTGAGAACATTGAATTGATTTACTGACGAGTGATGATTACAATAAACAAAAAGACTGCCCGTCGTCTTTTATATTACCCACCTAACACGTAGTCTTCATACTAAACCTATGGAGCCTGCAGATCGCTACTGAGTAGAATACGGTAAGCCGTATTCTATTCAGTTGAGTATGGCATTTTCTGTCACCTCAAGGTCACTTTTGGAACTACTGTATACAAATAATGCACGTCGCTTACATCGAGTTTCTAATCATTTACAAGTTTTTTTTCTCATGAATAGTCGAAAGATGATTTATAAATACAACACTACCATGATTTCTCCCTGTAGCTGACACTACGCAATACTCCTTGCTCTCGCTCTGAGTATTACTATGTGTCAACTACGCAGAGAATACGGCCACTCAGATAAAAATTATGGTAATATTGTGTATATACGTCACACCTTATCCTAAACAGAAATGACAGATTTCCTCTTTTCCAAGGAAATCCTTATTTTCATTTTCAGTTTATGAATTTTTTTTCATGACTACAACTGAAATTGGCGGATTAAAACTGACTACAATTGAAATGGCCACATGTCCGGTAGAAATTTGTAGATTAATAAGACATGGGAAAAACACCTCTAGCCGCCATTCATAAAGTATGTACGCACTAAGGGGGGATGGGGGTCAAACATTTTGGAAATTTTGCGTATGCTTCTTCTTTGTTCTATTGCGTACAAGATTGGGAGAGGGGGTGGGAGTTCCGCAATTTAAGAAATTCTGCATGCATACTTTTTGGATGGCCCCTATCATTAACTACAAAAACAGGTCAAAATTTGTACAAGGGCCCTAGTGTAAGACCGGCAAGGTCGCCCAATACGGTGGATTGTAAAATCATTTCATCCCTGAATAAAAAGTATACCAAAAAAAGAGAAAACAACTGACATCCCTGTCTAAATTAACAACTATTTGCAGTATCTCCATCCATCTATTGTAACCTGTTTTCTCTAACAAACTACATTGGTTCTTCTTCATGTTACTTCTCTTTCTCTATCTGGAAGTTTGGAGAAATATACATGGGTTTAACTCTGTGTAATTTGACTCTTTTTTTATTTCACTTTTCAGAGGGCGTTGGCGGCAGAACGCAGGTTGACTCAGCAGATGTCGGGCGCGGGACAAGCCACCCCCGTTCTCAGGTACTGTATTCTCCCCGTCATCCATCAGTTTCACAACCTTTCCCTTCAGTTGGGTTGCCACCTTTATCTTAGCCTGGTATCAATGTCCATAGGCTTAGCATTAGGAACTCATACTCAACAGGCTTGCCAGTATGGTAACCCATACTCAATGGCAGATAAAAAGATATACATAAATTTTTGCAGGCTAAAATAAAATCAGAAATATATTTGTGTTTGGTCTGAATCCCTGTTAACGCTATCTCGTTTGGAGCGCTTCGAGATATCCACTTGGCTATCACCTCATTCATATTACTGCACACTCCAAACTTGGCGAACAGGGACACTAACCAAAGAATCATCAATTTAGTTCTTATTATTAACCATACTAAATCTGTAGGGAGCATGTAATTCACCTGGCGGGGGTGGTCCAGAGCAGAGGTGACAGAAAAAATGTTCCTCGTGTACAAAATAGTGCGTGACAAGATCGGAGGTCATTCTGTCTTTTCTATGATAACTTAGATTTGCAATGTCGAGGATAAATACAATATTATCTGGCTTCAGATAAAAGCGTCGTAATCGCCCCGGATTAGACTTAACATAATATCCTCGCATTTGCTCATATATTACTTTGCATTGTGTTTGCATTCGCTCGGATCTTACTACGAGTCAGCCCCTCAGAGATTACGACTACTTGAATCTGAAACCAGATAATAGTGTGTACACTACCTCGTTCAGTTTGGTATTACTCACATTTCGTATTCCCAGACGAAGTAAACTATTTTAAACCCCACGTTCGATACACTTATTTTTCATCTGTGTTTTGTGCCCTCTGGGTCAAATATCTTTTGCAATGTGCGAAGGAAGTGTGGAGTAATATCTTTATTCGTTAGGTAAATGTAGAATGATATATTTATTCACTAGTTAACCCTTTCCTTACTAATGATGCCACTATGGCATTCCCCAGCCACGGGCGAATGATGCCATATGGCATTCCCCAGCCATGGGCGAATGATGCCAAATGGCATCATTTGACATTTTACAATTTAGGCCCATAATTCATGAAATAATCAATATTATAACACCATTTTAACACAAAATATGTATTTAGATATGACCAACATAATTATCGAAAAAAATATGAACTGGTTGCCATAGTGACAAAAATCACGTCACATGACACCATTTTTGAAATTTGGTGCTCGCCCTTACCAACCATACACATGAGCTGGCATCGCCGCCTACACGATGCATCACAAAATTCGTTCGTAAGGAATGGGTTAAGTATGAAGTACCTGTAATGTATATACAAATGTATTCACTCAGTAAATCTGGAGTGATATATTTATTCACTTGGTGAGTATGAAGTTCAAGTAATGTATTTATTCAATCCAATTTTGCCTCTTGTTTATGATTGTTTTCTTATATGAACTATTTTCCTTCATCTCCAGCCGCTGTTGGCAGTGCGGCGTGGATATCACTGGCAAGGTGCCCTTCGAGTACTACGACTACCTTTTCTGCACTCCAAAGTGTTTGAAGGACCACAAACTCTCTCAAAAGAAAAGTTAACCATTACTCTATCTTTAAGTCTATAACCTATATGATTGGTGCGTAAGCTTTATCGACAGTTACCAGATTAATACTAGTATTAATTGAATGTTTCCCTTGAATGTAATATATATTAATTTATCTATAAGTATCTGTACTGATACTGTACAATACTGACGCCAATACTCAGATGAGTATAATATAAATGTGTAATATTTACACGAATAAAATTCAACTTGAATATTCAAGCCATCTTGTTTCTATAATGTGTATGATAATAGATACAGTTAAATATGCAGCAACGCCACCACCTACATAACCAGGACTCGCAACGCCGCTGCCTACATAACTGGGGCTGGCAATGCTACCACCTACATAACCGTAACTGGCAACATCAATGCCTCCACAACCGGGGCTCACAATGCCACCCCTACTTAACCAAGGCTTACAATGACATGCCTACTTAACCAAGGCTCGCAATGCCACGCCTACATAACCGGGGCTGGCAACCTGCCGCTGCCACCGTTTGCATGCAAAGTAAGAGCAATATGATCAATGTTCTGTAATATAAATAGTAAATCTAGAGAGACTCCGATTTTCTATCAAGTAAATCAGATATATCAGAAAAAACATGTTTTGTCTTTTCATTTGAATGAGATCAACATTCAACAAGATTGAATTTTATTGATAACTGTGATACAATCCCTTTGAAACGCCGTTTGTATTAAATCCTCTCAATAGATTTGTATTTAAGTACAACCATATTTATTGATTATTCCTTATGTAACTGTTTCTATAACATTAAAAGCTTTCTATGATGATGTCGATGCAAATAGTTTTTATTCAGAAATATATATGATACAATGCATATATCAAGGTGAATGAAAATACATACAGGTAAGAGGTAGGTTTATATATTATGCGGTCTACTGTATGAATATTTGTTGTTAATAATTTCCATCATACGAGATCATAATTTTGTCCCGAGGTTGGTCACCATTTGATTGTTGATACATTGTCTACGGTAATTTTTTTATAAATATGAAATCTCTATGATATAAGCGCTAGAAGTAAATAGAAAGCCTTTACTTATGATCCCATACATGCAACAAGTATGCAATCTTACACGACAGTGTAAGAGGCATCCAATTTCCATACGCTACCACAATTTACTTCAAAATGCGAGGTTTTTCTTATCATCGCTATACCATTATATAAACATAACATCTAATTCCAGGTCATATTGTATTTCTGAGAATTTGCAGGCACTAAGGTCAAAATCGTAAGATTATATATGGTACAATGCATTGAATGTGAAGTACATCATAGAATAAACTAAATTATTGGCCCCGCCACCTAGTATTTTGTTTGTCGTCAAGGGCAAGATGACCGTCCCCATAACACAATGGTTATGTGCCCTATAAATGCTTCTGTTTGCAATAGTATGTCATCCTCATAAAAATGGATCCTTGCCCTACGCCTAAAGAGGGAATGTGGACTATATACATACACCTACTAGCGCCAAAAGCGTCAGTCCCCCGCTCTTTGATTCTCAAAATAATTCAGAATAATACAATGTGCGATAACGTGTAATCAACTTGAGATTAAGGTGAATCATTTTTTACTTTTTAAAACCAAGGTTTTGGTCTTATTGTCGTTGGCATGTGGCACTACCACCGGCTAGCGTCCAAAGCCTGCAATTTACATGCCAGTTTAGACCTGTGCCTAGAATGAATCTATTTGTTTCTATAAATAAGATGGAGTGTGACAGTACAACTAGGCGACAGTCAAGTTGGCTTTAATGGCGTTTTTATTAGTGAACCGACGTTTCGGGCTACATGTTGCCCTTTATCAAGGTTAACTCTAGAAATGTATAGTCTGACTGAAGTAGTCAGTGAGTCGTTTGTGACTGAAAAATTTCTAAGTTAGTCCGTGAGTCGTTATGTGATGAAATTAATTTTTTCAGTAAAGATTGAAATATAACAGTGATTAAAGGTACATAGAGATACCGTGTAACTTTTAATATAATTGTGAGTCTTTCAAAAAAAAATTATCCTCGTACATGTACGAAAATTGATAAGTAACAGTTCAGAGTAACTCTAATTATTTCTTCAGTTGTTTGCGAGTGGGGTGTATATATCCCATGTCCTGGAGATCTTCCTTCATACGTGCACCCACGTAATCATCAATCTTATTGACGATCATATATAGATCAAATAATACCTCGGCGGCGGGGAGGCTTTTCCGTGGTCGTTTTGGAGGTGGTAATTCATCCTTGGGGGTCGGTGTATATCCCACAGAGTTTGATTTTTCATTGGATTTCATTACAGTGCGTTGGTTCGGAACAGAGTTCACTAAAAGGGGTTGATATGTTTCTGGTTCGCTGTGTGTGACGGAGATGGTATCGGCATCGACCGATATCTTGATCGGTACTTTGTCGTCAGTGGTGGGTGTCTTAGCAGGAGTCGGGGGTTGGATAGTGTCGATGGTTAGGCTTTTTGAGTCAAAGTCGTCATGGTCTGGGTGGAGATTTAGTTCATTATCACTATCGGATAGTATCAGGTCGTTCTTGATTAATGGGGTGTTGATCTTGGTTGGCGTCTTGGACTGGTTGTTGTTTTTAGGGGTGCTAGTGGTCGACGAGAGGTTGGAGCTGCTGGTAGAGGCACAGGAGCTGGTTGATGGTTTCTTCTTGGTCGGTGTGGGGGTTTGGATTGGTTTTTTTCAGGTTTACTAGGTTCAGTGGGTGAGCCATTCTGATTTTTTTGCGTACAGTCGGGTCTGATGTAGGTTCTATTATCCTGCTTTTGTTGGGGGCTGATAGGTTTTCTAGGCGTCTTTTGACGAGTTGGATACGTTTCTGGATGGGCGTGGCGCGTTTCGGGATCTTGTTGGGTGTTGTAATTTGGGGTGGAGTTTTTTTGGATGTACTCTGCTTGTCGGTGTGTGGGCCACCTGGAAGGAACAAACAGAGTGCCTTTGTGAACTATTCTGAATTTGACATTATTTGGAGTAATCTCTGGACATCTTTGAATGGGTGTCTTTGTTGTTTTGATTTTTGTGGTAATAAACTCTGTGATGAGTGTTGGGATTGGATTTTGGTCATATTTCTTATGTATCAAAAGTTGATGGCGTTTCAAGTTGTATTTTCGAGTGAAAGTCAGGTGACAGTAGGTGCAGGGGTACTTACCCAGTGTTCGAGATCGGTCACTGTTGTGGCTGTGTTTCTTATTGAGATGCAGTTGTATGCTGCGAGTCGAATTGGGCAGCCATATGCTGCATACTGGACAAGTTGTCCAATTTTCCATGCTGTCAGATCGACAGGAAGGTTGTTTCGATGGTTTGTTTAGGTGGTTTGGGCGTGTAGGTTGTCGGCGGTGATTCCCGGAGGTCGGGATTCCCTCAAGTCATTCGTGAGTCGTTATTGGCAGACGCCCGTAGTGACGTCACGATTTGCATACGCGTCGGGGTCAAGGTGAAGGTCGCGTTATAGCTTCTGGTTCATGCCGAGCTGCGTGACGGTGGCGAGTAGTTGAATCCAAGCTTCTTCTAGCCGCATTTGGGTGTTGCGGTCGTCGGCGGACGTATCAATTATTTGGAATATCAGATTTTGCGGTAGTACATCGTGATCGTTGAAGTGTTTAGCGACAGGTGAGAATTTTCTTCTCAGTCTGATATCTGCTTTGTGTTCTGAGATGCGTGTGCTGACACTCCTGCCGGTCTCTCCCACATACTGAGATTGACAGACAGGGCAAGTGACGATATAAACAACGCTACGAGTTTGGCAGTTCCCTGTGCCTACTGTGGGGTAACTTTTGCCAGTACTGTTGGAAGTTATGTTTGTAGACATTATGAGATTTGGGCATTGCTGGCAGATTTGGAGGTGGCAGGGTGTAAAGCCTTTAGAGTGTTTAGATTTGGGAAACAGTGAGCAAGTGAGGATGTCGCGTAGGTTGGGACTGCGTCGGAATGCTATGGTGATTTTGTTTTGTCTGAATTTGGCAGTCTCGGGTCTGTCGCGAAGTAGCATGTTGGCTTCGGCTATAATTTTGCGGGCTCTGATGTGGTATGGATTGTGTTGTAGTACAAGTGGGATTATCTGTTGGTTATTGTTTGTGTTTTTGTCTTGTAGGAGAGTATCTCGGTCGAGTGACCGGACCTGCCTGACCTGTTCTTTGAGTCGTTTGTGTGGATAACCTCGTAAGGTGAGTTGTTTTACTAGTCGGTTAGTGGCTTCGTCGTAGAATTTCAATTCCGAACAGATCATGCGGTATCTGACGGATAAGCTATAGCAGATGCTGTTTTTTTGGTGCGGTGGGTGGTATGATTTGTAGTGTAAATACAAATCAGCATCCGTCGGTTTCTTGTAGAGTTTGGTATGTAGTTTATTGGTGTTGTCAGTGTATATAGTAGTGTCAAGATAGTTTATGTGGGAGTGGCTGTATTCCCAAGTGAATTGAATGCTTGGATGATGTTGGTTGAATTGGTGTAGCTCAGAGAGAAGTTCATCTTCCGTGCATCGGTAAATGGCAAAAATGTCGTCAATGTATCTTACCCAGACTGATGGGGTGATGTTAGATTTTTCCAGAATTTCCTTTTCAAACTTGGCCATGAAAATATTGGCGTATGTCGGGGCTACTTTTGTTCCCATGGCTGTGCCATTTATTTGTGTGTAAAATTTGTTGTTGAATGTGAATGTGTTGTTCTTCAAAATTAGGTTCATCAAGATGGAGGTGGTATTGCTGCTCATCGGTGGGTTTCTACGACAGTCGAGTGCCTGATTTACGGCCTCTACGCCATCGTCGTGGGGGATAGAAGTGTATAGGCTCTTCACGTCGATGGTCACCAGTAGTTCATCTTGGTGTAAGTAGTCTATATTTTCTATGATGTTGAGAAAGTGTTTTGTGTCTTTCACGTAACTGGGTATGCTGACTAACAGTGGTTGTAACACCCTGTCCATAGTGGATGAGATTTTGTCAGTTGGGGAGTTGATCCCTGATATGATTGGTCGGCCTGGGTGGCCGGGTTTCTGTATCTTAGGTAACATGTAGAAGGGTGGGGTGCGAACGTTGTTTGGTATCATGAATTTATGGGCGTCCTTTGGTAATTCGCCGTTTTTTTCTAAGTCTTGTAATTTTTTTATAATGTTGCTAGTGTTGGTTAGGGTCATGTCGTGTTCGTCTTCCCGATAAAAATTTGGGTCATTTAGTAGTCGTAAGCCTTCGTTTATGTAGTCTAGGGTGTTCAGAATTACAATGGCCCCACCTTTATCGGCGGGTTTAATGATGATTTCGTTGTTTTGTAGTAATTGTTTTATGGCTGTGCGTTCATCGGTTGGTAGGTTGTGATGAGGGTGGAGGGGTGTGGGTTCAACACACATGTTGTTGAGTACTGAGCGTGTTAAGGCTTCTATGTCTTCGTGTTGTAAGTTAGTTGGGGTCCAACCTGAGGTCGTTATTTGATAGATTGGTTTATTGAAGTTGATGTCTGTGTTTTGGAAGTGGTATTTTAGGCGTATACGTCTGTTGAATAATAAAGTGTCCCTGATGGTATGGGCATGTAGGGGTTTGCGTGGGGTTGGTACAAAAGATAAGCCTTTGTTTAATAGGCTGTTTTGTGTCGGTTATGTGGTGGTCGGAGTAGTTGAAGACTGCGTTGGTTTGTCCACCGTTTCCCGTCTTGTACCTTTTGAATCTTCTGTTTTTCTTTGTCTGCGTTGTTGTAGAGCTAGATTTTGAGCTGTTTCTAGACGTGTTATGATCTGGGTTATGTTGTCTAGTGTCGGTCGGTCGCATCTTTCGACCAGGCATTTTTTAGCTTCTTTCTGGTGTATATTGAGTTTACCAATTCTGTCTTGGTAATATCCAGAGAGTATTGTTGTCAGTTCTTTACTGAAGTTTAGGTGTGCTTGCTCCCATTTGAGGGTAAAGCCTAGGTCTTGCTCCGGTATTTGGGCAGGAACTTTTAGTTGTAGTCCTTTTGGGACTGTGTTGTGTGATATGCACTCTTGTAGGTAAAGTTCATGATGTTTGGCCCTGTTCAGAGACGGAGCGATTTTCCGTAGTATTTTGAAGTAAGGAACCTCATCGATTGGTATGCGGGTATTGGTGGTTTGTCGAGTGTCGTCGGCTGGTGGTGGAGTGCCGGTACGTTCGGCGGTGGTCTCTTTCATGGTGGATGTCGCCATCTATCATAGTGTGTGGGTCGTTTGTGTCTTAGGGTTTCTCTAGAAATTAGAGTGGCGAGTCAGGGATCCCAGGTAGGATTCCAGAACTTAAAAACTGTAGATACAGGGTCGGTTTGGTGAGGAAGTTCAAACCTGACTCTTATTTTGTAGATCAATTGGCCCTCTCTAAGGATCCCAGGTAGGATGCGGTACTGTAGGTGCTTTAATAAATAAGATGGAGTGTGACAGTACAACTAGGAGACAGTCAAGTTGGCTTTAATGGCGTTTTTATTAGTGAACCGACGTTTCGGGCTACATGTTGCCCTTTATAACAGTGATTAAAGGTACAGTGATTAAAGGTACATAGAGATACCGTGTAACTTTTAATATAATTGTGAGTCTTTAAAAAAAAAAATTTCTATCTTTTTGCTGTCATTTCAACTTTGGCTCCCGCTACCCTTCCCTCATCTCCCTCCCTTCCCTTACTCCACCTGCCAAATTCCTCTCCTCTTCTGTCGCATTCTCTCTGTCCTCTTCTCTGCACTCTCCCCCTCCCTCCCTCCCTCCCCCCCCTCCCCCCTCCCCCCCTGTAGTGGCAAAGCGGGCCGTACATATCGGACTGGGCCATACATGATATTGTTTTACCACTGTGCCATATGCTATACGTACTATACACATCACGTAGGTTTATAACTATAGGACTGACGGGCACAGACATATAATAAATAACGATATTATGATCTGCTTCCTTGTGCTCCTCTTGCATAGGGTGGGCTAGCGTTGGTCCGTAACCAGAATAAACCCCTCCCTGGGAGTGTCTCAGCCTCTGGGCCCATCGTTTGAAGGTCATTGTCACAAGGTCGGCAGGATCTCTGTAACAATCAGTAAAAGAGGCATGTATATTGAAAATACAGGTAACATAAACTCGTATATTCATATCATCTCACCCCTGGTATCTTATCCCCATAGTCTCACACTTAACGCTGTTTTTCATAGCATACAAAATATCGAATATGCGTTGGCTACTAAAACGTCACAAATTTTAGCCAATCTGCTGCTAGGATCGACCAAAATAGTGGCTTCATGTCACTTTGTTTACTGGCCTTTCTATGCAAGTAGGACCTAATGTTATATACATTAATGACATTCTTAACTCAAATTCAGGATTGAGATAAAATCTTGAATCAAATTGAATGGTTACGCATGACTAATACTCCATTCGCTCGATTATTTCATAACATCACTTGGCAATCGCCTCAGGAAATTACTGCACAATCAAACTTCTAACATATTAGTCAAGCCTTACCACCCTTATTGGTTTATTTCATAGAATTATATAAGATTTCATATTAACTAAGTATGAGAAATAACTGAAATGCCCAATTTCACCCATCCCAAACATATTTAAGGTTACTATTTGGGTCATTTCATGATGCTTTGTCGTACAGTAGAATAATGAATTAGGATATTGTATTACTTGTATAGGACTACCGTTTATCAGCAATCAAATTAATTTTATCCTTTATAAGCAGTAAATTACATACAGGAATATTTCGCTGGTTCCAGCATTTCTTAGTGACGCGGAATTTGATTTCAGAGTTGATTGATTCCTCAAAGAAGTCCAAGACTCGCATGTGGCTACAGCCGAGAAGTAGATCTTGAAAAAGCAAGACAGAATGAAGGGTACATTATCAAATATCACTCAGTAATGGGAATGTTCTTTAAAGGCGCTCGCTTGTTTTACATATAATCAATATGAATAATCAGCGCTTGTTTTACATATATATTCAATATGGTTAATCATTAAAGAAATATAGAGGTGTGTTTGTAAATGGGTATACATGCATGCAACTGTGTATGTATTAAGGATTGTACTTTACATATTAATAGTGGATTCACCAATACAGGTGGAATATCATGAACCTCTCAGGTGGATTAACTTAGTATAGACACAAGATTTATTCCGTACTTGACAGAAATCTGGGTTGATACATTGTGTTGGCGAATATGAATGTGCATATGAGATGAATATCACACCGTATTCATCTGAGGAAGTGTATCAAAATCTTCCTAAGTGGGGCAAGGATAATTTCGTTCACATTAATATGCAGCATACAAATAAGGACGAATTGGTGAGAATTGATACCATCAGGTACAAAGCCACTTATATTGTTTATCAGAGCCCTGGTATAGGTCACTTACCAACTTTGGGTTTGGGAATAGTACGAGAAACTGTGCCCGGGAGGGTCCCCGACCCTCGCCGCTTGAAGAGGTCGGTGATGCGGCATCCCGGCTGCTGGGCTCCTCCGTTGGGGTAAAAGTCGACGTGGCCGAGCGGCTTCATGGTGCCCAGAGCCAGCAGCAGTCCCCCGTCCCCGTGAGTGTGCCACACATCCACGAAGTCAGCGCAGTTCGGGTTCAAACCCACATTCCAGTTCTTCTTCTCGAACCAAGGTCCTGCGGGGTCTAAACCTGCGTTTGGAGAAATCGGAGAACATATATGTAGTCTAAGGCTGTGTTTGGAGAAAGGTGAGAAAGTATCTAAATCTGTTTCTGGAGAAAGGTGAGAGATTATCTAAATCCATAGAGATTGTTTGAGCGATGGTTTCACCTGTGATCATTAGCGATCGTCATGTGCAACTGAAAAACCAGCAATTCCAGTGAAACGGTCACATCTCAGCTCGTGACTGAGATCCCTTTAAGATGTCTGAAAAACACTTAATAGAGCCTCCAGAGGTTACTAAACTCCCGATTATCGCCCGGGTAAAGCAAAGTTCCGCTCCCGATAGACTTGGCACACTACGACAACATGAACTACAGTTTTCTGGTTTATAACTGGAGAAACTGAATATAATTTCGGATTTCTATGTAGAAATAGCTGAAATTTCCATTTCTGGCATCAGAATTTCAATTTATGGATTTCTGAAAGCTGTTAAACTGCATTAATTCTGGGTTACGGGTCACGGGTCTATCACCATATAACGTCGGTAATCAGCGAAAACCGGAACTTGCAAAACAGACTGGATTACGGGATACCTCAATAGGGTCTTATCTCCAAACGGTCACTATTAACGATAGTCGCAACTGTTAACAAGGAACCGTTTTTTAGACGGGATAATCGTTAATAGCGATTATTAAAGATTCAAGGTGGTTTTCAAGATGAATACAACAACCATTGGCCCCAAGGGTTCGATATGTATGATAATTAGACTACGGCCTCAAAACGGTCGCTATTAACACGGACCTGTATCTCTGGATAGGAAACGCGGGCCATTGCCGTGTTTGTTCAACGATCTCTTCGACTCGGCTATGCTTGACTGCGTTTCGCGGGTAGCGCACTAATTTCCGTGTGATCCGCTAGGGGGCACCTATACAAGTTCCATTATAAGCCACCAGGGTTCAAAAGTGGCGCTGCTAAAAAAGAATCTAGTGCACTTAGGACCCTAATTCGAACTGTCCCATGTAGGTATATATCTGGAATCAACCGACAAATACTTTATTAAGGCCTAGGGGCTTGGGAATAATTAAAGAATCTGGATTTTTTGGAATTTTTCCTGGAAAATCAGAGAAATTTGACACAAAATGTGCCATAACTTAAAAAAAATCGAGTGCACTTAGAACCCTAATTCCAACTGTCCCATGTAGGTATATATCTGGAATCAACCAACAAATACTTTATTAAGGCCTAGGGGCTTGGGAATAATTTAAGAATCAGGATTTTCTGGATTTTTTTCTTGAAAATCAGGGAATTTTGACTGCCGACCCAACCCAAATTGACACAAAATGTGCTGTAACTTTAAAAAGATCTAGTGAACTTAGAACCCTATTACCAACTGTCCCATGTAGGGACATACCTGGAATCGACTGACAAATACTTTATTAAGGCCTAGGGACATGGGAATGAATTGAAAATAATTGTTTCTCAAGACTGACTGCCTGGAAATCAGGGAAATTTGTCCGCCGGCCCCAACTATTCTAAGACAAAATGTGCCGTAACTCTAAAAAAATCTAGTGCACTTAGGACCATAATTCCAACTGTCCCATGTAGCTATATATCTGGAATCGACTGACAAATACTTTATTAAGGCCTAGGGGCATGGGAACAATTTAAGAATCTGGATTTTCTGGAATTTTCCCTTGAAAATCAGGGAATTTTGACTGCCGACCCAACCCAAATTGACACAAAATGTGCCGTAACTTTAAAAAAATCTAGTGAACTAAAAACCCTAATTCCAACTGTCCCATGTAGGGACATACCTGGAATCGACTGACAAATACTTTATTAAGGCCTAGGGGCATGGGAATGAATTGAAAATAATTGTTTCCCAAGACTGACTGCCTGGAAATCAGGGAAATTTGTCCGCCAGCCCCAACTATTCTAAGACAAAATGTGCCGTAACTTTTAAAACATCTAGTGCACTTAGGACAATAATTCCAACTGTCCCATGTAGCTATACATCTGGAATCGACTGACAAATACTTTATTAAGGCCTAGGGGCATGGGAACAATTTGAGAAACTGGATTTTCTGGATTTTTCCCTTGAAAATCAGGGAATTTTGACTGCCGACCTAACCCAAACTAGCACAAAATGTGTCGTAACTTTAAAAAAATCTAGTGAACTAAGAACCCTAATTCCAACTGTCCCATGTAGGTACATACCTGGAATCGACTGACAAATGCTTTATTAAGGCCTAGGGGCATGGGAATGAATTGAAAATGATTGTTTCCTAAGACTGACTGCCTGGATATCAGGGAAATTTGTTCGCCGGCCCCAACTATTCTAAGACAAAATGTGCCGTAACTTATTAAGGCCTAGGGGCATGGGAACAATTTAAGAATCTGGATTTTCTGGATTTTTCCCTTAAAAATCAGGGAATTTTGACTGCCAACCCAAACAATTGGCAGAGTTTGGGTGACTTAAGATGGGGCGCCACAGAGAAATGACTGATTTTGGGGGTTCACCTGTGAAAAGTCAGAGTTTCAAAAATGTTCCCTGTTAGCACGGCCCTGCTTATGTATTTAGTTGTCTTCCCTAATGTGGAAGCTACTCAGAACAGTTGAAATTATATTCATAGCCCTTCTGGGAGAGTCCAAACAATTCGCAGAGTTTGGGTGACTTTAGATGGGGGCACCACAGAGAAATGACTGATTTTGGGGGGTTCACCTGTGAAAAGTCAAAGTTTCCAAAATGTTCCCTGTCAACCAGGCCCTGCTTATGTATTTAGCTGTCTTCCCCAATGTGAAAGCTACTCAGAACAGTTGAAATTATATTCCTAGCCCTTCTGGGAGAGTCCAAACAATTCGCAGAGTTTGGGTGACTTTAGATGATGGCGCCACTGAGAAATAACTGATTTTGGGGGGTTCACCTGTGAAAAGTCAAAGTTTCCAAAATGTTCCCTGTCAACCAGGTCCTGCTTATGTATTTAGCTGTCTTCCCTAATGTGAAAGCTACCTAGAACAGTTGAAATTATATTCCTAGCCCTTCTGGGAGAGTCCTAACAATTGGCAGAGTTTGGGTGACTTTAGATGGGGACGCTACAGAGAAATGACTGATTTTGGGGGGTTCACCTGTGAAAAGTCAAAGTTTCCAAAATGTTCCCTGTCAACCAGGCCCTGCTTATGTATTTAGCTGTCTTCCCCAATGTGAAAGATACTCAGAACAGTTGAAATTATATTCCTAGCCCTTCTGGGAGAGTCCAAACAATTGGCAGAGTTTGGGTGACTTTAGATGATGGCACCACAGAGAAATGACTGATTTTGGGGGGTTCACCTGTGAAAAGTCAAAGTTTCCAAAATGTTCCCTGTCAACCAGGCCCTGCTTATGTATTTAGCTGTCTTCCCCAATGTGAAAGCTACTCAGAACAGTTGAAATTATATTCCTAGCCCTTCTGGGAGAGTCCAAACAATTGGCAGAGTTTGGGTGACTTTAGATGATGGCGCCACTGAGAAATAACTGATTTTGGGGGGTTCACCTGTGAAAAGTCAAAGTTTCCAAAATGTTCCCTGTCAACCAGGTCCTGCTTATGTATTTAGCTGTCTTCCCTAATGTGAAAGCTACCTAGAACAGTTGAAATTATATTCCTAGCCCTTCTGGGAGAGTCCAAACAATTGGCAGAGTTTGGGTGACTTTAGATGGGGGCACTACAGAGAAATGACTGATTTTGGGGGGTTCACCTGTGAAAAGTCAAAGTTTCCAAAATGTTCCCTGTCAACCAGGCCCTGCTTATGTATTTAGCTGTCTTCCCCAATGTGAAAGCTACTCAGAACAGTTGAAATTATATTCCTAGCCCTTCTGGGAGAGTCCAAACAATTGGCAGAGTTTGGGTGACTTTAGATGATGGCGCCACAGAGAAATGACTGATTTTGGGGGGTTCACCTGTGAAAAGTCAAAGTTTCCAAAATGTTCCCTGTCAACCAGGCCCTGCTTATGTATTTAGCTGTCTTCCCCAATGTGAAAGCTACTCAGAACAGTTGAAATTATATTCCTAGCCCTTCTGGGAGAGTCCAAACAATTCGCAGAGTTTGGGTGACTTTAGATGATGGCGCCACTGAGAAATAACTGATTTTGGGGGGTTCACCTGTGAAAAGTCAAAGTTTCCAAAATGTTCCCTGTCAACCAGGTCCTGCTTATGTATTTAGCTGTCTTCCCTAATGTGAAAGCTACCTAGAACAGTTGAAATTATATTCCTAGCCCTTCTGGGAGAGTCCAAACAATTGGCAGAGTTTGGGTGACTTTAGATGGGGGCGCTACAGAGAAATGACTGATTTTGGGGGGTTCACCTGTGAAAAGTCAAAGTTTCCAAAATGTTCCCTGTCAACCAGGCCCTGCTTATGTATTTAGCTGTCTTCCCCAATGTGAAAGCTACTCAGAACAGTTGAAATTATATTCCTAGCCCTTCTGGGAGAGTCCAAACAATTGGCAGAGTTTGGGTGACTTTAGATGATGGCGCCACAGAGAAATGACTGATTTTGGGGGGTTCACCTGTGAAAAGTCAAAGTTTCCAAAATGTTCCCTGTCAACCAGGCCCTGCTTATGTATTTAGCTGTCTTCCCCAATGTGAAAGCTACTCAGAACAGTTGAAATTATATTCCTAGCCCTTCTGGGAGAGTCCAAACAATTGGCAGAGTTTGGGTGACTTTAGATGATGGCGCCACTGAGAAATAACTGATTTTGGGGGGTTCACCTGTGAAAAGTCAAAGTTTCCAAAATGTTCCCTGTCAACCAGGTCCTGCTTATGTATTTAGCTGTCTTCCCTAATGTGAAAGCTACCTAGAACAGTTGAAATTATATTCCTAGCCCTTCTGGGAGAGTCCAAACAATTGGCAGAGTTTGGGTGACTTTAGATGGGGGCGCTACAGAGAAATGACTGATTTTGGGGGGTTCACCTGTGAAAAGTCAAAGTTTCCAAAATGTTCCCTGTCAACCAGGCCCTGCTTATGTATTTAGCTGTCTTCCCCAATGTGAAAGCTACTCAGAACAGTTGAAATTATATTCCTAGCCCTTCTGGGAGAGTCCAAACAATTGGCAGAGTTTGGGTGACTTTAGATGATGGCGCCACAGAGAAATGACTGATTTTGGGGGGTTCACCTGTGAAAAGTCAAAGTTTCCAAAATGTTCCCTGTCAACCAGGCCCTGCTTATGTATTTAGCTGTCTTCCCCAATGTGAAAGCTACTCAGAACAGTTGAAATTATATTCCTAGCCCTTCTGGGAGAGTCCAAACAATTGGCAGAGTTTGGGTGACTTTAGATGATGGCGCCACAGAGAAATGACTGATTTTGGGGGGTTCACCTGTGAAAAGTCAAAGTTTCCAAAATGTTCCCTGTCAACCAGGCCCTGCTTATGTATTTAGCTGTCTTCCCCAATGTGAAAGCTACTCAGAACAGTTGAAATTATATTCCTAGCCCTTCTGGGAGAGTCCAAACAATTGGCAGAGTTTGGGTGACTTTAGATGATGGCGCCACTGAGAAATAACTGATTTTGGGGGGTTCACCTGTGAAAAGTCAAAGTTTCCAAAATGTTCCCTGTCAACCAGGTCCTGCTTATGTATTTAGCTGTCTTCCCTAATGTGAAAGCTACCTAGAACAGTTGAAATTATATTCCTAGCCCTTCTGGGAGAGTCCAAACAATTGGCAGAGTTTGGGTGACTTTAGATGGGGGCGCTACAGAGAAATGACTGATTTTGGGGGGTTCACCTGTGAAAAGTCAAAGTTTCCAAAATGTTCCCTGTCAACCAGGCCCTGCTTATGTATTTAGCTGTCTTCCCCAATGTGAAAGCTACTCAGAACAGTTGAAATTATATTCCTAGCCCTTCTGGGAGAGTCCAAACAATTGGCAGAGTTTGGGTGACTTTAGATGATGGCGCCACAGAGAAATGACTGATTTTGGGGGGTTCACCTGTGAAAAGTCAAAGTTTCCAAAATGTTCCCTGTCAACCAGGCCCTGCTTATGTATTTAGCTGTCTTCCCCAATGTGAAAGCTACTCAGAACAGTTGAAATTATATTCCTAGCCCTTCTGGGAGAGTCCAAACAATTCGCAGAGTTTGGGTGACTTTAGATGATGGCGCCACTGAGAAATAACTGATTTTGGGGGGTTCACCTGTGAAAAGTCAAAGTTTCCAAAATGTTCCCTGTCAACCAGGTCCTGCTTATGTATTTAGCTGTCTTCCCCAATGTGAAAGCTACCCAGAACAGTTGAAATTATATTCCTAGCCCTTCTGGGAGAGTCCAAACAATTGGCAGAGTTTGGGTGACTTTAGATGATGGCGCCACAGAGAAATGACTGATTTTGGGGGGTTCACCTGTGAAAAGTCAAAGTTTCCAAAATGTTCCCTGTCAACCAGGCCCTGCTTATGTATTTAGCTGTCTTCCCCAATGTGAAAGCTACTCAGAACAGTTGAAATTATATTCCTAGCCCTTCTGGGAGAGTCCAAACAATTGGCAGAGTTTGGGTGACTTTAGATGATGGCGCCACAGAGAAATGACTGATTTTGGGGGGTTCACCTGTGAAAAGTCAAAGTTTCCAAAATGTTCCCAGTCAACCAGGTCCTGCTTATGTATTTAGCTGTCTTCCCTAATGTGAAAGCTACCTAGAACAGTTGAAATTATATTCCTAGCCCTTCTGGGAGAGTCCAAACAATTGGCAGAGTTTGGGTGACTTTAGATGATGGCGCCACAGAGAAATGACTGATTTTGGGGGGTTCACCTGTGAAAAGTCAAAGTTTCCAAAATGTTCCCTGTCAACCAGGCCCTGCTTATGTATTTAGCTGTCTTCCCCAATGTGAAAGCTACTCAGAACAGTTGAAATTATATTCCTAGCCCTTCTGGGAGAGTCCAAACAATTGGCAGAGTTTGGGTGACTTTAGATGATGGCGCCACTGAGAAATGACTGATTTTGGGGGGTTCACCTGTGAAAAGTCAAAGTTTCCAAAATGTTCCCTGTCAACCAGGCCCTGCTTATGTATTTAGCTGTCTTCCCCAATGTGAAAGCTACTCAGAACAGTTGAAATTATATTCCTAGCCCTTCTGGGAGAGTCCAAACAATTGGCAGAGTTTGGGTGACTTTAGATGATGGCGCCACTGAGAAATAACTGATTTTGGGGGGTTCACCTGTGAAAAGTCAAAGTTTCCAAAATGTTCCCTGTCAACCAGGTCCTGCTTATGTATTTAGCTGTCTTCCCTAATGTGAAAGCTACCTAGAACAGTTGAAATTATATTCCTAGCCCTTCTGGGAGAGTCCAAACAATTGGCAGAGTTTGGGTGACTTTAGATGGGGGCGCTACAGAGAAATGACTGATTTTGGGGGGTTCACCTGTGAAAAGTCAAAGTTTCCAAAATGTTCCCTGTCAACCAGGCCTTGCTTATATATTTAGCTGTCTTCCCCAATGTAAAACCTACTCAGAACAGTTGAAATTATATTCCTAGCCCTTCTGGGAGAGTCCAAACAATTCGCAGAGTTTGGGTGACTTTAGATGATGGCGCCACTGAGAAATGACTGATTTTGGGGGGTTCACCTGTGAAAAGTCAAAGTTTCAAAAATGTTCCCTGTCAACCAGGTCCTGCTTATGTATTTAGCTGTCTTCCCCAATGTGAAAGCTACCTAGAACAGTTGAAATTATATTCCTAGCCCTTCTGGGAGAGTCCAAACAATTGGCAGAGTTTGGGTGACTTTAGATGGGGGCGCTACAGAGAAATGACTGATTTTGGGGGGTTCACCTGTGAAAAGTCAAAGTTTCCAAAATGTTCCCTGTCAACCAGGTCCTGCTTATGTATTTAGCTGTCTTCCCCAATGTGAAAGCTACCTAGAACAGTTGAAATTATATTCCTAGCCCTTCTGGGAGAGTCCAAACAATTGGCAGAGTTTGGGTGACTTTAGATGGGGGCGCTACAGAGAAATGACTGATTTTGGGGGGTTCACCTGTGAAAAGTCAAAGTTTCCAAAATGTTCCCTGTCAACCAGGCCCTGCTTATGTATTTAGCTGTCTTCCCCAATGTGAAAGCTACTCAGAACAGTTGAAATTATATTCCTAGCCCTTCTGGGAGAGTCCAAACAATTGGCAGAGTTTGGGTGACTTTAGATGATGGCGCCACTGAGAAATAACTGATTTTGGGGGGTTCACCTGTGAAAAGTCAAAGTTTCCAAAATGTTCCCTGTCAACCAGGTCCTGCTTATGTATTTAGCTGTCTTCCCTAATGTGAAAGCTACCTAGAACAGTTGAAATTATATTCCTAGCCCTTCTGGGAGAGTCCAAACAATTGGCAGAGTTTGGGTGACTTTAGATGGGGGCGCTACAGAGAAATGACTGATTTTGGGGGGTTCACCTGTGAAAAGTCAAAGTTTCCAAAATGTTCCCTGTCAACCAGGCCTTGCTTATATATTTAGCTGTCTTCCCCAATGTAAAACCTACTCAGAACAGTTGAAATTATATTCCTAGCCCTTCTGGGAGAGTCCAAACAATTGGCAGAGTTTGGGTGACTTTAGATGATGGCGCCACTGAGAAATAACTGATTTTGGGGGGTTCACCTGTGAAAAGTCAAAGTTTCCAAAATGTTCCCTGTCAACCAGGCCCTGCTTATGTATTTAGCTGTCTTACCCAATGTGAAAGCTACTCAGAACAGTTGAAATTATATTCCTAGCCCTTCTGGGAGAGTCCAAACAATTGGCAGAGTTTGGGTGACTTTAGATGATGGCGCCACTGAGAAATGACTGATTTTCGGGGGTTCACCTTTGAAAAGTCAAAGTTTCAAAAATGTTCCCATTCAACCAGGCCCTGCTTATGTATTTAGCTGTCTTCCCCAATGTAAAAGCTACTCAGAACAGTTGAAATTATATTCCTAGCCCTTCTGGGAGAGTCCAAACAATTGGCAGAGTTTGGGTGACTTTAGATGATGGTGCCACTGAGAAATGACTGATTTTCGGGGGTTCACCTTTGAAAAGTCAAAGTTTCAAAAATGTTCCCATTCAACCAGGCCATGCTAAAGTATTTAGCTGTCTTCCCCAATGTGAAAGCTACACAGAACAGTCAAAATTATATTCCTAGGCCTTCTGGGAGTTTCCAAACAATTGGCAGAGTTTGGGTGACTTTAGCTCATGGTACCCCTCAGAAATCACCCATTTTCTAAAAGTCACCCTTGAAAACTCCAAAATTTGAAAATATTCCCAATCTTACAGGCCTAATCAAACTATTTAGCTGTGTTCCCAATTAGAAAACTACTCAGAATAGTTGGAATGCCAGTTCTATGCCTTCTGATGGTTAAAACTACCTGCTGCTACTGTGGTGCCGCCCTGGTGGCAAAAACGGGAACTCGAGAACAATAGCGAGTCATAGAGAGATAAGCCAGCAGGCCTGGGTTGCCAATCCAGGTCATCCAAATCCGTGCTATTAACGAATATCCCGTTTAAAAACGGGTCCCAGGTCTCAGACCGGAATTACTTACCTGTGATTCTGCCGAGTTTGTAGGCCTGACCAGCGTGGCCGCACACATGGGCCCCAAGACTGTGTCCTACACACCACAGCCTGTCCCGCGCCGCCCCGCCTTCCTCCACCAGCGACCGCGCCACCAGCGCCACCTGGGCACCTGAGAGGAAAACAATCAGTCTCGTATTATCCCTTCCATGTGTCACTACTGGTTTAGGTTTGGTGTTAACTTCTGTTGACCGCACTAGTATTGTTAGAGTCTAATTCCTCTATTGAGAAACGAGTGTGTGCTTTCCCCTGGCCTAACTGATCTGATTACTCCACACTTAATACTCGCATTAGCTGTCGAACACTGAGTGACACAAAAGTTAGGTTTAAAGGCGTATCTTACAATACACAGTGGCGCCATCTGGTGATTTTCAAATATCAGCAATTATCAATTCAACCCGGTTCTTTTGACTTATTCTAATACTAAATGAGTGTGGTTTAACATATTATGGAGTTTGGCCTAACCTAATAGGTAAATTAAACCAATTTACATTTGACGGTGTTTTTTTAAAGGATTTTTTTTTGTATCAATGTATAAACATTGACCCATAGTTTTTTTAAACTTAAATCCATATTACTATATACCTATAGGTAAATGTCTCACTTTTACTGACCAGAAGTACAAATTCTGTTCGTCACTGAGTGATAGAAGAATATCCATACATCCCTCCGTACCACAATACCACTCATTCTACTATTAAGTGAGTTGTAGAATGGCATTTTTAATGATTTCTTGGTATATAATAATAAAGAGACACAGTGAGTGTGACTGAATTTATGATATCAATCTCTAGTCAAAACTACCAGTGGGGCCTTCTTTTTGAAAATTAGATATGTGTTCTGCAACACCTTGACATTATCATATCCAACTTTCAGAAAAATGACAATGGTTTAGTTTTCAAGCGAAATTGCCCGATATGCCTTTTAAGACTGAAGACCAATAGAATGTGTGATGGAGGTATAGTCTTGACTTACTGATAGTAAGTGTAAGAGGCTTAAGACTTACTGATAGTGAGTGTTACCGACTGCATGTGTGTCGGGAGATTTAAGACTTACGACAGTATGTGTGTTAGGAGATTTAAGACTTACCGACAGCGCGTGTGTTGGAGGCTGAAGCGGCGTACAGGACATCCCGACTGCCATTAGACCACCCTACAAGCACTACATTGACGTCATCCTGTCAAAAAAACCAAGGTATGCTCAAACAATATCTGGATTACAATAACAATCTTTGACGGGTGTGCATCTATGGTATTAATGCCTGTCAATAGATATGATAAATGATAATATCAACTCAGGATAGAAAGGTTTTTTAACTACTACTAGCCATTACAGATAACGGCTTTATAGGCGATAATGTATTGATGGTTTTGTGGACAGCTGGCAGTAAACAATGAGGGGTAGATGCATAGTAATACACAAGCCGCAGGCATTGAAATGTTCAACTTGTGAAACTTATCATTGGTGATATTATTCACATCAAAACAATTTTTAATTGTCTCCAAACCTGCTTCCCAATTAAATTACACATATATCTACCAGGAGGAATTTCTGCTCTCCATGCACAAAGGGACTACAAATGTGTTTGAAGGTGATTTTCCCGTAATCAATGGCCTTGATGTAACTGAAAGTACTGACGTATTTCAATATGTAGTCAAATATGAAATTAGTGTTAATACAGACATGGAACTGTTAGAAATGTCTGTCTATCATTATCAAAGCAGGCTTACCTTTTGAATAAACTTATTCATGAAGTGTTTGTCCCAGTGTGGGTTCCGGTTGTCAACGACTTCATGCATGTAACCATGGATGATGAAGATAGTCCGGCGACCGCCGTTAAAAGACGTTCTGTAGGAAAGGAATGCTAGGTTCGTGAGTTCGTGATGATTTTTATAATTACTGTCATTTTGTAAACAGAGCCATAGGAAGAATGACAGGGGCTTCTAATGCAATCCTCCTACCTTTAAAAGCAGGTGGGTGACTACATACATTCTTATGTATGTACATACATTACATGCATGGACTTGGATGAATAATGGGTCCGTAATAGACCGAAGACCCCCAACAACAAACGAGGACTATTTTTTGCGTAAGCATTACTTCAGAATGGCAACAGCATTAGAGTCTGTGGTTAGGTCACAGACGAATACAATAACACAACTGTGAGCGAATCAGAAGCTCGGAGATGGCCGCATGATAGCCGATGGTGCTGCTCCATTACATTAGTGTCTATATGCATCTCAGGTGTTGCCGTTCAACGCCACCTAACGATGGGTTGTTTAGGTCTTCGCTCAGACAAACACGGCTGAGTCCGGCCTCATGCCTACAGAGACACACAACAATCACACCTAGAGTGTGAACGGTGGGTGTGATTGCAGGAGTGTTGTTTTTTGAGAGATCAGACTGCTGGAACAGCATTGTATTAACGAGTCTGGGCTGTCCTAACTTTATAGTTGATAATTGTGTTGGTTTTCCGTTGGTAAAAGATAGATGCAGTAGAACCCCGCCTAACGGACACTCCGCGTAAGCCGCCACCCCGCGTTAACGGACACCTTTGCTCGGAACGGATCCCTCTATTAAATGTTGGTTTTAACCCCGTATAAGTGGCCACCACGCGTAAGCGGACAGTTTGGCCCGGAACAGAGGGTATCCGATTATGCGGGGTTCTACTCTATATGATAGCTAGGACTGCCAATGTATTATTGTGTATATAGTTTCGGTGTTCCTATATATATCTGAAGTATTATTGAGGTGATATGCATGTATGTCACACAAAATTGGAGCTGTAATACCATAGAATGCGATGCAATTGCTGCACCTTCTCTGAAAATATTATACACTGTTATTATAATGGCAGTTTTTTTACTTCCAATAGAAACCATTGAATTATTGATATGCACAAGGTAGAATTGAAACATGGATGCATAGACAATACAAGTTAAAAGAAAAATGTATGGTGTAAAGTATGCCACAAAGATGTGCACAGCTGGTGCTGGCAGGACATGGGAGTGATTAAGTACAGGAAGAGCCAGGAAGATTATGGATTAACTACGTGTAAGGAAGGGTGAGAGGAGGAGTGTGGCCGTGTGTGTATCCTGTTGATAATATCCTGGAAGTTCCTGTAGAGAATATAAGGTCGAGATCTTAGTGAACCATTTATGAACAGTTCCCGTGTACAATACATTTGCCGAAGGGCGCTTGGCTATATAGAGAGGATGGTCTTTCTTGTGTTTTTGTCAGTATTGAAGTTATGTTAAATTCCGAATCCATGGCTGCTGCTACTATCATTTTATCCTACCCCTCATATAAATCTCCATAGACTTAACATGGACTGACTGTATGCCACGGTTATGCCATATAATATTTATATGCCACAGGTGACATATGAAGTTAAAAACATGTGACGGGGTAGGATAAAATCTAAACGTCACTCAATTTCATACAATTGTGTACATGGCATTCGTTGTCTTCTGCTACAGATATCACTCCGCTCCGCTTCGTGATATCATTCCGCGAAAACAACTCATGCCATATAAACAATTGTATGAAATATCGTGACGTTTCTTGATAGTATCCAGGTTATATGTATAAATTGCTGTTAACTTCACCAATGTTGAACGAATATGATGGAGTGTGCCATACAAGAGCATTTGATAAAAGTATGCATACATTTAGGGTATATATGTATTGAAACATGCATTTGATTATACCCAATTGTAGGAAGAGGAAATACAACTGAACAGAAAATTGTTACTAATTGGTCTTGGAACCAACACCCTGGCTGCATAAAATCGATATAGGTTTGCCAACGGCGGCCGGAGAATACCAGCAAGTAGCTGACGTTCTAGCCACATTGTTGGAAATTGTCTATGAATGAAAACAAACATAATTGTGGAAAACTAGATATCTCGGGATATAAGCTGAAATAATGAAAGGGTGAGAGTACCACGCCCTTTCAGTGGAAATGAAAGAAAACCATCAATTCCTAGTATTTATATGCTACAATATATCACACGCTCTTTTTCCCTAATAGCTGGAGTCAAGCCCCCGACCATGGCCAAAAACATCCCCCTCGGGAAATATTTTTTACAATATATCAGATTGACTTCAGTGATAGATATACATACGGTATATGGCCAGGCTGAAACTTGAGTGGGTCATACTGCCTGGTGTCGTTGTCCCAGCTGTCCCTGGAGTAGAGCTTGAAGTCAGGTTGGATTTCCTCAGGACACTTGGGGAGTGGCATGTCATCAAACGGCGCCTTATTTGAGAAACACAGCCCATTCTCGCAACACTTCTCCCTGCCGAGAGAAAATGGAAAATGTTTGTTAGAGATGAGTGTCTTAGGAGTTCTCCATCAGTGTTACTATTGTGGATAATAATCTAAATGAAGGAATCCAAGACTTCCCCCCATTACAAGATTTATGACAGATGTTATTGCAATGACGGCTAGCTGCAGAATGGCAAATATATCTAAATATCACACTACATGTTGGTTACTCCGAATGTATGCATGGGGGCAACCATGTTGATCATAACCAAGGGACACCCCTCGAGGAGCGTTATGGGCTTAATCAGTCAGCCCAAGGGAAAGTGTATGCATGTTTCTCAAATAGAGAAATTTGAAGATCAGGTTGAGTTTGAAAGTGGTAAATGCAAGTCAGACGTGTACTTATTCTATCAATCAAGTAAAGGAGGGTAACTTTGTTGCAAATGATCATGAAAGGGTTAATGGTTCTTTCTTGAGAAAGGAAATCATATTTATACCCTAAATCTATTTCTTGCTTGCCACAGTCTGAGCGTTGAAACTGGAATTTATGAAAAAGTTGGAAAATGACTAGAAATAAATAAAAATGTAAAATAATATCTTAGGCATTTTCCTCCCAGATCTTTCGAGATCTTACTAATCTCTGCATCAACCAAGTGATGTCTCATAGAGAAACTACATTCCGGATACACTGGATCCCTGTGTATCTGCTTACGACAACAAGGGGAACCAGCCAACATTTCAGGTTAAAAACAGGGTAAATGTCAAAAGTTATGAAACTCAAAGTACTCATATATTATGAGTTGGAAAATACTGCAATCGTTAAATGAGCTTCACAGACAATTCAGCTGTTTAATTTTCAGCTTTAAACTACTTTATAATGTGAATATATACGTTTGATTAGACTGCCCCTTCAAGTGAGCACATTTGACATGTTGACAAACAGAACCCTGCAACACATGAGGTGCTTTCCACTGAAGAAAATAATCCATAGGACCATTTTTGATTTGACATACTAAATAACAGTAATCAGTGTATATTATTTACCATATAGATATGTGCATCTCTATCTAGAAGTAGAACATAAAATACTCCCCAAAATGCTAAGCATTTAGGATATTTGAAAAATTGGTGGATGGGACAGATTTTGTCCCAAACAGGCAGGTTGGTGCAGAGATACAAGTAGGCGCAGGAAGCAAAGCGCAGGATCAATGCCAGGAGAGTGGATCTTATGTTCACCTTTAAGAATGACTAGCCTACTGCAGAGATGTTCCCAAGAAAAAGTTTCATACAATTTTTCGTTGACCCATATTCGAGAGAGCAAATACGAAAATGTCTTTACTTGTCACAATACGTATTCATAGGTTTGTTCAAATATACACAGGCTATTAGATAGACATCACCAGTTGAAGAGCATTTCTCACATGCACCATATGACTTCTTCACAATCAAAGATCACTACCTTTTAGCACTCCTCCTTTTATGTTTTGTATAAAATGTAGCTATATATGTTAAGAATAAGTTTATGAGATTGAGAATCAGTTGATACTATTTTCTGCAGTACTTTCCCTTAATCTTTATAAAAAATATAAATATATTCATGTAAAAATTGAATCTTACGTTCTTTTATTTCAATGTGCATATATAGAAGTTACCAGATACATGTGCATAGATTTAAGCTTTTATTTGGCTAACATACTAGGCAAACGTTGGTTTTCTTAGTTAACGTATATGCGCAGTTTTGTTATCGTTACACAAATACCATCCAATGTCTTGTGGAACCAAGTAGGTTGATATGAAATTGAAAGCGATTCATATTCACAGACATATCTAAACATATACATAAGGCATCCAGATATTAGTCAGATTGGACCTATAGGATCATGTATTGATTTTACCCCAGGCTTGCTCCATTTTTCTGTTTTCCCCCTTTCCTTGTACAAGGAGACAATAGAAATATTGTACAGTGTGTTGTTTCGATAGGGCCATAGTGTGTGTTTCAGTCTGACTGTGTAATTCTGCAGTTGGCATTCCCGGAGTAAAGGTTGAGTTTCCTTCTGACCAGAGAGCAACGTGTCTTACTTGATGTTACTTATTTGCACTGATCACCTATATATAGTATACATATATATACACAGAGGGGATGTGACGTAACACAGCGCTGCCTCTGTGTTAGACTGGTTCCCTGCCCATATGACTAACTAGGCCAGGCTTCCAGGCTACCTCTGTGTTAGACTCTAGTACAGTCTGTTGTCGCCAGGGCCGAGGCGCACAGGCTCAAACTCAGACTGTTATGCGCTGCCATTTTAAGGCAGGAATTCCTACCTTCGCTAGTACTAACCTGTCCTGATTGATTTGCCAGTAACCAGTATGTTACTCTTCAAGCAGAGGTCCTAGAGTAGCTTTTACTGGGTATGGACTAAAAAATCAGCTTGGAGAGTTATAATGATTCCCAGAATAGTGCCAGAATCATGGTATTCTCAGGCTTGGGTTTGCACTTAAATTAGAAATTCCTTTCTCCAATCAGTGCTTTTAGAAGGAACTGGCAAATCAGAGCTGTGCTCTGTCAGACCCTTACAGACCTTAAGCAGACTAAGCGCCTGTCCGTCTTCCCCCCTGTCAAACGAATACTATAAATAGAACAGCCAACCACAAAAATCCTCTCACTAAAGGTGGCAGGCCAGTCAGAGCTATGCTCTGTTAGACCTTCACGTACCGTAACCCAAAGGCGGCGCGGTGCGTGAAAGGACTACCTCTGTGTATACAGACGGACCGGAAGTGAGAACGGGGTGAGCGATAATAGCGTCATCTTGTGTCCATATGTAGACTAAATTCAGTCCTGGAGTCGCATTAGCCTGGATGCCTGGCCTATGTGCTCACTCACATAATAGGCCAGGTAACGCCCGCCATTTTTCTGGTGCATCATGGGTATCAGCCGCCATTTTCAGCCTGATTTACTGTTGCAAAAAAAAACCATTGTAATAGGTTATCTTTTATCTTTTGAAAGGTTGATATTACTTTATTCTGTATCATCGTACATTATAAACAATTATTTGTAAGTTATTTGGGGAACCTCATGAGGGAGAGAGGTTGTGTTCCCTGCTGATTTGCAGAGACAATGAGAACCAGGGAAAGTTCAAAGTTGCTCACTCGTTGGTCTAGCTGGGCGTTACCTGTGCCATATTTCATTGGAGCAGGAAACCAGTCTAGAGTCCTATGCCTGCGCCCTATACCTACAGCCTGTCAGCGCTGCCTCGCGGTGCGTTGTTTAGTTAGGCCGTCGCTAAGTCAAACACTGGTCAGTCTACACTGGCCGCCAGAGCTACTCTTATAGTTGTAACGTAGTGTAAACAGAGGTGGCGGCCAATCTATGATCAGTCTAGCTTCATGCCTATTTTGAGACTTATGTAGAACTGGATCGAGAATCGTATAATCAAACAATGGAGTATTGTTCATTTTATGATTCAAGTGGGATTCCTGATTTATCTCATCCGTTTCAATGACATTGAATAGCATCACAATATTTAACATAAAGGTAGGTATGTAATGGTCAAGCACGTCAATTATTAAGAATGTTTGCCTCAAAAGAGTCCATGACGCGCGATTCGGGAGGTGACCAAGAAAGGAGGAAAATACTATGGAAAGACTACGCTGTACAAGCTATAAAACAAGATGACAATTTACGGTTTCTAAGGAACGAGGCGTTTATGCCGAGTTCCTTATGAGGCGTAAATTGCTATCAAGTTTTATACCATGTACAAGCACGGTAGGTCGTTATATATTTACTATATACCCGAAATTAAGAAGATAATTAACTTAATTTTGCCTAACAACTAATGATTTAGTGGACGCGCATAGTGTTCCGTATGGTATTTTTACATTTTATGATGAAACGGTGAATATATATAGTATACGGCATATAGCCTATGATCCATGGGGGCCGCCATGACGCCCCCCGAGTAGGTGTTCTTCACTATTGGAGGTGAAAAAGTAGGTGTTCTTCACTAAAGGAGGTGGAAAAAAAGTGTGTGATAATTGGGAAATGTCACAACTTTAGCCTTGCTCACATATTTATATAAAGTGTTCCATATGGAAAATATCATGTCTTGGGTTTAATTATTATGTCATCCTGCTTTGGGATGGGTGTAGAGAGTCAAGGGAACCATAGTAAAATATTGAAAGGCAGTTGAATTTTGTAAGAACAAAGAGCCAGAATACAGGTTTGTCCCCCGACCACCTGGTGACTGCTTCGTGAACTAACAATGGCTCTATCCCCTATATACGGCATGGTTATTTAGAAAGAAAAAAAAGATAGAACAGGGCAAAATCTGTAGATCTTAGGTTTGAGGAATATCTAGATAACGTGAAAAAATAAGAAATTTTGAAAAATAAAGTAAAATACGATGTACCCACCCACCCCCTCCCTACCTAGGTTCTTCTTTGGGGTGGAAACCAGAAACACAACTTGTGTTTTTTGGCGCCTAATGGAACAAGTCTAAATTATATGGCAAAGAGAGAAAAGAGCCTCCTTGCTCTCCGATCCACATGGATCCCATTTACAGTTGACATACAAGACGAAGACTGCTTTGTTGAAGAAATTCCGTGTGTGTCATGTCTAAGATATACAGTTTTATTTGTTTTCCTAATGGAAGGTTTTTTTTTACAAAGCTTTAAAGAGGGACGCTGTTGAAGGGTGTGCTTGGTCACCCAACCCCCAACACATATGGACCAGGGCACATACTTAGGGGAATGTGGGTAAGGTACTACCAAGCGTCCCCTCTAAAGAAGCGCATGCCTCTGTACACTCTTGTTTCAGTGTCATTCAAGAAAGCAACTATGTCACCTAAAAAAGACTAAACGTGTAGGTCCGTCTTCCAAACTGACACGAGGTCCGCATTGAAAACACATGGGGAGTTTGTATAGGTCCGTTTCCATTGACCGACAAAAACGGTGTGGATTGTTTTTTAGTTCTCCTAAAAGTTCATCTCCATTGGCCGTCACCGAGCTACAGTCAGGGACCTCCAGTCAGGGACCTTAATCACTGCTGAGATGGGCTTTTAGGAGAACTCATAAAATCTTCTACACCGTTTTCGTCGGCCAATGGAAACGGGCCTTTATCTCACCCCATATATTTTTTCTCCATAGACTTAAGATTGGAAACTCGTATCTAACACCCATTAGATATTTAGGAAAAATATCCAATGGGGGATAATGCCACAAATGTTAGCCCATTAGTCAATATTAAGGGTGAGATAAATTCAGAAACCCATGAAAGTTTAGGGTCAGAGCTCGATCCCATCTCATTTGAATCACATAGCAATTCACGCGGCTTCGCCTTGTGAATTACTACGTGATTCAAACTCGATGGGATACGAGCTCAGACCCTAAACTTTCATGGGTTTCCTCTATATTACGCCACCAGCAGTAGATACGGACTACCTGTATTGCTGGTGGAGGATAAAAGAATAAGTCCCTGAAACATCACTTTTAGTGGGTGAATTGCAAACTCTACATAGATTAGGACAACTGACTGGTCATTGTTTCTGAGAATAAATACATGTACGAACTCGCGGAGAGTGAATTACTTACGAATCCGGGAGCAACAAGTATTTCCAGATACAAACGCCGTGTCTATTTTCCTTTTATTAAAAACCTTCAAATGTTAACAATTGATCAGAAATAACGATAAATAGCCATTCAAACGATATCCTGGCGCGTAAAAATGGGTTGTACAACAGTGTACGGCACGCTGTGTCAAACACTATAAATATACGATATAGGGAGCACAGGTTATAATAAAAACATTAACCTTATCAGTCCGAGCATGCCTTGACGCACTCCCAGCCATGGCACGAGGAATGCCTCCAGGCATTTTGGGGGGCCAATACTAAAAATAGTATTCTATCTCACAAAATTTATAGATGTTCTTTTTTTTTAATGATTTTAAAACACTATAGGCATCATTATTCCGTGTGGGTGTTCTTTGTGTAACTAAGACAATGCATATTAAATGCTCCTTCCTGTAACATTGCCATAAGGGCATCGTCCCCTGGGGGTATATTTCTATATATTTGTTGGACTTGACATGTGGCCTCCTGCTAGTGGGTCGGACTGAAAGTGTTATTCAACATCCATGTCATATTTCTGTTTCTCAGCAATGGCGATTCGCAGCTAGACGTTCACATTTGTACATCATAAGGTGGATGATAAATACAAATACAATGTATAGACTGGTTTTTAAAGTTCAAACGTTACAATATACATGAAGTTTCTGCTGCTTGCATATCATTAGGCCTGGCGTCCACCAACTGCGATAGAAATTTAGACCTACCGATATGGCACCGATACAAAAAGCAAATATCGGAGACATCGGGAAGGTGCAAAATCATAGACATATATCTAGACATGCCAATCTACCACGCATTATTGTTATCTAATCGCAGAGAGGTGGTCAACTGCCCCGATATTAGGTGACCTTCCGATACGATTTTGATATTTTATCGGGAGGTGTATCGTAGACCATATTGGAGTCATATCGTAGTAGGTGGACGCCAGGCCTTATTCATGAAATACATGGAGGATACACCCACTTGTATCAAAAGCCAGTTCATTATCTACCTAATACAAAATACCCATAGAAAAAACATGTCAGGAAAAGGTGGAAAATGAATACAATATAGACTGATTTTAGATAAAAGCAGTCGTCTGCTCCTCAGAGTTGACTCAATGAAATATCCTCTCATACACTCAGATATGACTGCGCGTCAACTCTCAGAGCATATGAACACTTGTATGTGAAACCAGTCAATATTGTGTATGTATCCACTACAGTAAATCCAATGCTACTATTCACTATATATATAGCGCTCTCCGTAATCGAATGAACCCTCATTTCTTTAACTCATCCTGGTGCTCTGGGTACCAAGTCCGGGTTACAGAGTAAAACAAATAAATCCACCAATTCACAGAATAGAGGGTTAAGTTCACGATCAAATGAACTGATGTTCTGTTGCTTTACTTCAGTATTTTTGTCAATATCACATGATTTTTTTTTCTTGGAACAACGATTTCCTGTTTTTTTCTGAAACCGGATCTCGAATAATAGAGGGGAATCTGACGATAATTGCCTGATGATTTCTGAATAAAATAAATGATTCACCGACCATTTCAGCAGAAGAACTAGTCGTGACATATAAGTAAAATTAGCTTTCTATGACATGACCTCATAATATGAGACCATAGTTACATTCTTACATTCATTGAGTTAATCATATAAATAAAACTGTCGACAGTAAAAACAGGGATCGACATGAACTCCCCGACATACAAGTGACTACAAATTCAAGGGATATAATTCAGGTAGTTCCTTTCGTAAAATTGTTTGATGTTGAAAGCGATTTAGTCTTATGGTACTAGCTCAGGGGTCTGTTTAATAATGAACGAACGATCTCAAGACAGGCCGTACGAGGCAGAAAAGAGTCTTCATGTACGATCATAGATTATTCAACGGGTCCCTGGCCTAAGACAGTCATTAGCTATATTGTTTCATCGTTCCTGGATTATGAAACAGACCCCGGTCTCTGTAGGGGAACTCGCATTGGTGGCCTCCGTACTAGACTGGTTCCCTGCCAATATGAATAAGGGACAGGTAACGGGTTCCTACGACCTTCAACTAGACTGTAGTACGTCCCGTTGTCACTAGGGCCAGGGCACTAGTGGACTAGTGGTTTGGCTGGGTTCCGCATATATTTCCGCCGAGCCCCCTAGTGGATACCCCGGGAACCAGTGTATCTGGTGGTCTGCCAATCCCACAATGCAACAGAAAAGTGGAGGCGTTACCAATAATGCACCACGAAACTGCAACCCGTTACCTGGCCTTTAGTCTAACTAGGCCAGGCTGCCAGGCTAGCCTCCGTACTAGGTACCGCACATTGCGACAGTGGCCACCTGTTATTGTGTCTATCCCCAGGGGCCCGTTTCAATAGAATGGGTCACTAAACCACTTAGTGACATGTTTAGTGACGCCAATAGTGACTTGAATAACAGAAAAAGTTTGGTCGCGTTGCAATAGGCATGTCACTAAAGGGGAGGTGTGTCTTGTCACTATTGTGGATGTGTCCCTAGTTTGGGACAACACATGTTGGGTACCTCACCTCTCATACTCATGTCCTACACTGGGGACAAGTGGTGTCAAGGTGAAGGTCACCGTATAAATTAGCGACTGCGCTTGAGTAATTCTACACTGAACACCAGAGCAGCATTTTCTATGACAAAATTCAAATGTGAATATCAAAAACGAGAGGGTATACCCTCTCGCTATTTAAGACACTACAGTGACCCTTTTAGTGACTGGACACCCACTTCTGAAATGGTACAAGCCACTATTTGCACCTGTCTCTTACCCTATGTCCCACAAACGGCTGTCCCTAAACTACTGCAATGCAACCTGTCGCTATCGTGTCACTACGCCCGTTAACGGACGTCCTACAGACTATTGAAACGGGTCCCTGGTCTAACTGACCAGGGACCCGTTTCAATAGTAGGACGTCCCGAAGCAGTTAGTGACATGACTAGTGACACAAATAGTGGCAGCAATAGCGGAGAAAGTTAGTCCCGTTTCATAACGCATGTCACTGTTTGGATGGTGTGTCCATTCCCTGTTGTGGACGTGTCCATGTTTTGGGACAGCATAGCGGAAAAAGACAGGACAAGTGTCCCTATGCTGCCCTCTGTCCCTCCCATAAGACACTAAATCCCGTTGTTTCCCTTAGTTTACTGTGTGACTTTGTCTGCAAGGTACGTGTCCGACATGCACCATCGGGCATAGATGAACTTTAGGTTGACGGGGTATCATTAGTGCCATTCTCGGGAGCGGAACGTTTAGTTCCTTTCACGACCGCTTGGGGCAAAGGGTATTGTCAGTTTCGATCACCCTAGCTTTCTGTTATTATCGCTCGATCGACAAAACGTAAATCGATGTTTGAACTTTCTGTAAATGAATAATGTGAATAATCAAAGGTAGTTTGATGTGTTTCTAGCAAGATATATCAATAAACTCTGTGGGATAGAAGTTTGAATGTCTGAATCTGCACATTTATGTACTTTTGAGCAAGTTTTTATTTTGACATTTGTAGCAGCCTGTCATTACATTTTCGGCAGATTGCCGGAAAAAAGACCAAATAAAACAATCACGTTCAGCAGTCTGTGACCAACTGAGAGGACGGCTAACACCTCTGTGACACACGGTGAACACAGAAGCGAGAGGGTAGAAACTCAGCCCCAGGGGCCCGTTTCAATAGAATGGGTCACTAAACCACTTAGTGACATGTTTAGTGACTCAAATAGTGACAGGAATAGTGACAAAATTTAATTCTCATTTCAAAAGGCATGTCACTATTGGGGTGGTGTGTCAGTTCACTTTTGGTGACATAGTGACATTGCTGCCTGGGACTTACAATGGATGGTGTTAGTGCTCTCGGGAACAAGTGGTGTCAAGGTAAAAGTCGTTGCAGAAATTAGTGACAGGCTTGAGAAATCCTACACTGGCTATCAGAGCAGCATTTTCTATGACAAAATTCAAATGTAAATATCATTAGATTGCATGGACCGATATCCTTCATATTTGGTGTGGTTATAATTTGTATGTGTCCCTAACTGGGGTTAAAGTTTCATAGCGTTATCCCTATGGTAAGTAAAGTTATGTGTTTGTGACATCAAAAACGAGAGGGTATACCCTCTCGCTATTATAGACACTATAGTGACCCTTTTAGTAACCGGACAGCCACTTCTGAAATAGTACAAGCCACTATTTGCGGCTGTCTCTTACCCTATGTCCCACAAACGGTTGTCCCTTAACTATTGCAACGCGAAGTACCGCTATTGTGTCACTAAACCCAAAAACGGACGTCCTACAGACTATTGAAACGGGTCCCAGCTCGCTCTGTGTTGATCCTTCAGTGGGAGGGAGACCTTAACAACCTAAAGCCATTCCCCGTAACGTATTGAGTAATATACAGCATGGCACCCTCATGTACAACCAGTTAGTCTGCAGCTGTCAGACGATTGACAACAAACCATGTGACGGGAATTACGACTTTCTGTCTTTTTATTCTAATTTCTATCACCAACTCAACCATAGGCAGTAACAACCTCAACCATTTTGCTTGTCAATGACCATGGAACTAGGGTACACTCTGTGCTCTCTAAATATCTTCTTATGGAGGGACAGTTATGTGAAGATTAGCCGCAGGGTATGTAAGGCACAGAGTCATTGCTAGTTCCGCCATCAACTGCCAGGGATTTGTAAGATATCGCCACTGTTCTCAGGGGACAACTGATATTCCTCCTCACTTAGGGGCACTCTTTCGTGCGTGCCCAAGTATACAGGGAGATACACATGCGTGAAGAGTCAGTACCGCGCGAACACCAATAATCGGTGACCATTCCAAATGCCAGGTTATTTCCAGAAATAATCGATTGGTGCTTCCTGAATGCAGATAATCGGCCAATAAATAATGGACAATAGGAACCAGCAAATCCTGCTCACATGCCTACAGTAATTATGTGTAATATATTTTAAGTATAAACTTGATAAAATCATATCGTATCATGCTGTTGGGAAGTGTTTTGATGATTTTTTTACCATTTATGTCTGAACAAGAATATAGTAGACCTAAATAGATGCACTTCACTTTGTATAGACGTGTATGATCTACAAAATACATATGTCATGTTAAATCTACAGTTTACTAAAACTCCCAATTCAGCAGCTGGTTTTAAACTAGGCTACATATAACCAATTGCCTTTTTGATGTTTAATATGTATAATAAATAAGCACGTGCCTTTATATGAAACAAATGTTTTCTGGTTCGAATAATTCTGAAACCACTTGCCTTCTGAGAATCTAGTACACAGAAGGAAATTACTTGAACCTCTAAAGTTCAGGTACCCCAGCCATACAATCAGTGAGTAATTTCTACAATGGATCTTGTTCTCATAATAGGCCGGTGACGTACGTGATTATACGCGTAGGCATTCATTTCGACCCTAAAGCTCCGAATTCAGCTAATTTACGATCTCTGAGTCATAGCACAACCCCATGTGGTTCTGATCTACACGTGTTGATATTTGGTCTGTGTTGCGAGTGCTAGCTTGGGAATACAGTTTGACGGAAACCCAGATTACAGACAGCCTCACAAAGGAGTGGGTCAGTCCTATATACTCGGCCATTCATCACTGTGCACTTACAAGTAGAGGCTTGATCCACCACCTAATGTTCCGTGCAATTACAGATTCTGTATTATCTTAGCCTGGTATAAACGTCCATAGGCTTATGGTATTGATGCCTTATAGGCATTGATGTTATTCAATGTTCTATGGAGAAGGTGGTTGACACCCAAAGCCGTTCTATAATAAATAAGAAATTGATGAGTGTTTGGTCTGTGTCGCCATTCGCCATCAAGTTTGGAGCTCACATAAACGAGGCGATAGCTGATAGATGGCGAACGAAGGTTCAGACCAAACACGAATATGTTTCTAATTCTATCTTAGCCTGGATATATTCATCTGTTTATTGCCCATTGTGTATGAGTTACCGTATTTGCAAGACGGTTGAGCACGAGTTTCTAATGTACTATCAAACAAATAGCATATGCATGTATTAGTCAACCCTAACCACTCACAATAGTTTCAGATTTAACCCCACACCTGAATAACAATATGAATGTCATTTCATTCTTTAATGTAAATGGAGAACGTCGTAATATTCAATGCCGGTTGGGTATTCCATACTACCCCAAAGAATATTGGGTACGATGCTAAGCCTATGGAGAACTAAAGAAGAAACCTACAACTCGTTTGAATGCTTTGTGATATTCATTCGGCTGTCGCCTCGTTCATATCACTACGCATCAAACTCGTGGAGAACGACGACTTTGATCAAAACGAGTTGCTTTCTGTATTTATCTCACCCCCTGTATACACTAAAGAAATTGACAACACATAGGCTATAGACTATGGTGAACGGACTGCAATTCTTGTAGGGGCAGGGAGAACGAGTTCCCAATGTTAAGCCTATGGACATTTATTCCAGGGGTGAGATAATATACCAGGGGTGGGCAAAACACACATGTGGACGTGTGGCCGTGTGGGTGTGTTAGGTGGATTATCTTTGGGCACGTGCCGATATGTACAGAGTGTAATGGCGTGGTATGATGCACTGGTACTACAGTCAAATGGAAATAAAGCAAAGAATTATTCTTAAACACGATAAATGTGTCACACAGGCGATTTATGGGTTGTATGTGGAGGAAAAGCTGTAATGTAAGACCGTATTGCAATTTGATATTGATAAACATATTGATAAACATATTGATAAACAAATGGCCCTGACTTGTCATTGAGCCTCCGACTTGATCCACGGTGATCCACCATCCCTCGCGACATGAGGTCGGAAATTTAAGAGTTACCAGTCTTATTCTTGCAGGACAAAAACGGGAAAAAAAGACACACTTCCTTGTCTAATGTAGAGCAGCATTTTTTGTAATTCTTTTCGTTGTATCGGTATTTTTTGTAATTATTTTCGTTGTGTCGGAGTTGTTGCGTTCTTCTCCAACCGTTGGGAAAAAAATTCAGATGTAGAGCAGTATACACTTTCTTATTCTCATAACTTCGAGAGGGGTATGTTGCCTGCAGTGTCTTTGTAAGCTATGTCTTGTGTGTAGAGATCAGATGAGTATTCATGTTAGTGGACACCATTATAAACCCCTCTCTGTAGTAGTTTAGTGAAAGGTATTCACCTTGTTGGGACGACCTTACGTACCAAGTAAGTAATATACAATGAGTTGAATATTGTCATGGTAATGAACGAGGGGTTATAAGGTCGTCCCAACAAGGATAATACGTTGCGATTGAATTATTATCCATTAAAGTCCCCCCTGGCCGAGAGGTAGGGGAGAATTTAAGCACTTAAGAACCAGTAAACTTTAAAATTTTGAACTGTATTGTGAAACACTGTAAGTATGTACCTCGTAGGTTTAGTAACAGACTCATGTATACATACATGTTAGTGACTTTGATTTCATCCATCATCTCATATCTCACTTCACCCTTAATCTTGATGTATATCGCGGAATACAACGAACAAATGTATAACAGATAGACTTGGCCAATGTGTCAGATGTTGACAATAAATAATAATAATAATAAAAATTTAAAGTTTCACTTCAGGTTTTCTATTGAGAATTCACATTAGGTGAAGGAAAACAGGCTTACTATCTTTGTACATGAAAAATATGCGGGAGAATTATTGATCAGATACATCCTGATGCCGAAGGCAGAAGGATGTATGTGGTCAATAATTTTACCAAGTATTTTGACGGACTAAGACAATCAGCCCGTTTTCGTACTACTGTTTACCCAAAGATGGCATAATTCTAGCTGGTCACGTGATGTCATACCCTCACAGTGTGGCGTACGGCCACATGTCACGGGTAGCAGTGGGCAGTACGTGTAGGTGATACGGACATAGGTATGTAATAATAAGGTGTGCGGCACTCACGTGGTAATGCTGAGCAGACTCAAGAAAAACGCCGTCCACGCTCCCATGTTGACTGTGTACGCTGCAGCTCGTTGACTGTGTACCTTGCAGTTCGCCCGCCCGCAGTGGACTGACGTTCTCTTACTCCCCGACACTAGTTTACAACTCCTCCACGACTTCTCGTGGTGCGTGGGTGTTGGTGGGTCGATGTGGAGTGATCGTTAGTCCGTCCACGCACCGCGCCGCCTTCGGGTTACGGTACGCAAGAGTGAACAGTGTGCATGGCGGTCATGGCTATTATTGGCCAGTCCCCTACGCGCGGAAGGAATATCGTGATTCGTTGTGCTATTTATAGCATCAGTTTGACAAGTGGGAATCTCAGCGGACGGTGTTTATATCGGGTGACTCGCGGCAAACTGCGTACCGGTAATGGAAATATATATGATTGTTTAATAAAAAAAAAAGAGTATACACTTTTCCTATATACCTATGGCTGTACACTCTATGCTTACACCACGCTCTGGGGGGTGGAGTACCTATCTGATACTACCCAAGGTTGGTATACTATCCAAGGTTGCCGTATACTACCCAAGGTTGACATTTAGACCAATCAGATTGTCTCTTATTAAACCACATTTGAAGGTATATAGGAATAGGGAAACCAAGTACCAGTGAAAGGAAGTCAAAATTACTCGGTAAGGCTTGGAAAAATTACTGCCCGTGGCCAGGGCCTTGGGCAGTAATTTTTCCAAGCCTTACCTCGTAACTTTGACTCCCTTTCACCGGAACATAGTTTCCCTCTATTCCAGTTTGGGAGCTAGACTCTAGTACAGCCCGTTGTCGCCAGGGTCAGGGCGCACAGGCTCTCATACTGGGACTGTTTTGCGCTGCCATTTTAAGGTGGGAATTCCTACCTTCTTCCCAACATGCACCTGGAAAATGGCGGATCGCTGGTTCTAACCTCATGTATATTGCGATCCAGTAACCAGGAATATGATACAGTATCCCTCTTGTCAAACTGATGCTATAAATAGAATAGCCAACCCTGCAATTCCTCTCACTAAAGGTGGCTGGCCAGTCAGAGTCATGCTCTGTTAGACCTTCACGTACCGTAACCCGAAGGTGGCGCGGTGTGTGAACGGACTATTTGGGAGCTAGATTGGCCACCACCTCTGTCTACACTACGTTTCAACTAAGAGGTTGGTAACGTTAAACCACGGACGTGTCCACGGATTCTCACTCTCAAACCAAACAATTTTGTTCTACATGGATTCTGAGATCCCAAATACTTGCAAAGAAATATTCATATGTTAATAAATTGATAAAGAACCTTATCTCTGTGGCCATTTTAATAAAAAAATATACTTAAAAGAAGATGAGAACATGGAAAAGTGACTTCTAGGGTAAGAACATGGGTCATGGCAGGGTCAAGGGGGCAGGGGCAGGGCAGCAAATAACAATAAGCACCTTCCTACTCTGGTTCAATCCGAATTGAACAACCTTCACTGGCACTCGCCTAGCTGATCTTCCGACTACCAGAGGCTAACAGGCTATTGTGGTGGTTGGAGATTGTAGTACTCTCAATGCCCGTTGTCAGAGACAGGGGTTGGTCACAGAGTAGAGAGATAACTATTTTTACTCTGTGGGTTGGTTGCCAATCTGCATCCTTCCTTGAGTGCCCAGAGGAGGTGTGAAGCGTAGCGCCCCCTATAGTGACTTGGTTCATATATACGATCGCAGCTGCCTTACAGCGCCACTTTCAAACATGCCATCAAGGGGGAAGGAGCTCTGAGAAGAGCCCACACCAAAACATGCAAAATGCAAATAGCTCTTGTGTCATAAATAATGGGCCGATTTTGATAAACAAAACATTGTTAGAAACCTAAGACATGGCCCTATCTAGTGGTACACATATCATATACCTGTGCTGTGGTTAAGGTTTCCTCTCGTAGGTTGAACATTGGAATTTGTGAGAAATAAGGCTGTATTCCACAACACAAAACAACCATAAAACGTGGAGCTCTATTGAGCTCTATTGTGGTTTAGAATACTTTAGATACAACTCTCTCAATATCCGAAAAAATCTTTTTTAGAGCTCCAATATTTAGTATGTAGTAGCTATTAGAAGTTAGCCCATTTATGCTATATTTTCGTATGGGAGTCTACATGACCTGTCAAGTGAGTGAAGGTAGACCTGCCTAATTTATAAATAATATCATTTCTAAAATAAACAATGGAACAACAAAACAAACTATTATGGACCTTTTGGTATCGCATCTATCCCTGGAAACGCTTTAAAACATCTGTAGATGGGATTCTGTTTGAGTTGTACAGCAGCCTGACAGAGCATTCGCGGTGCTTTGTTATGGTTCTCTATTATCGCTCAAAAAGATAGGGGGCGCTAGGCTTCACACCTCCTCTGTTGAGTGCCTGAAGTGGTCGTGAAATAGACCCACTGCAATGGTATGAGATACCCGCTACCACACCAGGTCAAGGCCCATGTCAATTCAACGTGACCAGAGCTAACGTGGTGTTGCTCGGGTGGCCAGTGTATTTGGGAGCATGAGCGCCCTGGCACCTAGCGACAACGGGACGTATTACAGTCTAAGTGATCGTGGGCGTTTCTGCCAGCCCAAGGCTGGAGTTGGTTCCTATGGCGATCCATCCGTGTCACAACATGCACACACAATATAAGTGTAAACGTAGAGAAATTAACATTTAGTCGCACACGGTACTGATATCTCCCAACACGATCCATTTTCCGTCAAAACTATTTGAAATAACATCGTATTTTGACGTTCTTTGGGGTATTCCAACATGTAATATAGTCGAGCTTTTATGTACGCACAGATTTAGCACTGTCTGGTTCCGGTTAACGCATGGGTAAATATTACCATAAAAGGATGTGTTTCTAATGACTTATATTTACATGGGTGGTAGAGTATCATGTAAGTATCTAAGAGATGTAGCGGTAAAAGTTACAGCTGTTCTGTGGTAAATAAAGTTTTTGTTGTCTTTTTCTATTAATTTCTATTCAGGGAATAGGTGTTTTTTAACACAACAACAAGTTCGGCAAGGGTGCCGTTCTTCCGATCGAACCGTCTATAGGCCTATGGGTTTGTAAAATCATATCGGCAAGTCGTTGTAGTCCATGCATACAGTCATAACATAAACATTTGATATTGGTAGTCCTATATGGAATGAGATGATGGTAATGGATCAGTTGATGAAAGTAGATAGGAGGTTAGGTATATGTGTAATACACTACATTATGGAGAAGATGGTGGACATCCTTTTTCTAAAAGTTAACAATATTTTCACAATAAACCAGTGCAATTCACTGCTAATGATATTAAAGTAAAATTCAACTTTTGCCCTGTTTATTCTTAGATCAAACATCTCTCACCTAGTTGAGTTTTTCAGATGTAACATGGAAGTCACAATACAGTGTTCGAATCTATAGCAGACAGTCATTCTATCACCTTTCAACAATTGCAATATACAAATAGAACAAAACTAGGTAATGTAAATACAAGTATATATGTGGTTCATTCTCATAGAACCAGTGCAACTAGGATTTTTTGGAAAAAAAAAAAAATTTGGGAGGAGGTTAAAATTTGTTATTTGGTCCTAATCTCTACCGGCTGGGCCAACTTTCCCTCGAAAATTATTAGTTAAATATTATAATTGTGTCCACAGTGCACCTTGGAACATATGTATATGAAAAAATGTTCTTGCAGCGTGACCGGGCAACAGAAATTGAAGTAACAAATAGCAAACCAATAAATTATCAGTATTATATAATTTTAATAGTTTATAATCGTAAAATTAAGTGTTATTAATCAATTTATCGCTTTTTCAATAGCTAAATTTCACTTTTACATAACGTACCAACCCAAATAAGTATATTTTTACCTTTTAAAATTCGATTTATAGCAATTTCTCATATAACGATCACTCTGGACCATTAGGAAAAAATTATTTAGATAAATCAATTCCAGTATCAAATACTATAATATATTCACTTTCATAAGAAATATCACAAACAGTTCCCAAAAATTTTTTCATTTCACTAAATCGTGATTTAAAAATATATAGCAAAACGGTCACGCTGCAGGATATGGTCACGCTGCAAGAACCCGTTTTCACTTAAAGTGATTGTAAGTGTGTAGTAAATTGCAGAAATGATATTTTTACCCCACAGTATCTAATTAAACTCCATTTCAGCGCATCATGTATTATATAACGAATTTGTAATTTTCTATTTGCTATTTTTATAGTATATTATAGGAAACTATCTTCCATACATAGTCTTACCTAATTTAATGTGGACATATTTAAAAAAGAAAGAAAAAAAAAGGCAAATGTATCTTATAGTGTCTATTTTCCCAATTGAATCAAACAAAACACAAGTCAAATATATACTTATATGCGTCTCACGTAATTATGGGACATATTTTATTTAATACTTCACTTTAAATTTGTCTTTTTCATTTAATTATATTGAAATGAAACATAACCGAAGAATTAATATCAAAAACATGTACAGGTGAACATCCAACGCCGTTTACAATTGTGAGGCTAGCTCACTCTCCCGGAAGAAAACTACATGTGGGCATCCATCGTTTATACAATTGCTGTAAATGAAGTCATGTTAAAACAAGTGTAAAATACAGACATACCTTATCTTTTAATGTTTTCAACTTTTTTTAAATTTTTTTTTATTTCTCTTCTCTTTTTCTTTTACAAAGTTAAAAAACCTTTTTCACTTTTTACTAGGGAAAATCTCTTCAAAATACAGTAACAGCATCATCTCATGGGTATTTCAGTATAAAAGATCTTTAAGTATTACAGGTATGTGAGCAGCCATTTAGAAAAATCCCTGAAGTTATCAGTACATTGTTATCAGCAATGTGGACATATTTAAAAAAGAATTATTATCAGCAACTGGCAATGCTCACATAAATCTACTTGGAGGCAGCTGCTTTGAATTGGTACTTCTGTAATATAAAGATGGTCACATTATGTAAATGACTTTCACACATCAGTAGTATGGCATATTGCATCCTAGCCTAATTATTTTTTTTTTTTTAATTCCCCTCTTTTTCTTTTACAAAGTGAAAAAAGCTTAGTCATTTTTTACTAGGATAAATCTCTTCAAAGTACAATTTTTATTTCAATCCACTCCCCTTCCTTTACAGGCAGTAACAGCATCATCTCATAGGTATTTCAGTATAAAACATCTTTAAATATCAGTACATTGTTATCAGCAAGCACAACTGGCAATGCTCACATAAACCTACTTGGAGGCAGCTGCTTTGAATTGGTACTTCTGTAATATAAAGATGGTCACATTATGTTAATGACTTTCACACATCAGTAGTATGGCATATTGCATCCTAGCCTAATTATTTTTTTTTTTTAATTCCCTCTTTTTCTTTTACAAAGTTAAAAAAGCTTAGTCATTTTTTACTAGGATAAATCTCTTCAAAGTACAATTTCTTATCAATCCATAATTCTAATAAGTAAATGTATTTCTGGTATATTAAAATCTCAAATTACAGTTAGTTCATAATGCACTTAACACAATCTCCAGTAATAAATGTCAGCATTTACATTTTTCACATTTACACCCATAAAAAATGTAATTCTTCAATTTTAAAACTTAATATAAACGCAAACTGAAGTAGCATCAGCAATGAAAATGTATTTCTGTAATGATGAATCTTCATATTAATTGAAATGCACTTGGTAGGATCAGGAATGAAAATGTATTTCTGTAATATTAAATCTTCATATTAATACAAATGCATTTGGTAGCATCAGGAATGAAAATGTATTTCTGTAATATTAAATCTTCATATTAATACAAATGCACTTGGTAGCATAAGGAATGAAAATGTATTTCTGTAATATTAAATCTTCATATTAATACAAATGCACTTTGTAGCATCAGGAATGAAAATGTATTTCTGTAATATTAAATCTTCATATTAATACAATTGCACTTGGTAGCATCAGGAATGAAAATGTATTTCTGTAATATTAAATCTTCATATTAATACAAATGCACTTTGTAGCATCAGGAATGAAAATGTATTTCTGTAATATTAAATCTTCATATTAATACAATTGCACTTTGTAGCATCAGGAATGAAAATGTATTTCTGCAATATTAAATCTTCATATTAATTTTCTATTACATATAATTACAATTCAATATCCTATTCAGGTAATCACTTAACCCTTTCCTTACAATTCATCCCTCAAGGCACTCCCGTGTTTAGAGCAAAGATCCCTCATCCCTTATCCAGCACAAATTATCCCATTCACTTTAAAATATCATTTATCCCACCTAATTCACTATGGATCTTTATAATTTTTAAAAGGTGTACTTCCTTTTTTCAAATTTTATAATGTAAGTGGTATATAATACCAATACAATAAAAATAACTTTACACATAGTTGGAGGGGGGAATATAAGGCCCCCCCCCCCCCCACAGACAAGGGGGACCCATTTTTCAGAGGGGATAATCATTAATAGCAAAAATGAAATTTTCAAATTTTTATCCTTCATAATTATTATTTCAAAATTTATCCCAAAAAATGTTTGCTAATAAAGATTTTCCTCTCTGAAAAATGGGTCCCCGGGGGGACGTAAGGCTCCCCCTTACCCCGGGGGTATTTTAGGCTACCCCCCTCACCTGGGGGACGTGAGGCTCCCCCATACCCTGGGAGGACTTAAGGCTCCCCCCACCACCCCGGGGAATGCGATCTTATTATCCCCCTTCCCAACCAACGGAATGTCATCCAAACCACGTCCTTTTGAGACACAAGGTGGGGGGGGCGGACCGGTCACTGAAGACCCATCCGCTCCCTCACCTTACGTCTCCGTGCCAAAGACTGGGCAGTCTTTGAACACTTCGGACGTGGACCGAAAAACGAAAGGGTTGACAAAACGCTGGTTGGGGTCTCCTCTACCCCACCAGAGGCTTCGGTACCTACCTCGTCCGGGAACGGAAGTTCCCGTAGCAACTGTTGCTCCGTGACCGGACTAGGCTCACCCGTGGGGGCCTCCCCAAAGCACACAACTTCTGCATTTTTTGTGGCTTTCATTGTGTGCCTCTTCCAGCCCTCGCATGCGCAGAGCATTCTGCCATCTTGGCGCATGCAACAGGGCTGGAAACAGGAGAGGTCACGGGTGAACAGCTGCCCGTCCCTTGCCACACACTGGTGAACCGACATTATACCAGGGACGGGCGGTACAGTTTTTTTGCTGAACCAGCCACGGTTCATCTTCACAACATTCTCTGGCAGGTGAAGGAGAACCATCTTCTCAGAATGCACCTCTTTTACAAAATCGGCCGCATTCTGGATGATGGCCTCCTTCTTGGTCAAACTGTTGGCCAATCGTTTAACCGCTCCCCCTACTCCATCGCATGGCCCCTTTCCATGGCCGGCCTCTAGCCATGTCCAGGCTGCCGTGAGATGGAACAGTACCGGAAAGTCCATTACTAATTGGCAAATATACCTGTTCCGGTACTGGGAGGAGGGTGAATCCGACACAAACCAGAGATGAAGAATGTCGGGGTGTCTCTCTCTCAGACTTCCCACGAGTTTCTCTATGAAAGAGAAGGTTGTAGCAAACCCGTGGGAAGCCTCGTCCGAAATTCCCACAAAGTTGTAGTGGAACAAGGTGTCCTGTCCACGCGAAAGCCCGTCATCGGCAGAATTCTGGGTGGCGAAGTCCCGAATCTTCACCACCATCGGATGCACGGTGACCGCAGGCCGATTGTAATAGGCCTGCTGAATCTCCAACATGTAACTGGCCCCCCAGTTCTCCGCGTAGTCCATCTGGACCACAGCATGGTGAATCGGGAGGCGCAGCTTCAGTGTGGAGACTTCCCTGTGTTGATTGTCAACACGACTACAGTGCGCCCGAAAAGGTGCAATGGCACACTGCATCATTTTAAGGAAGTCTCCCTTGTTAGCGATCCTCTGGTACAACCGTGCCCCAGAAATTGCCTCTTGGTCGGCTTCCGTGGGCAGCACCTTGTCCCACACCATGTACTTCATGTACTCGGAAGGATGTTCCCGTATCTTCATCTCTATATCTCCGTCCGACAATTTGACCAGTGAGGAGGTGGACCGAGGAAGGTCCCGTACTGCCTGGCACATGTAAGCCATGTTGGCGTGGTCCTTGCACAGACAGCACTGCCGCTTCATGGTATTGAATAACTGGACCGTCGCAGGCCTTGCCCGGCAAAATGTGGGGAGGCTTACGAGGTCCTCAATACTGGCCTGAGCGCAGTATCGAGCGTGAAGGTTCTGAAGGGTGTCCGCTAGGACCACCTTCTGAACCTTCCCCTCGGCTCCTTTCACCGACGTGCAATCACGCACCCCTGGCAGGACATAGCTGTTTTCGTCCTGCCGCAAGAAGGCCTCAACCAAGCAGGCCTTCCTGTCTGCCTCCGCTTTCCTGGCCCGAGAGATGCTTTCCTTTTCAGGGAAGACCTTATTACGGCTCATGCCGATCTCTCGGGCCACCGATGATTTTACACCGTATGGTACGGTTTCCTGGAAAGCGGGGCTCAGGTTGGCCCGCGAAAACAGTTGTGCCTTCTCGCGGGGTGGCAATCCTGCGACCTGTGTCCTAACAACCATGAAGGGGAGGATCTTCCTCTTTAGTTCGGCACGGACCGACGCGTCCAAGTCCAAGCCATGGAGCAGTTTATCGGCGCTTTCCGATGGCGTGGACTCTGGTTCCGGGGAGGTCGACTCGGGCTCGGGCGCCTGGAAGAGCCGCGTCCGCTTGATGGGGCGCCCCCTACCGCGGGAAGATGTTACTGTTTCGGTACTTGCGGGCGTGGCATCACCACGGACGCGGCTAACCTCCAATTCAGCAATTTTAGCTTCCAGGCGCCGAACCCGTTTGGCCTCCAGTGCCAAGAGCCGCTCCGCTTCTTCCTTTTCTTTTTGAAGCTTACGGCTCTGTGGCATCGGGGACCACGGGACGTGTCGGTCGGTGCGGTTTAGTACCGGCCTGTTTGGCCCATCACCACCGCCACCGCCACCGCCACTGAAAGAAAAAAAAGGAACATGATGAGTGTATTTCTCGTGAAATGAAATATTACATTTACACATCATATACGCTCGAAATTATATGGAAATTTAGTGTGGTGGGAATCCAGCAGTCTTCGTACGTTCTACGGAAGACGGCGCGGAGAGTAAATCCTTACTGTGTAGTTTTCCGGGCAACGCCGCACACGAGAGTGGCGAGGCGGATACCGGCATTACGTATCGCTGAGTATATATACTCAGTGTTCACAGTATTTCAACAGGCTGTCCTCGCACGTCTCTCCTGAGGAGCGGAACATTTCACCCTGACTTTGCAGGCGGGTTCTCCTAAGCTTCCTGGTGGACGGGCGAGTCTTTCAGTGCAAACTTATCTATTACCTAGCCAAACTACGAAGAGTGCGTAGTATGGGAACCTCCCTGGAACTACCGTTCCGTATCGGGGCTATCCCACCCGCTACACAGGAGGCGAACACCACAGAAAAGTGTCGGTCCAACATTTATCTTCTCTCACATACTGGTCCAACACTAATCTTCATTCACTTACTGGAACTGCACCAGAGACAACAAACTACGAGAAATTGTAGTGGCTACTAGCCAAAACTCTAGGAAAGACAACCTCACACGAACTGAACAGGTGAAACTGACCCGTCTGCGAACCGTTCACACCAAACTGACACATGGGCACCTCCTAAGAGGTGAAGTAGCACCTGTGTCCCATACATGCAACACTCCGCTGAGTGTAAAACATCTCATGCTACATTGTCAGGCCACCAAAGGGAGCAGGAAGAAATTCCTGAAGAATGCGACAAGAATGTGCAGTGTTTTCCATAACACTGGCAAGAAAGAAATTATTCACTTCCTCAGGGAATGTAATATTTTCGATAAAATATGATTGAGAAAAGTTATATCCCTTCATCAACCAGGCAGCATAGCTTGTTATTCTAACAGGATATGCAAATTTGAGTAAAGTAATCCAAAGTAAGTCTAATTAAACAAATTGGACGCTAAACTACCCAAACAAACAAACAAACAATATCTCAATCACATACCAGTCCAACACATACCAGTCCAAGACAGATATTAAATCACTTACCTCAATCACAAACTGGTGCGACATCTATCCGCATACACGCACTATTACAACACCAATCCCCTTGCACGTAATGGTCTAAGATCGTTCTTCACTAACGCACTCGTGCAACAACCATTACCCTACCTACATGAAAAGAACCAACATTTATCTTCTCTCACATACTGGTCCAACACTAATCTTCATTCACTTACTGGAACTGCACCAGAGACAACAAACTACGAGAAATTGTAGTGGCTACTAGCCAAAACTCTAGGAAAGACAACCTCACACGAACTGAACAGGTGAAACTGACCCGTCTGCGAACCGTTCACACCAAACTGACACATGGGCACCTCCTAAGAGGTGAAGTAGCACCTGTGTCCCATACATGCAACACTCCGCTGAGTGTAAAACATCTCATGCTACATTGTCAGGCCACCAAAGGGAGCAGGAAGAAAGAAATTCTTCACTTCCTCACGGAATGTAATATTTTGGATAAGATACGAGTGAGCATAGTGGTTCAAAATACGTTACGAAAGTGGTTCTGTTTTTATCTCACCCCCAACACGGACCTTACAGTCGATTTTAAGCAATAATATAATCATGTATTGAATTCTTCAAACAATAGCGTCGGAACTATTTTTTTTTCCGCGACGTTCATTGGTTGTTACGTTGCTACGTTCTCTGCCACCACCATGGCGTAGTAGTGTAACTTTACGTAGGTGAGCGTGGCGTATTTTATTTCAACGTTAACTCAATGGCACAACCTGTACCAGGGGTGGGATAAACCGGTATGACATATATATTTATTCACTTACCTCCCTGATGTACTGGTCCAACATATATTTTCTTTCACTCTGCCTTTTTTTTTTACTATTTATAGATCGTGCCCGTAATGAGTGAGACCGCTTAACGTGGGGCATTCGCGTAATACTGTTCAGGTTTAAATAGCTGAAATTTATGAAAACATGTGTCTTTGCTCACTTACCTCGCTCATGTACTGGTCCAACACCATTCTTCATGCACAAATTTTCATAAAACTCCTGTATAACAATGGTATTCAGTATCGTACTTGCATGAAAATGGTCTTCTGTAGCAGCCGTTTACAGTATTCACACCGATCATACACGTACGGGTCCAAGATTCATATTAGTTCACTTACCTCTAGCACATATTGGTCCAACATTTGGTTTCATGCACTTACCTTCCTCACATCCTGGTCCAACATATATCTTGTGGCAAGTACTGGTCCAACATTGATCTTCAATAATGTAATCTCCCGTCTCTTACTATATACCTGTGTGCGAATGTGACATAATGGCCCAATGTTACGAACTGGTCCAACATCTATTTACCGTCATGTAACGGTACGTCATGTTGTCTCTTTATCACACCAGTCTTCAGTCTCCTACTGATCGTACTTTCATTTTCACTTCCATCAAGTACTGGTCCTACACCCATATACCGTCATGTAACGGTCCAACATCTACCTTTCCGTCACGAACTGGTCCAACATCTATTTACCGTCATGTAACGGTACATCATGTTGTGGTCCGTTATATACTGGTCCAACACCGATCTTCAGTTAAGTACTAGTCCGTCATGTACTTATCCGACTAGAACCACCATCTTCCGTCACGTATTGGTCCCACACTGGTCTCACTTGCATCACACTGGTCTTCTTTCACTTACCTGTATGACATACGAGTCCCATCACACCATGTCTCTTTATCACACCAGTCTTCAGTCTCCTACTGATCGTACTTTCATTTTCACTTCCATCAAGTACTGGTCCTACACCCATATACCGTCATGTAACGGTCCAACATCTACCTTTCCGTCACGAACTGGTCCAACATCTATTTACCGTCATGTAACGGTACATCATGTTGTGGTCCGTTATATACTGGTCCAACACCGATCTTCAGTTAAGTACTAGTCCGTCATGTACTTATCCGACTAGAACCACCATCTTCCGTCACGTATTGGTCCCACACTGGTCTCACTTGCATCACACTGGTCTTCTTTCACTTACCTGTATGACATACTAGTCCCATCACACCATGTCTCTTTATCACACCAGTCTTCAGTCTCCTACTGATCGTACTTTCATTTTCACTTCCATCAAGTACTGGTCCTACACCCATATACCGTCATGTAACGGTCCAACATCTACCTTTCCGTCACGAACTGGTCCAACATCTATTTACCGTCATGTAACGGTACATCATGTTGTGGTCCGTTATATACTGGTCCAACACCGATCTTCAGTTAAGTACTAGTCCGTCATGTACTTATCCGACTAGAACCACCATCTTCCGTCACGTATTGGTCCCACACTGGTCTCACTTGCATCACACTGGTCTTCTTTCACTTACCTGTATGACATACTAGTCCCATCACACCATGTCTCTTTATCACACCAGTCTTCAGTCTCCTACTGATCGTACTTTCATTTTCACTTCCATCAAGTACTGGTCCTACACCCATATACCGTCATGTAACGGTCCAACATCTACCTTTCCGTCACGAACTGGTCCAACATCTATTTACCGTCATGTAACGGTACATCATGTTGTGGTCCGTTATATACTGGTCCAACACCGATCTTCAGTTAAGTACTAGTCCGTCATGTACTTATCCGACTAGAACCACCATCTTCCGTCACGTATTGGTCCCACACTGGTCTCACTTGCATCACACTGGTCTTCTTTCACTTACCTGTATGACATACTAGTCCCATCACACCATGTCTCTTTATCACACCAGTCTTCAGTCTCCTACTGATCGTACTTTCATTTTCACTTCCATCAAGTACTGGTCCTACACCCATATACCGTCATGTAACGGTCCAACATCTACCTTTCCGTCACGAACTGGTCCAACATCTATTTACCGTCATGTAACGGTACATCATGTTGTGGTCCGTTATATACTGGTCCAACACCGATCTTCAGTTAAGTACTAGTCCGTCATGTACTTATCCGACTAGAACCACCATCTTCCGTCACGTATTGGTCCCACACTGGTCTCACTTGCATCACACTGGTCTTCTTTCACTTACCTGTATGACATACTAGTCCCATCACACCATGTCTCTTTATCACACCAGTCTTCAGTCTCCTACTGATCGTACTTTCATTTTCACTTCCATCAAGTACTGGTCCTACACCCATATACCGTCATGTAACGGTCCAACATCTACCTTTCCGTCACGAACTGGTCCCTGTTCCTTTTTTTTTTTTAATCAAATAGTGCATTAATCGTGATTTTTTTTATGGGTATAAAGATAAGAATATGGAAAGGTTTTACCTTCCTGTACAAGATACAGAATGAGAGAATAATTAGTAGTTCATATGGAGCAAGGTATTGACGCCTACTTCCGTACAAATCATAAATTATTATTAAGTTCTGCGGCCTATACAAGCATGGTTGGACCCTTCTATAAAGTTACCGCCATACCCATAAGGAAAAATTATGAAATATGCACAATGTCACCATATAACATTACACCATAACATATTGAGTTATCCATGTTTTCCTTTACGGACCAAAAAGGTGTGTATTTACAGTATATGCAGAATTGGTACATAGTAATGTTTAGGAATCGTTTACCATACTGTACCAAATACAATAAGAGATTTAGTATGGAACGAGGCCTTTCCAAACCAAATACATTGTATGGCTTTGTTTTTAGTACAAGTATGGAAAATTGTTCTTTACTATTTCCATTTTCCATATATACTGTAAATATATACCATTTGTAATTTTAATGTGAAATTTTAGTATGGAACACAGGAATCGATAAGCACTACAGAGCAAGTGACAGAGAGTGAGGACTAGTGAGTGGAGTGAGTGAGAAATAGCGAATGAGGACGGGCGAGTGAGAAATAGTGAATGAGGACTGCTGAGTTACTTACAGTGAAGGAGGACTGGTGAGTGAGTCATAGTCAATGAGGACTAGTGATGTACTTACAGTGAATGAGGACTTGTGAGTGAGTGAGACACGGTGGATGATTACCTGACCTCACTAGCATTTACCCACCAGCACACACTCACCAGCACCTACTCACCAATACACACACACCATTACCCACCCTCCAGTACCCACTGGGGGGTGAGTACTGGAAAACGAGTTCTGGTGAGCCATAAATTGTGAGCGAGTGACAACAAGTGAGGACTGGTGAGAGCGTGATAGTGAACGAGGACTTATGGGTGAGTTATAGTGAACGAGGACTGATGGGGGTGCGTTATAGTGCACGAGGACTGATGGGGGTTAGTTATAGTGAACGAGGACTGATGGGGGTGAGTTATAGTGAACGAGGACTGATGGGGGTGAGTTATAGTGAACAAGATGATGGGTAAGGGGAATGATGGGTGAGTTATAGAAGTGAACGAGGACTGATGTGTGTGAGTTATAGTGAACGAGGACTGATGGGGGTTAGTTATAGTGAACAAGATGATGGGTAAGGGGAATGATGGGTGAGTTATAGAAGTGAACGAGGACTGATGTGGGTGAGTTATAGTGAACGAGGACTGATGGGTGAGGGTAAGTGAACGAGGACTGATTGGTGAGTTACAGAAGTGAACGAGGACTGATGGGGGTTAGTTATAGTGAACAAGATGATGGGTAAGGGGAATGATGGGTGAGTTATAGAAGTGAACGAGGACTGATGTGGGTGAGTTATAGTGAACGAGGACTGATGGGGGTTAGTTATAGTGAACAAGATGATGGGTAAGGGGAATGATGGGTGAGTTATAGAAGTGAACGAGGACTGATGTGGGTGAGTTATAGTGAACGAGGACTGATGGGGGTTAGTTATAGTGAACAAGATGATGGGTAAGGGGAATGATGGGTGAGTTATAGAAGTGAACGAGGACTGATGTGGGTGAGTTATAGTGAACGAGGACTGATGGGGGTTAGTTATAGTGAACAAGATGATGGGTAAGGGGAATGATGGGTGAGTTATAGAAGTGAACGAGGACTGATGTGGGTGAGTTATAGTGAACGAGGACTGATGGGGGTTAGTTATAGTGAACAAGATGATGGGTAAGGGGAATGATGGGTGAGTTATAGAAGTGAACGAGGACTGATGGGGTTGAGTTATAGTGAACGAGGAATGATTAGTGAGGGTAATTGAGCACTGGTGAGTGAGAAATAGCGAATGAGACTTGGTGAGTGAGATATAGTAAATGATCACTAGTGAGGGAGACATAGTGAATGAGTACTGATGAACTGGCACTGGTGAGTGAGTGAGTGAGTGAGTGAAGACGAGTGAGACATAGTGAATGAGTACTAGTCAGTGAGACATAGTGAATGAGGACATGTGGATGGTGGAGTGGTGAGTGACTCTGCGTGAACGAGAAATAATGAATGAGCACTGTTGAGTGAGACATAGTGAATGAGTACCCGACCTCAATCGCCATTACCCACCCACAAGTAAACACTCACCAGCAAACACTCATCAGTACACAAGCACCAAAACCCAATCAGCAGTACCCACTTGCGAGTGAGTATTGGAGAAAGAGTTCCGGTGACCGATTAACAGTGAGTGAATGACAGCAATTGAGCACTGGCGAGTGAGAAATAACGAATGAGACTTGGTGAGTGAAATATAGTAAATGATCACTAGTGGGGGAGACATAGTGAATGAGTACTGATGAACTGGCACTGGTGAGTGAGTGAGTGAGTGAGTGAAGACGAGTGAGACATAGTGAATGAGTACTAGTGTGTAATTTATAGTGATTGAGGAATTTTGCTTTCTATGTATATTTGAAGAAGTGATACTGTATATTTTTCCAATTAATTAATGAGAAGGGAAATACCAACATGATGATTCTCGATTTTCTTTATTGTATTGCATTAAGTAGCAAATTGTAAACAACATTACAATATGGACAGGGCTGGAGGAATATGCTTCTTCTCTCACTTGTTGCTAATCACAAGAAAAACATTTTATATAATACATATTTTATTAAATACCGATGCACATATATCGTACAATTACTAACCTCTGCTAAACAAATAGTATTTGTGAAATATTCACAGAGTGTGCAGGAAATTAACATACTGCCAAGTACCACGTGACTTGTTGACATTAGGAGCAAAATTCGGAGCAAAAGTTATTGTGTGAAGTCGCGCTATTGCGATAGAAAGCAGCCATGACGTTCTCGCATAGCAAGCTGCATAGCAACACTTGTTGTTGCATAGAAACTGGCGGGAAGAGTGATTGCTTCCGGGGCATTGACCTAAGGGTTAGTGAAACCAAAGCGTGCAGGACTGGCACATCTCTACGTGTTTGTTATGAACTGATAATGATTAATTTAACTAATTAGAGGCTAATAAGGTAAAATATATACATTTTATTGATAATATCAGGTATATAATAAAGGGAATACAAATATAGTGTACCAAGATTTTGGAGCAGAACTCGTTAGTTTACTATAAACCTGTACTAAAAGAGCCGTTAGGCGATTTTAGTACGGGTTTAGTAAACTAACTTGTTCTGCTCCTCCATCTTGATACACTATCCTAGTATTCCCTAATGATTCATACAGCCAAACAGTGCTGGAACGTCTTAGAGATGAAATACAATTTATTATCCATCGTATACAAAACCCTACCCTATCTCCTCGATTTTGGAATATTACGTGATAACAATGCTGTATGCCACTATGGGATTTTATATTAGGGGTAGGATAATACCCAAAGTTGCCGTATACTACCCAAGGTTGCCATATACTACCCAAGGTTGACATTTAGACCAATCAGATTGTCTCTTACAAAATTCATATGAAAAGCGCAGTGGGGAGTAAACATAAAGTGTCAAGTTACTCGATAAGGTTGGATCTGGCTTGAGGTTTGATGGTGGATGTGTAAATAATGCTAATTATCGTTATTAAACCACATTTGAAGGTATATAGGAATAGGGAAACCAAGTACCAATGAAAGGAAGTCGAAGTTACGAGGTAAGCCTTGGAAAAATTACTGCCCACGGCCAAGGCCACGGGCAGTAATTTTTCCAAGCCTTACCTCGTAACTTCGACTTCCTTTCACCGGAACATAGTTTCCCTCTATTACTATATACCCATTATTGAACTAAATATAGTTACATACCGCTACTGGGGGTGCATTTAAAAATAAGTTTTACTATAAACGTGTTCCATCTGTACATATGAAACTTGCGTTTATATATGTCCAGCAGTGAGGTTATACACATAAGCGAAACAAATAGACAAAGGTAATACAAGTATACAAGTATAACAAAAATATATTTAGAAAATTTCTTTCATTAGTTTCGTGGTACATACTAGAAATAATGCCCGCCCCCCATATCCATGTACTACATATATCCGCATTTTACATATGTCAGGTGTACTTATGTGGAGTACAAGCCATGTAGGGCGGAGAACTAAAAAAATTTAGAAAGGCTCATTTCATGTTGTGGAACCTCCCCTCCTTCCCCTACGTGCACTCCTTCCTCGCACGTTCATACTACCACGAGTCCGCCACGCCTCTCCCTTCTTCCACTTAAAGGGCAACCTTTTTCGTGGAGGTGTACGTGACGGGGTTCTTTGTTTTCTTCGGGAATAGCTCCTGTGGACAACAGAAATATGAACGAAACTGAATAACAGAATATTCAACATAAATGACAAGCAGATATAACTGTCTGAACTATATAGCCCTCTCTTCATGAAAGGAAATTTAACTGTAAATGCACATATGTACACAGATTATGGTAATGCTGTGTAGATTAAAGCTGTGTGTATGAATTACACTGCATCCTTACCGAGTCGCAGGGGGTGTTTCTACCGGGGCAGGCAAACCTGCTGGTGGTCTGCAATTGGCAATAGCTCTTATTTAAAATAGCTTTTATTTGACATGTACGGTTCTTGTTACCTATATAATCAAACACAACTCCAGTTCACAAGTTCAATGTCATAGTATGAGTTGTATTTGGGCCATGCTATAATGGAATTAAGTTATCTTTAGAAAATAATATATCCTGTGATTTCTATTGTAACTTTATGTGGCACCAATAACATATAAATATTTCATTTTCAAAGCGTGGTATACACCCACAAAATGTTAAATCGATGGAGATTGATGTCATGGGTAGTATAGATACTTGTTTTGTGTTAATGCTTTACGTACAGAAACAGCTCGGGCTCAGGTCCTGGGAATACGCTCTGTTCGGCGGGAGGGGATGAAGCCTCCCCCATTACGGAACAAGGCAGTGCCGTAGTGGGATACACAAGGTATCCATCAGTACACATATGCTTTCCTCTGCAAATTATACAAATATCACCTTTTAGCATGGCTTGCAGTGTGGTAAGATTACCCCAGGCCATGCACAACAAATTTTTAGCTCTTTTTATTGAAAAAACTTATTCAGTTCTAAATTGAAGAAAAGGTTGAAAAAAATTATGTGCATGGCATCAGCCTCGGGGAGTAAGTTTTCCAAGCCTTACCTAGTTACTGTGACTTTTGCTTACCGGTACCTGCTTTACCCATTCCTATATATGTTAAAATATCAATTTTTGTTTACCGCTCAGGTTGAAGTTACTGCCCCGGTTAAAATTTACTGCCCAGCTTGACGTTCAGAGACTCTCAGAGGGATTCATACCGTTTTTGTGGAGGCGTCACAGATGCAGGCCCTTGTGCAGCGGCAGACGTCGAAGCCACAGGGGATGTTCCACCCTCAGAGGTACTGGAATTTGGGCCGGGTTGTGCAGTGTCGGCGTCGTTCGCACACCTGTGAGATGAAATTTTAAGGAGACATACGTACAATTTTAAATATGTCATTTAATTTTGAATGACATGAACCACCGCTGCCACCAACTTAAGGACCACTTAAGTGGAATGACAAGAAAACATAGAATTAAACTTCAACACGTTGAACACGTTATATTGTGACGATAAAGATGTACATTGAATAATCCCAACCAGGTAGCGTGTGCCATGTCTAAGCTAGAGTCTAAACTAGTGACCGTACTCAAAGAGCTGGTACACCAGACTCCCTGCTTGGGGAGGTGATGTCCTTTATATTTAAAATTAAGAACGACCATACTTAATTTGTGGTTATTAAGGTAATAACTGCAAGTAATGTGTAAGACGAACCTTCTCTTTCGCGCACGCCTCGAAGCCTTCTTTTTGGGAGGTTCAGTAGACCCAGGAACGTCCGTTGGTCGGGATGAGGTACCTGGCACTGTACAAGGGCCTTCCTCGTTACCTTGTGCATTTTTGCTCTTCCTTCGTGGGGTAGTGGATTTCCTACGAAACACATACAGGTAATGAAATTGAGTATCGAAAAGGAAAGAGGAAGACAACCGTCTATTTTAGTCATAGTATAATTAATGTTACCCTCGGCTGTTACAGAGGCCCATAGGGAATGGCAGTGCTTTGTTTAGTACCAGGCAAGTTAGATGAACAGCTATTTAACCCATTCAGGGTGAAAATGCCTGCAGGGATTATGTACACGGGGAGCGAAAATGCCTAAAGGCATTATGTACACATGGGGCGAGAATGTCTACAGGAATTCATGATATATTCAGCCATTTTACAATAAATACTAGACAAATTTAAAGAGTTTGTGTAAAATATGGAAAGATATTTGTGAAAAGCAATACATTCTGTATACTGTTACAAAAGAAATTGCTCCATGGCAATAAAGAGTTTTTCTAGGTCACATGACATGTGAAACTTTCCTGAATGCCTCAAGGCGTTCTCGCCCCCAGAGATATATGCAACCCAGGTGCATCTTGGGCCCAGCAGATACTGGGACCCACCAACATGCTCGGCTGGAAAGGCTTAAAAGAGTAGTAGGTATACAGTAATACGAAAGGGGTAGAGATTAAGAACGTACGGAGAACCGTTTGAGGTGTTTTAATTATAAAAAATAAATTTATACTGCCTGCGTGATGGGCCCGTCTATTTTAACTTAGCCAATATATTTCAGAGGGATTCATACCGTTTTTGTGGAGGCGTCACAGATGCAGGCCCTTGTGCAGCGGCAGACGTCGAAGCCACAGGGGATGTTCCACCCTCAGAGGTACTGGAATTTGGGCCGGGTTGTGCAGTGTCGGCGTCGTTCGCACACCTGTGAGATGAAATTTTAAGGAGACATACGTACAATTTTAAATATGTCATTTAATTTTGAATGACATGAACCACCGCTGCCACCAACTTAAGGACCACTTAAGTGGAATGACAAGAAAACATAGAATTAAACTTCAACACGTTGAACACGTTATATTGTGACGATAAAGATGTACATTGAATAATCCCAACCAGGTAGCGTGTGCCATGTCTAAGCTAGAGTCTAAACTAGTGACCGTACTCAAAGAGCTGGTACACCAGACTCCCTGCTTGGGGAGGTGATGTCCTTTATATTTAAAATTAAGAACGACCATACTTAATTTGTGGTTATTAAGGTAATAACTGCAAGTAATGTGTAAGACGAACCTTCTCTTTCGCGCACGCCTCGAAGCCTTCTTTTTGGGAGGTTCAGTAGACCCAGGAACGTCCGTTGGTCGGGATGAGGTACCTGGCACTGTACAAGGGCCTTCCTCGTTACCTTGTGCATTTTTGCTCTTCCTTCGTGGGGTAGTGGATTTCCTACGAAACACATACAGGTAATAAAATTGAGTATCGAAAAGGAAAGAGGAAGACAACCGTCTACATTATCGGAAAACTAAACGACTTTTAATATAGGCTCCGTATCCCACGACTGGAGTTTGCCGTAGTGATTTCACGAGGCAGAGGGGAGTGAAATACGGAGGCTATATTAAAATAAGTTAGGTTTTTATTTTATCCTACCAACTCGAGTTGGTTACGATCAATTAATGTATATTATTCATAGCATAAATAATGTTTGCCTTGGCTGTTACAGAGGCCCATAGTGAATTGCATTGGTTTGTTTATTAACAGGAAAGTTAGATGGAAAGCTATATAAAAGAGTAAAGTAAAATTTGGAAATATCCTAACTGGAAAGTTATTTGTTATATACCAATGAGGGAACAAGCTATAGTATAAATGTAGCAAGGGTATCAAAGTGCTTAAAATATGAGTATAATTTGGAAATATACATAATGGAAATAGACTGTATGTTATTTAAGTACCTGAGATGTGGTAAAGATTTCGGTGATTCCTTGTGGGAATGAGTAAGTACACCCTTTTCTGGCTGTTCCATCCCTGTTGCCTTGAGGCCCCATAGGGTACGGGTGACAGATGAGAGGGTGGGACGAATCATATCGTATTTTCGGCCGGCTATCCTTGGGATGCTTTAAGGTAATAATAATATCCCTGTTTGAGAAGGTACAGCTTACTTAAAAGAAATATAGAAAAAAGTATTGTGGATGGAGAAAACAAAAAAGACTTAGTAATGTACTTCTTTATCGCACGAAGGCAATATCATGTATTACTGCGCGAGCCAAAGCCGATAGCAGTAATAGAGGTAAACTATTTTCCGGTTATAAAAAATTCAAAGTTACTCGGTAAGGGCTGTAGCATTCCGAAGTTACCCGACCCCCTAAACTATAACGGCTATAGTAGACTGACAGCAAAAACATGTCGCACATAAGGATGGTCATGACTAAAAAATTGTGGAAGACAAAAAATGGCGGGTGTTCTATAGTCACTAAGTGTTTTATAGCGGCGATGATTAACCGACAACCTAAAATATCGCATGTACAGTACACTGACAGGAAGAATTTGTAACCCATAATGACTGTCATGACTGAAAAAAAGGCCCCCAATATGACATACCGTATTGGTTCTCGGGGCTGGACATTCGGGAGTGGGGGCCATTCTTCTGGTGGTACCTCATTTTCAGGAACACACTGGGGAGTGGGGGCCCTTGCCGGTGGGGTAGACACAACTTGTGCCCAAGTGCGTGTGCTGGCGGGGGGGGTACTGGGTGTGGTTGGACTTTGTTGTAGTTCCGGGGTGTCTTCAGGAACCCATTCATCTGTACTGCTGTAGGAAAAAAACATATGAGCTGAGTAAGTTATGTGGCAGTTATGGCCCGAATGGCCGATACGGATATTGATATGGTATGTGCCATATGAATATTAGTATTGGTTCTGAGAGCCATATAGTGTTTGTTATATAAAAAATAAATATAGCTTTGTCATTTTATAATATAGTACTGTGATTATATTATATAGGTGTGATGTTTTACAGCTATACAGATGACACTCTGAAAAAAGGCCTCTCTTCGGTTGCTAGGGTAATACTTAGCATGGCAAATTCACCTTTGAAAAAACTACACTTGAAAATACACATGCAAATGTGCTTTAAATGAGAAAAGAAGAAGACATTTAATTTTTAACAGAACTAGCTAAATTAAAAAAGAATTTATCACATTTATACAATAAGAAAAACTTATTTAAAATGGAATATGTAATGAGTGGGCCAAAATTCAATGTTAAAGAGTGACCGTCCACCCTTCCCTTTGTGAGAGGACTACTTATATTGAAGGTGCTTACCCTGCTGTACAAGAAAAAGAAATTGCAAATATACTTTTGATAATTTAATGGATAAGACTTACCGTCGTTGGCCCTTAGGGGATGAATGCAGGGAGTGAGGCGGGGATGCCGTAGAACATGAGGCCTTGGGGGAAGCTGGAGCCCTGGGGGTGGAGGGAGCAGAACGCGAGTCCTTGCTGCCGGCAGGAGCCCTGGGGCTGGAGGGCGGATAACGCGAGTCCTTGGTGCCAGCAGGAGCCCTGGGGGTGGAAGGCGCAGAACATGAGGCCTTGGTGCCAGCAGGAGCCCTGTGGGTGGATGGCGTAGAACGCGAGTACTTGCTGCCGGCAGGAACCCTGGGGCTGGAGGGCGGAGAAGGCGAGTCCTTGGTGCCGGCAGGAGCCCTGGTGCTGGAGGTCGGAGAATGTGTGGCCTTGCTTGCGCCGGGAGCCCTCGTAGGGGAAGTCGGAGAAGGGGCGGCCTTTTTGGGGTGTGGAGCCCTGGAGGTGGAGGCCTTAGATCGAGAGTCCTTGCTGACAGCATGATCCCTGGGGGTGGAGGGCGTGGAAGGCGCGGCCTTGGTAACCTTGGCTAATCTTGGACTCCTGCATTAGAAAGAAAAGAGAAAAATGCACAATATACCCATGTTATACAGATATACCGTTTGAATACTGTAATGAAGATGCGATGAGAGGAATTACCGGTTTCCCGCGCAGTAACATAATAGCTTTCTATCAGTATGAAGGGCTAAACAGCCAGCTAGGGGCTTCTTAAGGGTTTTATGAGAAAACGTGGTTACTGAGCCCGTACGGGTGGCCGTTCGAGGTCATTTGATGAAAGAAATTCGGCCCGATGCCGCAGGCTAGAGGGCCATATTTTTTCATCCAATGACCGAGAACGGACAGCGTACGGGCTCAGTCACTATGTTTTCTTATTACTATAAACTTCATAATTGTTGACAAATCTGTTTTATTAACTTTTCTGCTCCACGAAAAGCCAATGCTATTCACTACGGCCTGCTGTGGCAGCAGGCGCGAACATTATTTATACTACACCCCCAGCAGCGGGCAGTATTTCATACATGTTTCAAAATGCTTAATTTTGTAAATTACCATAGTAGAATATATTGAAAAGTTTCCCCATACATGTGTACAGAATTATGAATTGTATTAAATGAAATATTTTTATCAAATGCGGTTATAAGACAAATTTATTTAAAGTGATGGAACGTGCAACACTTACCGTCGTTGGCCCTTAAAGGATGAATGCAGGGAGTGAGGCGGGGATACCGTAGAACATGAGGCCTTGGTGCCAGCAGGAGCCCTGGGGGTTGATGGCGCAGAACGCGAGTCCTTGGTGCCAGCAGGAGCCCTGGGGGTGGAAGGCGCAGAACGCGAGTCCTTGCTGCCGGCAGGAGCCCTTGCAGGGGAAGGCGGAGAAGGGGCGGCCTTTGTGGGGTGTGGAGCCCTGGAGGTGGAGGCCTTGGAATGAGAGTCCTTCCTGACGGCATGAGTCTTGGGGGTTGAGGCCGTAGAAGGCGCGGCCTTGGTTACCTTGGCTAAGCGTGGACTCCTGCATTAGAAAAAAAAGAGAAAAATTCACAAGATACCCATTTCATATAGATATACAGTTTTAATATGTACCTTTTTCTTAAATAATTTCAAAATGCTGAATTTTGTAGATTACCATACTAGAATATATTGAAAAGTTACCACATACATGTGTACAGAAATATGAATTGTATTATGAGAAAACGTGGTTACCGAGCCCGTAATAGACATTCGGACACAGGAATGTAATAATAAATGATATATTTTTATCAAATGCGGTTATAAGACAAATTTATTTAAAGTGATGGAACATACAACACTTACCGTCGTTGGCCCTTAGGGGATGAATGCAGGGAGTGAGGCGGGGATGCCGTAGAACATGAGGCCTTGGGGGAAGCTGGAGCCCTGGGGGTGGAGGGAGCAGAACGCGAGTCCTTGCTGCCGGCAGGAGCCCTGGGGCTGGAGGGCGGATAACGTGAGTCCTTGGTGCCAGCAGGAGCCCTGGGGGTGGAAGGCGCAGAACGCGAGTCCTTGCTGCCGGCAGGAGCCCTTGCAGGGGAAGGCGGAGAAGGGGCGGCCTTTGTGGGGTGTGGAGCCCTGGAGGTGGAGGCCTTAGAACGAGAGTCCTTGCTGCCGGAAGGAGCCCTGGGGGTGGAGGGCGTTGAAAAGGAGGGCTTGGTGGCGACTGAAACCCTGGAGGTGGAGGCCGGGGAATGCGCTTGTGCTATTCTGGGACTCCTGCAATAGAAAAATATAATGACTATATATGCATGCCGTTATACGGAAAAATTAAATGAGATTCAGTTATTGCTCCCGCACATGAAAGAAGATTATGAAACCCACATAAGTAAGGAAAGGTTTAATAATTACACGCCCATGGTAAATACATAGAGAATAATAAATGGTTTTGTGGACAGTAGGCCGTATACCTCGAGAGGTTCATGCGTAGTAATACACGAGCGCTGGCGAGTGTATTACGAGGACAACCGCCAGTGGTTTACAGAGCTGCCGATACACAAAATAATTGTTTTTTGCATTTATTATTCATCTTCTCAAATAAATTAAACCCACTAACTACCATAATAAGAGATAAAAAAATGGGAACTATTTCTTTGCTCTCTAGCAAAAGGGAATATTTCTCCCGTAAATGATGTTTTTTAGGAGGTATACCACATGTTTCAATACCTATACAGCAGTTATGGTATATGACAGGTTAGTAAAATAGGTTTAAGGAGGTACATTTTCTACTTAGTAGTGATATGTAGGCTACATCAGCTTAGAATGCACACTGCGTATTAGGTTGGTAATAAATGAAAAAGAAAGTATATCAAACTTCAACACCTACCTGCGCAAAGTTGCAAATGTGTTGGAGGAAGGGCCAGGTGGGGTGGCTACCACCTCCGCCCATGTACGAGGGGGGTTGTGTGGATCTCTTATGATGGAAGACAAGTTGCTGCTGCACAATAGAATTTTGTTTATTTAAGGATTGTGATTATATACACATAGATTATTTGCCTTAATGCGTTGCCCTATATTGATCCGATCTCAGGGGATAGTATACTTGCGATATAGTTACTAAAAAACAGGGTTTTTTTACACTACCGGGCTGTAGTGAATGTGATTAGCTTTATACAGGAACAGGGGTTTAACCACGCTGCAGGAAATCTCATGAAAGGGCGTTTTCAATAAGTTGGAGGTGTTTAGTAATATAAAAATACATGTTTAGTGTGATTGGTGATTACTGCCCGCGGCCAAGGCCTTGTAGTGAGTATTCGGGCGCACTGTGGCCGTAGTGAATCTCTCAGGTCAAAAATTACATAGAAAAGTGCTTGAAAAGGCATTTTCTTGATATTTAGGTATGTAATAATAAGAAACCGTAGTGAGTGAGTACGAAGGGATGGAATTCTCGGCCCTTTGATGCCATAAATACGTCCCTCCGCCTGCAGTGTCGGGACATACTTATGGCATGAAAAGACCTTCGGACCACATTTTCTCTTATTACCATGATTTCGATCTGAGTGGCCGTATTCTCCGCGTAGTTGAGAATACGGCCTTGTGTATTGAGTAGCATCAACTACAAGGAGAATACGGCCAAACAGATCGAAATTATGGTAATGTTGTATTTATTATTATATACCCGTGTGCGAATATCTATGAAATACTGCCTGCTGCTAGGGGTGCAGTAATAATAATGTTCGTGCCCGCTGTGAGTGTGACTTAATAAGTCATCAAAATAATGTTTTTTCATCGATTTAAGGTATATAATAATAAGCAAACGTCCTCACTGTGGGCGAAACGGTTCTTGTTCTTGGTCAGTCTTTGAATTCATACTGCCTTCCGCCTATGGCGTCAGGCAGTATGAAATCAAAGACTGACCTCGAACAGGAACCGTTTCGTATACAGTAAGGACGTTTCCTGATATTACTCACTTATCTTATTTTTAGATTTAAGCAATAAATATGATCGTTAGATACTTTTCAACGTAATTAAGAAGTTATGTTTGGGACTACTTTCATCTAAAAAATCCGTATTCTCCTCAGTAGCGATCTGTTATCTCCATAGGCTTAGTATGGAGACTCCGTATCAGGTGGGTAATAAAGTAACTTTTGCTCTGATTTCAAATGTACATGGGGGGGGGGGCTTTTTTTTTATATATATTCTAAGGTGATAATGTCTTCATTGGGTATGTATTTGCGATGGTTACTACTTGTTTGTTTATTCTATGTTGATTTCGGTGAGTGCGTAATGCTAGGCGACCTTACTTTGCAAATATATTTCCGAATGGGAAACGGTCGTAGTGAATGGCAGTGGTAATATACGGGAAAGGGAGTTGAAACAATGACCAGGAAAGTTGATGATGAAAGGGTATTTTAAATGAGTTGGAGGTGTATAGTAATAAGAAAAGGTAGTGACTGAATCCGTACGGTGTCTGTTCTCGGTCATTTGATGAAAAAATACAGTCTAGGGCGTCGGGTAGTTTTTTTTCATGAAATTACCTAGAACGTGCACCCATACGGACTCAGTGACCACGTTCTCTCATATCATTGATTAGATTTTCTTGCAGCGTGGTCACCCTTTACAATACGCAATGATCCAGAGATATAAAAATTGATTTTTTTTTAGCAACAAAGGTGATACATACCCGAGAGACCGTCTCTTCTCTGGAAGAGCCTCCGTAACTGTCGGGCTCTCCCTACGGAGCCTCTTGGATGCCCTACCACCCGGACTGGAGGAGCCAGCTTGATTTTCCCGCCGCATTTCATCACGGATCTGCTGCACCTTGGCCCAGTGGGCCCTCTTACGGGCAGAATCTACTATTCTGGCATGTGCAAGTTCCTCTTCTGTCATCTTACTTCGGGGTTTTCTGGGGTGCTTCTTGGTGTATTGCTGTTAAAATAGTACAAATATATACAAAATTATTATTATATCCCTTTGGAGGGAGGTATGTTGGAGGGGCATTATGTGTGTTGGGGAGTAATAATTGTAAAAATTTTGTTGGTATCTATTATTATAGAAAGGGGTGAGATAAATAAGGAACCACACTGGCATTGTAAAAAAAACAATACACCTCTCGTTTGGTTGTTGAGTAATCATGAATAGGCTACGCCTAGATGAGTATTGCGGCCCATTCAGAATAGTGCAGTACTGCCTATTTTTATGATTACCAATGTATATTTACTTACTTGCCAGCGTTCTCGGTTTTTTTCATGGTCCCTCTCCTTATGCCTCTCTCTATATTCCCGTTGATTACGGGCTTTTCGCAACCTACGTTGTTCTACCTTCAGTTGCTGCATAAGAGCTTCGTTATCAGAGGAGTCAGACATCTGAAATTAATATAAAGTGTGATGTTACAAACAATTGTGAAGAAATTGAAAGTCCTTTACGAGCTATGCCCATACAAGTACTGCATTACAATTGTCCACTTATTGGATAGGCTTGTGCAGTGGATTGACTACATTGCACTGTTTGGATAAGTATGCTAATATTTCGATTGTTAACTTTAAATTATAAGTACAGAGCAGTAAATAAAACTTATTTATTGTGATTGATAAGGAAACAACCCCAGTGCATATTAATAAAATACAAGGATTTGACAATAGTAAACCCCCCCCCCCCCCCCCCCCCGGAAAAAAACCCACTTTGAACTGCTTGGGATTATTGGCTGGGAATGCCTACGTTGCTTATTCTTCGTATACATATGATATATATGTATATACGATACCTATGCCATTAATATGTAATAGTGAATAGCATTTTTACAAGCATTTATATATGAACAAAGGTGCTTGATAGGATGGCTATGTGCACGGCGGGTAGAGCTCTGCGGAAGAGGTTTAATTTACGTAATCTTTCAAGGTTTGTGTTATAATAAGGGAAAAAGAGACCTTACAGTTAAACTTAGCGATATGCCATTGTGGTTTAGTAATGAAAAATATTTCATGATATACACTAAATTCACCCTTTTGTGATTAAAATGGTAAAGTTCATTCGATTGACTCACCTTGAGTTGAGACCAGACGCCGAGAACGTGACGCCAGAACGTCAAGACCGGAAGTTGTCATTTCGATGTAGCCGTAAAACACAAGAGGGCGCCACTATGGCAAAACACATAGAAAGGATGATTCGCGCTAGGTGTCTCCTGCGGTGGGAGGGGTAAAATATGCTTCATAACGCTTATGACAGTTAACTATAATACAATTTAATGGTGGCATTTGCAGTACTTTATCTTATGCGTGTAAGGAACATGGTATAAAAAATTTGGAATAATATGCCCTTCCATAATAGCCATTACTTTGTGAATTGTGCCTTAAATGGTCACTCTGCAGGAGATATCTATGGTGAATTGGGTACTATTTATATTAATTATCTTTATTAAAAAAGTTATTAATGAAAATGTAATGCCTTTTATGTTATTATTAGCACGTACGCTTTTTAAATTTAAAAAAAAAAAAAAATTGAGGTTGAAAATTGAAAAGACGGTATAAAAAAAGCCATTGTATAAATTGAGGTGGTCACTCTGCAGGAAACCAGACTGTATACATGGGTATTTGATGAGTGTTAATATCATTTTACCTTGATTTAAATATTAAAATTTATTATATAAGGCCTAGTTTTGTATCATTTACTAGTATGCTGGTTAGACTAACTTAAAAAAAAAAGAAGAAAGATTCAAAAATTGAATATACGTATAAAAAAGCATTATTGGTTTATATGTAGAGTGGTCACTCTGCAGGGGATTTCATTAAATAAAGGGATACAATACAATATTTACCATTTCGTTTATGTTACTGTTCTTTAAAATTTACAAAATAGTAAATTTTGAAGGTACGAATAATGATAGTGATGCCACCATATAAGATTATTTGTTATTTTGACTGTGCATGGTAAAAAAATATTTTAAAATATTAAAATTGTCTATAAAAAACGGGCGGTAACGTAAACAGAAAAATGAAAGCTAGAAAAATGATAGGTTTTCATGATTTTTTTCGTATTAATGATTACTGAATTTTTTTTTTTGGCATTTCCCGATAAAAAAATTTACTATTGCAATTAAATATAAGAGTTACATTAGTTAAATATTAAAATTGTAAAGATGGTGGGAGAATAACTTGATTTTTCGTGAATGTCTGAAAATACAGCCAAAAAAGGGTATCGTATAAAAAAATTAAGTGATTTAGTCTAAATCAGTATGGTTATAGGTAAAGAGTTCATTTTTTCGATTAATATATACTACTTGTATATATCTTCTACAATAGAGTATTTATTACATTTATGTTATGGCCCATTATTAATAGGAAACGTTCGAAACATGCGGTCACGCTGCAAGAAAGCCAGTTTCACCAAGCTATCACACCACAGAACTTTTTCAATTTTTCTTTAATATGAAATATTTTTTGCTGATACTAATATTTGAACGCAAAACTCTTATGAAAAAATTAATTTAACACCCCCCGGTAGGGTAAAAAATAAGTTAAATATAGAAAATGTGCTTTCCAGGCCAGTACTTTGTCTATTTTTGGTGTTTTTTGGCCTATTTTTAGCCCCTGGAGACCAAAATATTCATATTAGACCTACAAAACCGGTACTCCCCCTCGAGCACTCGGGGAGATCTATCATTTAAAAGTGAAAAAATAAAAATTAAAGACCTTTTGCAAAAAATAGAATGAAGGAAACGACTAAAATTGGACTTGCACTGGTTCTATGAGAATGAGCCATGTGAGATGAGATGAGATGAATAAGGCCACTAAAAAAACCTTGTTTCTCATCACTAAGCCATGAAAAATATGCGGAGGGCGCTTTTTTTTGTGCTGAATCAAAGATGGCTTTTGAAGTGTCATAAAATAGACTTCAGACAAACTTATTTAGGTCATATCTTGCACTCTCACTGTAAGTTCCTAATATCTCTCTCATTTTACTGTAATTGTCTCTGTATTAGATGTTTATTACAACCCTGTGTATGTAAGTGGACAACCCACATTAAGAGACAGTTATTTCGGTACAAAAAGCCATTTAACCCTGTGTAAGCAGTCACTTCAGGGGAGGACTTATTAATTTGGGTCAGAGCTCTATCCCATCCCATTTGAATGGCTACTGTGATGTATGTATTAAGAATATCACAGGGTGCCTCCTAACAGGTCCTCGCTCCAGATAGAGGTTAAGGCCTGTTTGCACTGCCACCCCTGAAGGATTATGAAACACCAGTTGTATGTTTAGTACTTGTTACCTACTATATTTAAAACGGTAGAATTCCGTCGAATCTGCTTGAAGTTGCTCCTGCACATAGAGACATGGACTGGTTCCCTGCCCATATGAATAAGGGGCAGGTAACGGGTTCTGACGTCACGCTGGTACGACCTTCAACTCGCCAGCTCTCGCGCCGCTGTCTCACGAGAACAGATCACACTGCAGCGCTTGAGTGGTGCAGTGTACGTCTCCCGTCTCACGTCAATTCGTTAGTAAAGGATATTTCATATTAAGTATATCTGGTTTTAAAGTATACATAGAATGAAACAGGTTACAGGCGAACACAAATATCGTAGAAGGGGTTGGTTGCCAAACTAAGGTGGCGCTAGCCTGTAGTGCGGCCACCATTCACCAGACGGCGTGTTCACGGCTCGAGGAGGCCCCAAGCGGTCGTGAAAGAGACTAAGGTGGCGCAATCCCACAATGCAACAGCGTTACCAATAATGCACCATAAAAATGGAACCCGTTACCTGGCCTATAGTCTAACTAGGCCAGGCTGCCAGGCTAATAGAGACATAGTGAACCAGAGCTAGGGCTGGAGATTGAAGGGCCACGAGAGTGAGATTCTCGTGCAGTACTTAACTGAATCCTGCCTCTCTTTTTTGTGTTTCTCTACACAGATCTACTTTTATCCTTAGGATTTGTTTCTATCCATACCGAAATTATAATTTAAAACTGTAGTTATCCAATTGCCTTAATCTGTGATCAGCCACGAGAATAATTGCGCTGGTTGCTGGCAAAATACCTGTGTCATACGAAATAATAGGAGCTGCAAGGACCTGTGGTTAAATGCGGCCCACTCTCACCAGATGGCGTCGTGCATGGTTTTTTTTAATGATGGTTTTCCGTTTATCCGCTAGAGGGTACAATGGCAGGGGCTTGGGGTGGGGTTAGCCAAATACGATTCGACGAAGTCGCTAGTATTTAACTAATACTAGCGACTTCGTCGCGTCGTACTTGAAATAGGGTGAGGGCTTAGTGGCGCCGCCTACTATTAATACCGGAAACTACCAAAATAGTTCCCAAGCATCATTTCACGTGACACCGATTTTACCGACTACCAGCGCAATTTGGCCCTTCAGTCTCCCACCCTAGATTGGGTTCACTCTGTCCCTATGTGCGGGAGATTCTCCAAGCAGATTCGACGGAATTCTACCGTTTTAAATATAGTAGGTAACTAGCGACTTCGTCGAGTCTGAGTTAAAGGGAAAAATATAGAAAATCGAAATGTCGAATAGCCGATAGCGGGAATCGAACACCCGTCACTCGCATTCCCAAGCGAGAGCTCTGCTGACTACTCCACAAAGACAGGCGACCTGTGAAGGCCAAATACTTAGGCTGGTGGTGGGTGGGGGGGAATCAGCGGAGCTTTGAAAGGGTTACCAGCGAAACTTGAGATCTCATTGGTTTCTCACGAGAAAAGTAGATAAGAAAACTACGATACTATACTTTGATTTTGGCATGGCTCGAAATGAATCATAAGAGAAGAAGTTTGTCTGAGTATAATCCTGCAGAAAAGAAGAACAGGTTCGAGTTTTTAAATACACGAGAATCTCACTCCCGTGGTGCTTCAGTCTCCAACCCTAGATCGGGTTCACTATGTCTCTATGTATGGGAGCAACTTCAAGCGGATTCGACGGAATTCTACCGTTTTAAATATAGTAGGTAATCATGCTTTAAAGTACACAGTGAGTTGAGGATTCATGTGGTTCCCGCGCACCGCTCTAAAGATCATGTTAGATGCAAGATTCACAAAAACTGTACGGTTGTATGGATATAACCGCGGTAAGCGCCTGAGCGCGATCTCCAAAAGATGAACTAATTCAATAACCCCCAGTGTTTGAACCGTCCCCTATCTTCGTTGGGACTCACCCCCCGATAGGGTATATAAGGAAGCAGATTTGCACTCACAGCTTCACTTAGAACCCAGACACCATGGCGTCAACATCTCCAGGCTGCTCAGCATTACCACAACTACAGTGTCAGGCTTGAAATACCACAGAACACTAGGCTACAGATGCCTTTACTGAGCCTGAGGATTGGGCTTCTCCATGATCTGCTATCACCCCAGCACTGATTGACTGCTACCACCATATGCTACTGCTTTGGATCATCTATATCCACAAGTCAAGGAGACAATGAACAATAACAGAAAGTGAAAGACTGTGAGTACTGCTATACCAAAGAGGACTTGTATCATCATATGAACACTACAGAAGTGTATATGTTTTTGTATGTTGATGAGAATTGTTATGTCACTGTATACATGTTATGATATATGTTATTAACCCTTTCCCAGCCGACAATGCCTCAAGGCATTCCCGCAGCTACGGCCGGAGAATGCCTGGAGGCATTCCCAAGGCTACGGCCGGAGAATGCCTGGAGGCATTCCCGCAGCTACGGCCGGAGAATGCCTTGAGGCATTTTTTCTTTATTTGTTACTAATGTGTATATCTAATCAAGAAATACTTGATGGATTTTCGTAATTTTTTCCGTGGTGGTAGAAACTTGGATAAATATGACAATTTTATAATATTTTGATCGAATGTCTCCTTGGAAACGTTGATATAGCGCTATAAATACCATGCGTCGCGCCGTCAAGCCCAGTCTCATTTGCGTGACCGCGAGTGAGGCTTCCCAGCGCAACCATTCCTTGGTGTCAAAGATGATTTTTGCGCAAAAAAAACAGAAAAAACGGAACAATGGATAGCGACGGGTCGTGGGAGAGTGAAGAGGACGATGGAACGGATATGTCGCTCAGATTATAAACCTCAGAGAACAAATCCGACGAAGACCATTGCCCTGACAGCGCCCCAGCCCCCACCATCACAACCACTGTGGGTGGGCGTGTCTGGAGCGAGTTCGACGAAGACGCTCCCTTCCCTCGCGAAAACCAGAAAAAAGATCTTCTAATCGCCCCAGGATTGTCGAATGCTGCCAAGACGAAGAACCCGACCAACATTCTGGATTTTTTTAAATTATTTTTCATGGTGGAGTTCATTGCAGGCCTGTGTGAGCGGACCAACAAATACGCAGCCATCCAAACGACGCTAGCGAAAGGAAAACCAAAGAAGATGCTCGCATGGATTCCAGTTACGATTGCAGAAATGACACGGTTCATCTCAATGACTTTCCTGATGGGATTAATACGGAAGCCAGACTTGGATCACTATTGGTCAACGATTCCAGTATATTCTACCGCAGGAATTCGCAATATCATGACCAGAGCACGCTTCAAGGCGATACTAAGGTGAGCCTATGTTTTGTTTATATTTCAGCTGTCAGTGTCAAACGTCAACAAATCCAAAGCGAGGCCAGCGTCTTTTTCAGTGGGCGAAAGGATATTACTGCTAGCGATCGCTTTGCTTCATAGATTCACCTGAAATTTACTCTGTATTTAAATTATGTTATGTTCTGTCGCCTTATAAATTCTGAAAATATTCTGTGGACTTTCTCCGCAGTTATCTACACTTTGGTGGAGCTGCTACGAACGCCGCCCAGCAGCCTGGTGCTTCCGGTGGAGGTGACGGCCCAGCTCTCCCGCCCAGACGAGACCCGATGACGATGATTGATTTTTTCCTTTCCCACTTTAATTCTCTAGCGAAAGCTATTTATCACCCTAACGAGGAATTAAGTGTAGATGAGACAATTGTGAAGCACAAAGGCAGGACTCGTCACCGCCAATACATGCCCAACAAACCGTGTAAATGGGGCCTAAAGTGTTGGGTTTTGGCGGAGGCGATTTCTGGCTTTGTGCTTCAGATCAATCCCTTTTTTGGCCGTGATGATCGCCATGGCAAAATGTCCACCGAAACCGTTGTACTAAATTTGCTTACAGGAGCCGAATTAACTCTGAAAGGACATCATGTATACTTCGACAATTTCTTTACCAGTGTCAAATTACTTGAACGTTTATTTCAGTTGAAGACATATGCTTGTGGTACTCTGCGGGCGAACCGTGTCGAGGTGCCTAAAAGTTTGATGCTGTAATATTCTGTTGACGTTATGGCTTGATCGCAAAATCATTAGGATTCTTTCTACCATTCACTCTTCTGTTATGTCCACTGCAAAACGAACGATTCGCAATTCTGTTACTGGAATATTTGAAAAAAAAGACATCGCCTGTCCGGAAGTCATTCGTTCCTATTGTAAATACATGGGCGGTGTCGATTTGTGTGATCAGATGTGTGGGTACTATAATTTCGGGCGAAAGAGTCGCAAATGGCCCAAGAAGCTCTTTTTTTTCGTTCTAGAAGCTATGAAGCTCAATGCCCAGATCCTCTACAACCTTTCGGCCCCCAAAAAGTTATCTTTCGTTGACTGCACACTGTCGTTAATTTGCCAGATTCTTGAGGAAGCGAATCTTCAACTACCTCAGTCTGTCCCCTCCACAGCCTCCAGCCGTTTAACGAGCCATTGTTTTCCCGAAGATCTGGAGCGCAAAAGTTATTGCCGTGTCTGTTATCATCGACACAAAAATGGCCTAGAATCTTCGAGGAAACAATCTAAGTACGGCTGCAAGTCGTGTGGGGTTCATCTCTGTCTTTTTCCTTGCTTTAAAACCTTTCATACTGTCTCCAACTATGCTTTTGCTCAGTTAGAATCTTAATTTCATATCTTTATTATACTCTGTACACTTTGCTTCCTATATTTCACATTAAACCCACACATCAATTCTTATTTATTTCGATTTTCCGTACAAGTCATAACATATTAATATATTCGTTCATAATCACAAATTTCTAAATTAAATCAAAATTTCAACAAGAATTTAAAATTCCATCTATTTTCGGCACCTCGATGTGGTTTGCTGGCAGAGTTGTTTATTTTTCCAGTTCCCAGCATCAACATATCTCTTTAATTCGCTATTGACCAAGAAACTCGCTAATGGAACGATATTTTTATATAATATATGTATATCAACCTGAAACATTCCTGCCTATGTTATCTAGCACGTAATGCTATTCTATGATTCAACTGAGAAGTGTACGACCACAAACGATATTTTGGTTTTGTATCTAATCCACGTAAACTAGCACGTAATGCTATTCTATGATTCAACTGTGAAGTCTATGGACACAAACGATATGGTTTTGTATCTAATCTACGATATCAACCTGAAACAAAGTAATCCTGGACGATCTATAGACCTTCAAGGTTCTCCATATATACATTTTGTGAAAATATATCGACCAGAAGTGGTTAAATTGATTATTATATCAGAGAAAAAGCCCCCAGGTCCGACCACGTCGAGTGCCAGACAGACACTGAATCAATGTATACCTTGTCGACTATTTTAAAATTGATCAAATCGTATCACGATGTCAATGCAATCATATGAAAACAATCCTCTCATCTGCCAGTGTTCAATTCTTTTTTCAGATCATATTTTAATTGCAATAGATCATTCCTGCCTGTGCAATATATATATATAGCGTTGATTCAGTCTCAGATCAACCACAGAACTGTTTAAATGGATCATATACCTTGTTAAATCTGAAGTAAAACATGCCTATCTGTGTATAGCCAACACTAATCTATGTATATCAACCTGAAACATTCCTGCCTATGTGATCTAGCACGTAATGCTATTCTATGATTCAACTGAGAAGTGTACGACCACGAACAATATTTTGGTTTTGTATCTAATCTACGATATCAATCTGAAACAAAGTAAACCATGACAGTCTATGTATCATCGAGCTTCTCCACATGTATATTTTGTGAAAATATATCGACCAGAAGTGGCTAAATTGATTATTATATCGGCGATAAAGCCCCCACCTCCGACCATGTCAAGTGCCAGCTAGACACCGATAAATTTAAATATCAACCTGAAACATCCCTGCCTATGTGATCTAGCACGTAATGCTATTCTATGATTCAACTGGCCATGTCGAGTGCCAGACAGACACTGAATATATTTATATCTTGTTGAATCTGAAATAAAACATGCCTATCTGTGTATAGCCAACACTAATATATGTATATCAACCTGAACCATTCCTATGTGATCTACCACGTAATGCTATTCTATGATTCAACTGAGAAGTGTACGACCACGAAATATAATCGGTATTTATATCTAATCTACTGTATCAACCTGAAACAAAGTAATCCTGGACGATCTATAGACCTTCAAGGTTCTCCACATGTAAATTTTGTGAAAATATATCGACCAGAAGTGGTTAAATTGATTATTATATCGGAGAAAAAGCCTGTAGGTGCGACCACCTCGAGTGCCAGACAGACACTGAATATATTTATATCTTGTTGAATCTGAAATAAAACATGCCTATCTGTGTATAACCAACACTAAGCTAAGTACATATTGTGAATATGATGACGACTGCTGCACCTGGAAATGTATTAAGCCTTGTCAACCTGTGTATATATATATATTGAACAATATTGCTGAATAATTGATCTGAAAAAAAATACATACACAATATTAAAATATATTTTAAATCTTACTTCACCTACCTTGTCTTCTTTTCTTACTTCCAGAAGTACTCGTATGTAGATATAGTCGATCATTGTCCAGCAATCGATTTAAAAGTTAACTCCTCCTGGAGATGTCAATGCTGAATAGGCACAAGTCGAATTTTCCGAATTCAATATATCAGCCTGGACATTAAATATATATGTAGATGATCCTTAGAGTGTGGGAGATAACCACATATAGCCTTGTACTGATAAAACTCCATTAGAATCCTTAGGCGAGTCCATAGTATAATCAATGGCGAAATAAGCCAATATAGTCACTGCTCGAATCTAATTTTCAAAAATCAATATCTAAGTCCCACCATGTCCGAATTGCACATTATATATATCAAAAGAAAGCTGAGAATCTCTAATTTACGAATATTAATGTCTCCAGTCATATATTTGAAGTTATATCCTCATAATAAATATTTTCGAAATCCTGTCTTGCCCAGAGCCCGACTTCCCTACCAAACCAATAGTAAATCTGTAGCTATATGACCATTTCCGTTAATTCATTTCTAAATCATCCGCTGGTTCAAAATGAATGATATTTCATATAAACAAACCTCAGACAGTGTAGTTTACCCTGATATAAGTCCCCGTTCATAGATTCAAGGTTAAAAGCCTCAAAGAAATCATTTTGAAGAAGATGTCTTAGAACCCAGCTATGGCGAAATAAGCCATTTTATTGACAGATTACTTTTAATCTTCTAAATTCAATATCTAAGTCCCACCTTGTCTGAAATACACAAATTATATATCAGGAGAAAGCTAAGAACCCGTTGTTTATGTATATTAATGTCTCCATTGATATATTTCAAGTTTAATCCTCGTAATAAAAGATTTTCTAAACCGTATCTCGACCAGCGCCTGAATCCCGTACCAAGCCTATAGTAAAGCTTTTAATCTTCTAAATTCGATAACTAAATCCCACATTGTCCGAAATACACAAAGTATATATCAGGAGAAAGCTGAGAATCTGTAGTTTACGAATATTAATGTCTCCCGTAATAGAATTCAAGTTAAATCCTTATAATAAATGAATTTCTGAATCGTGTCTGGCCCAGATCCACACTCCCATACTGAACCTATAGTAAAGTATAGAGAGTGCGTATGGCGCATCTTAATACTTCGATTACTTGGTCTCGATTCGCCCAAAATGGAAAGTATTATATCATCATGAAGCTGAGAGTGTGTAGTTCACGTTAGAATATACGAAAATCCATTTATCTAAGATTTAAACCCCGAAATATATGATTTAGTTAGCCAAACCACAAAACTGCGTAATGCCGACTTTCTTTGTTTGATTATTAATTCTAACCTGATATAACCTGGACATTATTCAGATAGAAACAAACCTTACAGTATGTAGATTATCAATATACGTATCATTAATCATGAATCTAAAGTTTAAACCCGGTGCGAGCTGATTTCTAATGACAGCTCGACCACCCTAACTACACAGTATGGAAAATGGCGGATCAAGCTAGGCCAGAATTCAACGTGCGTAACTCGCATCTTAATTTACTAATATCTTGGTCTCTTCTCGTCTAAATCTGATAAAAATATGTACTGGAACAAACCTTGGAGTCTATAGAATGTGAAAATACACTTCCCTGTGGTTAATTCTAATGTTTAAACCCTATCTGAGCTGATTTTGTAAACCTCGTCTAAGATTCGACTGAACCAGCAAGCCGAGTGCGTAATACCCAATGTTAAATTTGAATTATTAAATCTAAAGACGTCAAAGCTGGACATTATTTAGATAGAAACAAACCTTACAGTATGTAGATTATGAATATACGTATCATTAATCATTAATCTAAAGTTTAAACCCGGTGCGAGCTGATTTCTAATGACAGCTCGACCAGCCTAACTACACAGTATCAAAAATGGCGGATCAAGCTAGGCCAGAATTCAACATGCGTAACTCGCATCGTAATATTTTAATATCTTGGTCTCTGCTCGTCTTAATTTGCTAAAATACATACTGGAACAAACCTTGGAGTCTATAGAATAAGAAAATACACTTCCCTGTGGTTAATTATATTGTTTAAACCCTATCTGAGCTGATCTTGTGATCATCGTATGAAATTCAACTGAACCAGCAAGCCGACTGCGTAATACCCAAGGCTAAATTTGAATGATTAAATATAAACTCGTCAAACCTGGACATTATTTACATAGAAAGAAACCTTACAGTATGTAGATTATGAATGTACGTATCATTCATCATTAATCTAAAGTTTAAACCCGGTGCGAGCTGATTTTGTATTATAACTTGACAACCCTACGTTTCGAGCAGTGACATGGCTTCCCATAGATTCAACCTTATAATCTACACAGCACTCTATAGAGGCTTTGCCGATATTAGTTACAAAGCGTTATGTTAATTCCACCGTGTCAAGTCTGACACCCTCGTATAGCTGATGATCAGATGAACATAATGCTGGTCTCAGTTTACACTGTTGACGCCATAGGAAGATATAAATGGCAATTCTGTGGGTTGTCGCATCGACTTGTAGCAGACAGCTTAGCAGACATGTCGCTGTCACTGGACTTGACACCTATACTCCCAGCCTCAGATCCGAAGTTATGACAGTATTAACCACACTTTCGATGGTTTTTCCGCCATAATATTTATATCCTTTTGTAGGCACAAGCCTTATCTTGAACGTGCTGGGTTCCATTTCTGTTGTTAATCCGCTATTTGACGAGGAGAAATGATTTTAAACAGCGTCCATTGCGTAGAGGAATCTGCTTAGCCATCCATGTTTACACTGACACTCCCGCCCCCACCAACGGTTTTGCTATGGTGCGCGAGTTCAAACTTTCGATATTGCTTAGATCACATTAGGCGTTGTTTTATTTCATAATACTTTAGAATCGTGTAGGTAGGGATCATATTTGAATATGTGTGGGGCTTTCATCGACTTAAACATCTATATATACTGATGCGAACGAATCTGCTAGAGTAATATGTACAGGCTGAGATCGGCGGACGCCATGGACGGTTATATTTTACATAGGTGCCTATTTTAGGCCAACTTCAGTTCGAGATTACATATATTCAACCATTAATTTTATTCACAATATACATATATACACAAAGCTACAGGTCTTCCCGTTATAGTAATGGTCATCTTTTATTCATAAATCATCAATTTGCTGAGAAAATGGCGAAATTCTGCCACTATCACCCTCAAAACAAGAGACGCGCACCGTTCACGGCAAAAGAGGCCGGCCGCTGAAACGTCTATATTGGAACCTGCCGCTGCCTTAGTATAGGTGAACGTCGCTGGTGGCGCTGCCGTAGGATTGCCGCCCGGGTGAGGCGTGCGGCCGGCAAAGGGTTAATACATTCTGTGTATGGTTATCTGTCTTCAGAGGATATTCTGAATTCTCTTTTCCTGTCACTGGGTTAGCTAGTCTATAAGATTAGGCCTTAGCTACTGTACGTGACACTGCATAATTCATGTGGCTCTGCCTTGCTAATTACTATGTGACTTAAACTCGATGGGATACAAGCTCTGAACCCAAACTTTCATAGGTTTCCTCTATAGTATCTATGCCATAGTATCACCTTTATAAAGGTATGATATACTTCATTATCTTAGCCTGGTATAAACGTCCATAGGCTTAGCATTACGAACTCGTTCTCAACAGGCTTGCGAGAACGGTAACTCGTTCTTAACGGGTAAAAAAGAAATGAATATTTCCAGGCTAAGATAAAATCAGAAACATTTTCTTGCTTGGTCTGAGTCCCTGTTCACCATCTCGTTTGGAGTGCTTCAGAATATTCAATCGGCTATCACCTCGTTCATATTACTGCGTGCTCCAAACTCGATGGCGAACGAGGACACAGACCAAGCACTCATCAGTTTCTTTCTTATTATCTCACCCCTGGTATTTTCCCCCATATACTTAACATTGGGAACTTGTATCCTATGACCATTGAGTATTTAGGAAAAACATCCAATGGGAGATAAATTTAGAAACCCATTCAAGTTTAGGGTCAGAGCTCAATCCCATCTTATTTGAATCGCTATACAATCCATGTGGCTTCACCTTGTGAATTATAACGCGATTCAAACTTGATGGGATACGAGCTCTGGCCCTAAATTTTCATAGGTTTCCTCTATATTTAGCCTAACCATTAACGGACTGAAAAGTGCATGTAAGCAGACACCCCACATAAACAGACACTTTGGCCCCGAACGGAGGGTGACCACTTACATGGGGACCTACTCTACCTAGATACACATAATTGGTTACACTTGATATATCACTTTTGCCAACCACTTTTTTTTCTTCTTTTTTTCAATTTCTTTTATGGATGTCTGTTATTACAATATAATATAATGTTTTGATAACTTACATGATAAAGTACCAGGCATTTTTGAACAATAGGCAAAGAATAACTTTTTAATAGTAGGTTTTGGTGTTTTGTTTTTGTTTTTTTTATTTCATCTGGAGTGTCCACTAGTGTTTGGATACGCTGTTTTCCGTGGGCTCCACAGGCCAAGGTTATTAAGTTCAACAGATAACTTATGTAAAGAAATCACCTGCATAATACAGGTTAAAGTAGATAATCATTCATCACAAGATAAAGCGTAACATTGAAGCGAATGATGATGTTTACAATGACAGTAATCTACATGGATGTATAAAGCATATAAAGTATGTCCAAAACAATAAATTGACCTAGTATATGACTATACTTTAGGAATATAGTTTTCAAGACAATGCTTTCTTATCTTCTGAATCAATTTTCCTTGTTACAGGTTGTAGATTGTTCCAAATTAAAGAGCCAGCATATAGTACAGAATTGGTAAAAGCTACACAGTTGGTATCACCACATTGAATGCATTCCTGACATCAGGCGCTTTAATTTGATACCAAATACTCATACCTTTCATGATTTCTATCAAGGTTCATCTTTTTTTTAAAATCTTCTACGTTTTTGCTGACGCGCGCGGTGATCAGAAACAAGGTGGGTTTTTTTTGAGTGGCCTAATGTTGATGTTTTTGCATTGCCCCCAGCAGTCCACGCCATTCATACCACGGAAACAAGATGGCGGCCGTAATGACGCTAAAACGCCCGAGTGAGGTCTCTGTATCTCTCTACTCTGTGGTTAAAATGAACTAAATACTGATTTTTGTTCCAAGAAAACTGTCCCCTTAAGCAGGGTGTTTCACTTAAGCGAGGTGTCCCAGAAGTGGGGTTTTACTGTATATAAAAATTACCAGGTGGCGCCAATTTGAATTGTTGGATATGCCTTTAAAGGCATATCCTACATTTCACAGAGGCGCCACCTGGTGGTTTTTAAATAATGGCAATTATTTAAAAATATAATTCTTTCTGATTCATTCTAATTTTAAATGAGTGAATCTGCAGTTATTCTAATTTTGACAGAAGAAATATACGGGGGAAAATGGTTTTTATCAATTCACACAAAAACAAGGACGGTGACCTATGATTTTTTTAAGCTTCAGTGTGTAGTACTATATCTCTATTATCTTCTGTGAAAGTCGGAGAAAAATGACATGGGTTTTACTATATGAAAAAACTTTCTTGGAATTTCTATATACATGTATTCTATTATAAAGCTATCATAATTATTTATCTCTAAATCAAAAACTAGCACGGTGACCACCAATTTTTAAGTTAGACATGTGTTCTACAGCTCTTAGAGATTATCATATTCAAATCAACTTTTACCAGAGACTGCTGTACACTGGTTCCCCGATCATCCGCTAGGGGGATTCGGCGGAAAGCTCCACCAGCCAAGCACTGACATATATAGGCCTACGAATGTATACCGTTGTGTACAATAACAGACATAAACCAGGTATTGCAAGGCATGTGATAGTCAAGGTATTTCCAATTCTATGCGTCTATCTTCAAATTAAATAAATTTGAATAAACGTTCGTAACACCCTATACTGTGTAACGTACTGCGCATGGCATTTGCACACCCGTTTTCCGGTTGGACAACATGTATACTAGAATATAAAGAGCGCGCATTGGCACAAAGTTGTACTTGCTTCGGCAGTACATATACTAAAATTGGAACGATACAGAGAAGATTAGCATGGCCCCTGCGCAAGGATGACACGCAAATTCGTGAAGCGTTCCATATTTTTATTTGTAAAATCCAGTCGCTGAGTCTGAGTATCCGACAAGTTATCCTTAAAATGGAAACCCCTATGATTTTACCGAAAATTGAATATGATGATCTCTAGGTTTTGTAGAAATATCTAACTTAAAAATTTGGGCTAACCATTATTAGCTATATCATTTAGTTCACTTTAAATATCAATATGATACCGTTTTAACAATAGAATGTATAGAAATTCCCAAAATTGTTTCTCAGATAGATAAACCCATGTCATTTTCCTCAAGCTTTCACGGAATATAGTAGATGTATATAGTACCACACATTTAAGTTTTAAAAATCATAGGTCACTGGGGTTTTTTTCTCAAAGAATTGAAGAAAAACATTTGTCAGCAGGCCTACAAATCAAGCAAATCTAAATTAGCCTATCTTACCAATCAAGATTGGGTAAACTGGACAAAACGTTAAATCTACCCATTTAGAATTAGAATGCAACACAAATGACCAGATTGAATGATAATTTGTAACCTTCAAAAATCACCAGGATGCACCACTGTGAATTATATGGTACTGGTATGCCTTTAAAATGATACCAGTTGGTCAAATGATATGAACAAAGAACAAGTGGAATCGAACATATTCTTTTTTTTCTTTTTAAATGTGTTTCACCGTGCTAGTTCATGATTAATAGGTCATTGTTATGATGATATCTGAACATAATATAGTATATATAAATTCTAAAAAGTTGTTTTTCACACAGTAAGACCCATGCTGCATAAATGTCCTCAAGTCCTTGCAGAATATTGTACCGGGTACGGTAAGTGTCAATGGATGGGGGGCTCGGTAGACGCCTTGAAAATGAAGAGAATTCTTTCAAAAGCAGCCTAAATGCGAGAGACAGAAATTCAGATAGCTATGGAATTGTTGTAGTCGAAAGAGTAGTGATGATTTGATAACGAAGCTCGAAAGATAAGATACAGTAAAAGCAAAGAATGGATATCATATCTATTTCACGTCCCAGCGGGAAAATGCTGAACTAGAGTACAGAATAGTCACCCTAGAATTCACCAGGAGGCGGCACTTGTCAGGAGTCTGATGGCCGTGACCCGGAAGTAGAACCCTCGAGGTGATGTCGCTCGCTGCTGAGATGAACCCAGAGCCCGGAGTCTGTTGTTACTAAAACATGGAAAATCACCGGATCTGAGGATAGAACCCACGAGGAAATCCCAACGCCGACGACTGACCCCAAGAGGTAAGCGTGGCTGGATGTTGTGAGAGGCTAGGTGGGACTGGACGCATTTACTGGGGCTGGATCGTAGAGCGGACCGGTAGCGTCGGTCTCCAGTCTGCTCCTGCCAGTTGAAGGCCGAGAACCCGGAGCGAAGGCCGCCACAGCCGGGAAGCCGCCGCTGCCCAGTCCTTACTAAGCCACCAGGCATCATACAATCACAACACTCTCACACAGGTCTCACGTAATGCTCATGTGGCTTTGATATGCCGAAGGACACAACTCGACACAGCTGTTGATGTGGATGTGCAGGAGCAAAGCGCATGTTGAGGAGAGGCCCAGTGCCCGGAGTTGAGGCGTGGAGGTGCGGCCCCACTTTCTGCCGATACTGAGTCAGAAAAGCTCCGTCAAAGGTAGCCAGGAGGTTTCCCACGAGTCGAGCCGTAGGATTACCGGGTAAGAGCCCACACGCTCCCCACTGTCCTGTCAGACAGCATATGGATTTCCCTGCATTTGACGCTACACAGAACAAGAATGTGTTCTTCATAAAAACGAATCTGGATTGAGCTGTTATCCGAAGGAGTACCGTCTACTTCGCCAGGCTGAAGCATTAGCTGCCTGACCACTTTTACTTCTACACCGATCAAAAGGTAAGACCATACTGACCCATAATCTAGATACCGAGCATCTTAATCAAGTGCGTGGGCCTGTGTCAAAGGCTTTGGTCCTTAACACTGGCTTATGCCATTATTAGGTTTGGCAGCGTAGAGCTAACTCTCCTAACAATCAATAATATTAGGCCTAGATATCATTATAATCTTATGTACCGGTAGTATTTACGTGAGTGAGCTGGAGTATATATATATATACCGGAATATTGATATCAAAATACTATATTCATGGCATTATATATATATAGCCTATATTTAGATAGGCTTACATTTTATTATGAATCTACCATTACCAAAAATTCTGCCAACCGAGCACGGTCCCAAGTGAAAGTATTTGGGTACTTATCAAACCCTGGAATACAGTTGATTCTGGTCATGCATGCAATGCGCCAATTACGATTTGAAAAAAAAATCTAGGGTAGGCCTACTGCAAGGAATACCAATAGCAAAATCTCATGCAATGTACATGTTACTGCTACCTGGCATGTCATTGAGTAGGAAATCAATTAAGGAGATAGTATAAGAACTTTCGGCTTGCTGCCTATAGGCATTATAGTCTTTAGTCAATATAGTCTCTCTTGTAGTAGGCTACGGTAGGCATATACACACCCAGCCGTTCAGTGAGTGGCGGATCGCAGAAAGTCAGGTGCCCAGTGTAGGCTACTTTGCATCATAGCAGACACTGCATAACCACCGCGGCATAAAAGGGACGCCTTGAGCCTTTTTACCGTTTGAGTCCCCTGTCAGCGCGAAAAAGTGGACGCTTTCAGCCTACTTGATGGACGCCTTGAGACCAGTTCCGACTGGCGGGTTAGAGTTATAGAGTTGGATCAGGGTTAAGGTTGTGTATATATGACTATTATATAAATAAAGTAGTTTACTTTTCAAAGTGTTTACACCTAGAGGCTCAAGCCTTCCAAAAGGGGTAGCAGGCTCAAGGCGTCCATAGAAAGGCTCAAGGCGACCAGGGCTCAAATCGTCCTGGCCTCAAGGCGTCTATAAACCCATACAAGGCAGATGTCGCAGTTGCCCAGCGTATCAGAACTTAGCGCTTACTGTCTATAGGCATTCGTCTTAAGTCAATATAGGACCTCCTGTATTGACTTGAGGCTCGTTGTTATTAAAAGGATTCCTTAGGTTTTTCCCAGTCAAAGAAAAAAAACTTGTAAAAATGATGAAGGATGAATATGGTTATAACAAATTGATATGAGGTTGTTGATTCTGGTGTATAGGACACAATAGTTCCACGACCATTCGCAAGGAAATTATAAGATAGCGCTACTGTAGTTATGAGTTATCAAAATCCATTGTTTATCATGAGATGATATAAAAAAAACTCTATGACAAGCCTAAATTCTTTCTTTTTGTTGTGTTTGGCGTCAGGGGCAAGATGGCCACCTCCAGAACACAAAAGCTTTGTTCCATGTCGGCGGTGTACACAATAATTATAAACTAAGCTCAGGAAGCCAGAGCGGAGACTAATTCTATAAGTAAAGTGTAAATGTAAGTTCAATTTTTCGCGAATTAGATACATACATGTATATCATTATCATACTTACTGACTCATACTCAATTACTAAATATCCGTCAAAAGAAAGTTAGTCTTCAATATCTCTCCTGGGAATAATTTGTTTTCGGGTCGAAGTGGATACAGATAGCAGTGTGATGTATGTAGTGTGTGGAAAAGCCTCGAGGCCTGGGTTTCTATCAAATGAGGGCGGACGATAACCTATTATTGTTAGACTAACAGCCAATGGCACACATATATAAGCCCACATGTACGAAAACAGCTCAGCAATCATTATTGTAAATAATTGTATGCAGTTGTATGCAAATATGCGCACATATTTTAAGATTTAGTAAATACGAAGTGTCCGATGGAAAACTATATTTAACAAAAAAAGCTGTGTCAGGCACGAAACAAAACACGAGAGGAAAGAACCTTTTCCTCTCATTCTTTTACTCTCTGTTTCATATTTTTGTCCAAAGGGTAGGAAGAAGTAGATTTGTGCATCCTTCAATCTAAGATAAATTCTCTTATAATTCAATATTCCTCAGATATTATTAATTTTGCTGATATTTTGATGAAAAGTGTCAAGGCTAGTATTCATTATACATATCTTATTAAGCACAAGTAAAGTGCTATTTCTATTAGAAAAGAGGAATAAGATTGCAGGTTAAACCAGTAGAATAACTGCAGTATAGATAAAGGAAGAAACCCAAAAGTTTTGATCATAGTTGTTGTTCTCCACTAGTTTGACGTGGAGCGATATGAACCAGGCCGAATGAATATTGCATAATGTTCAAACAAATTGGAGAACGATGACTTCGACCAACACAAGTTGCTTTATGTATTTATCTAACCTCTGTACATCCTTATGGAACAGGCGACCCATTGGATATATGACGTTATAAACCATCGAGAACAGACTGTAATACCCATAGGGGCATGGAGAACAAGTTAGCAATGTTAAGCGTATTGGACAAAAATACCAGGGTTGAGATAATCTATATTTCCTGGGTGTAAAAGGCAATAAAAACAAGTCTTGTGCAAGTCTAGGCGGAGGTCGCAGCCTCCGCAGCGGATGTTGAAAACAGGGCGTGCGAAACGGAGCCTCGTGACGGACACCGTGTGGGATGATGCGAAATAAAAACGCATCACTCTCCCCAGACAATCTCCCAGCGCAGTAAACACGGCCCCGGGGTGAGGGTGGTGCCGCCCGTGGTCGCAGGAGGAGGCCGCATTTCTCCATGGCACCACCGGGAGGAAGCGCAAACCACACCGGCTCATGACGCCGACCACACGGGTCAGAGCTGACTGCTCCACTTTTTTTCTTCCCTCGTCAAAAAGTTATGTATACAAAGAACTACCATTTCGGTGGAACATCCAGCCCTGGTGGTTACGTTAACTGTGTGGTACACCGTTGAATTCACCGGAAGATCGTTTCTTGTTGGGGTCTGACGAGTAGAGGTCATTGAGTGAACAAGAAATGTTAATTCACAAGTTTGAGATGGCGTGAAAAAACACTACAACAACAAAATTAACAAGAGTGGGTAATTTCTCTTAAATTCAGGATGGTTTCTTTACCTTTGCAATACTACATCAGCTCAAAGGCACTATTTTATGTCCTTTTCCAGTTTCCAATTTCTAATGTTGATAGGGTTGAAAATAGACTTAATTTGAATTTGTTTAAACAAATAACTAGTCTCGTATGCTCTGAGAAGTTATAAACCATATCAACATATTTACATGACTGACCAAACCACTCAAGGCTGCGCCAGTGATTTGCATTGAGAAACTGCAAGTGAGGAAGGAAAAGCCTGCAGTGATTGGAGAGTGAAGCATGTTTAAATTGATTATCTGTCCGTCTGGTCTGAAGTGGTCCTCGAATGACATCTATATCTCCTACTCCCTCCTCCAGACTGATTTGTCTATTGTGTTCGGTGCTTGACTGATGCGTTCACTGTATTTCTACACCTACATGTACATGACCTTCAATAGAAAAGAATTTTCCCATAAAACCTTGTATACGGAAAAAGGGTTACTATAGGTGTAGGTACAAAACACTTGGTAAAGTGAGATTAGGTTTCGGGATGCCTGTGTAGAAGCGTTCAGAAGTGAAAAGAGGAAACTGCAAACTCGCAGGTGTATTACGGGAAACTATGCTGGGCCCGAACTTCGTGTTATGCCTTAAAGCGTGTGTTCCACCAGGATGCGCGATCTCAGCCGATCCTGGCCGATTGTTTTTACTTGCAAGGTCGGGTTGAATCATCTGAGAGTGCCCGCCTGGATCACTTTGGTGTGAAATATCCACAATGGGTAGCCTTGAGTGATGATAGAGAGATGACAATTTTCCTCTTTTCCAAGGAAATCCTTGTTTTCATTTTCAGTTGATATATTTCTTTTTTGTGTTTGTAAAACGAAAAGAGAATGAATTGGGCCTTATTCACCCCCAATGAACAGTAGTTCAAACCTCCCCACTTTCCCCAGCCCCATTCCATGGTCAATAACGATATATTGTTTTCCATGTCTCTCTGAAGCAGTAAATTCCATATGAAAAATATTTCCTATTTTTCGATGACCCCCAACTGACATCCCATATAAAAGGGTTTGTCAGAAAAGCAGATCTGACACGATTTAGGAAGATCCAGCCAGATAGTGCATCTCACAGCCCGAGTTAGCAAGGCAAAAAATATCGGACCGGTGGAAGCAGCATTGTATTCGCTTTATGTCAGTGCACAGGGCAGTGGGCATGGGATGATTGGAGATAGTGGGGGCTCTTTGAGGTTAACTTGTGAAGAGTTGGACTCTATATCCGCCTGTGTATAGGAAAGTGAGGCGAATGATGTTCCATCAGATAACACCCAACTCATGCCGGGTATACTTAGCAATGATAATCCCCTTCCTGGGAAACTTCTCCATATCCTTGTGATAGAACCGAATCCCACAGTAGTTCCCTGCAGATACTTCCATAAAATAAAAGAAAGATGGCTTTATGAATAATGATAACCACCTATCCCACCGGTTACCAGCTCCGACTCTAAAGTTTCCATGGCAACAAGAAATGATGCTGGTACGCGGCGACAGGCAGTGTTTGATGTTTTTGACAGCCGGTCGGTTTATGTGTATGTCTGTGGGATGGACTCAGAGAGTCATCCTGACGTTGAGCATATTATGCCTTGTGATCTTCTCCACAGACAAACTGCCACCTTGCCCAGCCATCCCCCGGTGTCGGTGGGTGTTGTTATCATCGCTCGTGTCGCTTTATGGTCTCAGTCGATTCCAATAGACTTCACTCAGTGCGGGTTCGACCGCCATCAATGCAAGCCAGCATCAAGCGTGCCTTCCCATAGAAATGTTTATATAAGAACCAAACGCACACTGCATATGAAGCTACAGTAAGCCCCTATACAGAAATGTCAATAGGAATAATTACCAGGTAGGTTTGTATTATATATACACAGACTCTACCGTATAGTCTCAGGAGTGGGTCTTTACCAGGCAGGCCGAGGAGATACTGGGTAGATAAGGCTACAACGTGTTGGATGTAAGTACATGTGTACAATGATATTGTATCAATTGATATTGTCCTCAATGATAATAGAAGATACAGGGGATCTTGGCCTGACATAACAGATACACAAAACACAGCCTCATGGATTATAGAGGAAACCTATGAAAGTTGACAGTCAGAACTTGTATCCTATCAGGTTTGATTAGCAAAGTAATTCACAAAGTGAAGTCTAGACTGGCTCCAGTCCCTGCATCCTATGGCTACCCCTTCACATACCTTACCCCACCTCGCTGGGATACATGGGCCAGTTAGAGATGGATATATATAATGAACTTTATTCTGATTTTCTTCAATCATTTAATGACTGTTCATAATCAAAGACTTAAGCAAGTCTAAGTGAAGCTGTAAACTTGCATAGCTTTTTGAATATATCTGAATGAATGATCTTTATTGCATTCAACGTTTAACGCTGGTCTTCCATACAATATCTCCCCCTACCATTGACTAATTGGCTGACAATTTTGTGACATAATCCCCTATTGAGTTTTTTTCTAAATACTCCATGGACATTGATTACAAGTTCCCAATGTTAAGTCCATGGGGAAAAATACCAGGGGTGAGATTATCCTAGATGACCTATGATGTTCTCTACTAGGCTTGTAGGGTATACAGGACATTTTATTATTACAAGTCAGACTCGTAACAAGGGACATTGCCATAATATTCCAGCATCCCAATGGATAACATTTTATCAGAATTCCACAGATAGATAATAACCACCATCCTCCAACCCTCCCCTGATATCTGCTAGGAGAGTGACCACTCCACATGGTCAGTCGGCCTGCTGCAGATTCGCTTGTCCTCAGCATGTCAGTAGCTATCGCCCATGTGACTGCTGGCTCACAGCGGCCGGAAGTGGCCTGACAACCTTGCCACCAGGGGCGCGGTGGTCAGCAGGTGGGGCAGATAGTGGGTTGGCTTATCGGTGGTTACGCAGGGAAACCTGACTGACCACTCTGACTGTGGGTATCGTTATCAGCGAACGACAATACCCAGTTAGCGGACGGAGATAAGGTGCGGGCGATATGTCCGCCGTATGTACTGTAATTACAGTCCCCAGATCCGCCGTTTTATCTGGACACATGATGAACAGGAGACCTGCTCGCGGTGCATGCAACATGCTCAGTGGGAATGGAGACCGGCCAGAATTCGGCTAGCAGGGTCGGGCCGTGTCTCACAGTACCTGGCTGCATCTCGTTCCATCGCCGTGTATCTCAGAGATGGCAGTTTTACTCTTTTCCTAGGAAATCCTTGTTTTCATTTTCAGTTTATCGAATCATTCTTTGTGTGTGTAAAACAAAGAGAATACAATGTGCCTTATTCACACCACAAAAGTGGTTCATACCTCCCACACAAACCACATTAATTTTTCCGATTTCCATCGGTCCTACTACAAGCGGTGACATTCATTTTGATGTATTCATTGCACTCAAATGAATTCAATTGCACCACGGACGGCTGTTGGTCATTACTCTGGAGTGGGATATGACTGACTCTGTCCACAGGTCCACACCTTAACTTAAGTAAGACTTGATTTTTTTTAACACCAACTTCAAACCCATAGACATAGTGTGTGAGTCTCTGGTTCATTGACCCTTTAAGATGGTACCTTTTTTTAAAAGTATTTTCCAGGTACACACAGATTAAAAATCTGTTGGTGGTGGCCTTTTACATAATCCATACTAAATTCATTAGTGAGCATTCTCTGCAGGTCTCTTTTTTCATTCACTGATCTGACGCACCCAAAGAATCTATCATTGGTTCCTGACTGTAGATCGGTGTCGAATAATTGGCCAATGGAAACGGGCTTTATCCTACTGTCTAACTACTGCTCAAGTTGCCATAAGGTAGGCAGTCAGTTAGTTGATCTCTTAGTCAGTCAGTCAGTCAATCAGTCAGTGAGTTATTCTGCGAGGATGACAGAGGCAGTCAGTGATACACACAGCCACCCCGCCACCTCCACACAGACACACACACCACTCCCTGTTCACCACCAGCTGATGTCAGACGGGGAGTATGCTTATGTACAGAAGTCACGGACCCGAGACACTTTTTCATCTGTCCCCGGAGCCAGAGACTTCTTAGTCTCAACGAGGAGGAGAAAACATCACAAAAAATATAAATAAGATATAAAAATACACAACAAAACAGGCCATAGAGACCCGGCCCCTGGCAGTAGGACGAGTGCAGAGGCGGAGATTTTTTGTTTGTTCAGCTTAGAACAAATGCGATAGAAGTTACAGGAGAACTCGCCCGAAACGAAGGAATATTGGATAACTCACCCCGAGACGAAGTCGCCCCGAGCTTTTCTCGCCCCGAAACGAAGTCGCCCCGTTTTGGATTTTCCCCTGCAATGTATCGAAACAATCACAATATGTCTACTTACTTGAAGTTTACAGTGTAAACCAAGGATACCACGTGCAATGTTATTGTCTAATCTGTTGTTACATCTTTTACAAGAGGAAGGGAATGTGGCCTGTTCAAGTGATCATAAATTTGAATCCCAAAACTAAATTATTGTGTAACTTCTTCAAAACAAGGGGATTTCCCCATATAAATGTAGGAGTGAGATTTCTACCCAAATTCATCTTGGTCACCACCCTCGTGGTATAAAATCACTGAGAAAAGCTGAACGTTGAAAAAGACCTGATGGTTGACTTAACGTTAAATCAAACAAACACATGTGGCGAATTCGCCATTATCTCAGCCCTGGTTTATTTACCCCATAGACTTAACATGGGGAACTCATAATCAATACTCATGGAGTATTTAGAAGAAATACTAAATGGGGGATTATGTCACAGAAGTTAGCCAATCAGTAACTGATAGGGGCGGGATAAAATCTGAGCCGTCCTTAATACATAGCCACGGAAAATATGCCATTCATTGTGGTTTGCTACGGATTAATACGGATTACTCCGCAACCAAAACTGATGGCATATTCTTAGTGCCCATGGATCTCGATGCAGTTCCTTCTTAGTATTGAATGCGACGTAACCAACATCTTGAGACTGGGCTTTCAGAAACACCTGCGGGTTGAGCGTCGTTTTACTGACACCCCCTGGCACCGTGCCCACTGGTTAACGCCGCCTCCCACCTGACAGACACGTTAATAGAAATCAGTTTTAACTCGGTGTGAAAAGTGAGGTGGGACGAGCGATAATGGCAGAAGTTAACGGGGAAGGCACACAGCGGTATAATCCACAATTACTGGCAGACGACGACTCGCAGAAAGAATCACTGTCATTGGAGACAAATTGCTGGTACCGGCGCATCCTGTCTCGCCGACGGTCGCTGGTTATTATGTGAAGTGTTCAGAATGGGGAGCTCTCTGAGCATGCGCAGTTTGTCTCTCTACGTCTGTGTCTGTGTGTGGGTATGTGTGTGTCTGTGTGCGTATTTGTGTGTCTGAGTTTCTCTGTGTGTGTCTATGTGTGTATTTGTGTGTCTGAGTGAGTTTGTGTGTGGGTCTTTATGTGTTTGTGTGTGTTTGTGTCTGTGTCTGTGTGGTTGTGTCTATGTCTGAGGCTGTATGTGGTTGTGTGTGGGTCCATGTCTATGTATGTGTCTGAGTGTCTCTGTGTGGGTCTGTATGTGTCTACGTGAGTGTGTTTGTGTCTGAGTGTATCTGTGTGTAGGTCCGTGTCTATGTTTGTCTGAGTGTATCTATGTCTATGTCTATGTGGTTGTATCTATATTCTGAGGCTGTCTGTGTCTCTGTATCTGTCTCTCTGCCTGTGTCTGTGTCTCTGTATTATGAGCGTGCTCTGCTAATTGAATACACAAGGTACATTCACCAGACAAGTGAAAGTCAGCCGACTTTATTTCTGTATCCGGATCCTCAAACCAGCTTTGAGAACTCCCTCTCTGCCCACAACCAGACTTCACTTTATTGTCTGAGTAAATAACCGTTCATCTTAGCAGTGTCAAATTCAAACACAACAAGACGCTACTTAAAAAGTTAATAACATTCTTCTTCAACACTGTGTGAATCTTTCCATTGTTTAAGATGAAGGTATATATGTGGAGGTGTAAATTTATGTTGTTTTATCATAGTTCCCGCAATGAGAATGTATTTTCAGCGCTGTCTGAAATCACTTTTTTTCTCACACGAAATTCAGATTTATGAAACCGGCTCCTGTCTTGAGGCTATTTTAGTTACAGACGCTGGTCACGTGGGAACAATGGGATGAGCACGAGAAAGCGCGAGACCCTCAGTCCTATGCACTGCGTGGGGTTGGGGGGATGCTTGCATGGGCCACAGCCCTATCATAACCAACCTTCACGGGACACCCACGCATAATGAGTCTATTTTCACCATCTTAAGGGGCCCTACCATGTCCGAGTGGGTGTTACAGTGGACCGGGTGGACTTGGTCTCTCACATTGTGATCCAGTAGGGATTATGATCAAACACTGGCTCTCAGTGCTCTATGCTCTGCTCAGATAGCATTGTGTTTTTATACCTTTAGGTTGCAGCTACTCAAGTAGCTTATAGCTATTTGGCCTATACCTGGAATGGTATGACATCCGCTTCAGGTTTTATGTTTGTTTAGTTAACAGGTCCCTGGTAAGTGGTCACCTATCAGTTCAATCTGTCCTGCACTGAGTACTTAAGGTGTTTAATGATTGGCTAATCCATCCTTCAGACGGTAGACAGATTGCGAAGGAGGAGATAATAACTTAAGATCAGTCACCAGAAAATAGGATGTGGTGTGTGTGTGCCCACGCAATCCTTCACACATATTTCCATGCACAGTTGTCATCTGCATGTAAGTATTATGCATGTTAGGAGGCTGCCATCAGTTATCGTTGATTATATCCGCACTGTGCATACTTAATGAAATGTCATCTGCTCCATGGAATTGGCGGCAAAATAAAAACGCCACAAATCTATCCTCATTCTGTAGCGTGCATGTTTAGTGAGGTCGGATTCGTTGCATTTATCTCACTTAAAAACCTCCTTAAAGGTCGACTAGGCACTCAAGAACTTCCCGCTGTGTCTATAGGACCGTTTATCAACGGCCGGGAAATAAAATATATCCACGAAAAAACAAAACAACCAGAGACATGCGAATAGGTTTAATTGGGGCACCAGCAGCAGCGGGCTAAGTAGTTAAGTTGTAACCGGGCGACAGTCAGTAGTACCCACTTCTACCACTAGAGGCAGAAGTCGTGTATTGAGCTTGTTCCCTGCGCGTCACTCGAGCTTAGCATATTGGTGGATTTTCATCGCTGGTTAAATATTTGGGTTAGCGACATAGTTGTTAGGGGGCGGCGGGTATTGTACGGGAGCAGTCAGACTGGGAGCAGGAGGAGAGGGTGAGGGGTTAGGAGAAGCACCCCACGACATGGACTGGAAGGAGAGGAGGCTACCCTTCCCTAAATACCCAACCTCTATGGGCCTTCACAGCTTGTGGAGGTGATTTAGGTACAGGGGCAAAGGCTGAGTGCTGGGTGATTGGGTGACATCTCCATAAGACCAGCAGACATCTCAGTACCTTTTACCACCACCACCGTTATGTACTTTCACTCCCCAGACATGAACACATTCACCCAGTTGTGATCTGGACCGATAGCCTCGGGATTAACCGCCCAGGACCCCCATGGATTAAGCGGATCAAGGCTTGATGTGTCTGGGATCCCTACAGGATCCAACACCCATTTTCACAGCTATTCACTTAACACCTTGGGACGTACGCGTGGATCAGGACTACGTATACACCTGGCATCCTGTACACCCATCTGTATACACCCAGTGGTGCGCCAAGTTTATGCTCTGGTCCTTAGTATGGAATCCCGTTTGGATAACAACAGGAGAAGTGCCGCCACACTCGCTTGGAGTGGTTAATATATGGCCACATGGATGGACGTCATTGGCGACTAATTCGGCCCTAAGTGGAACCAACTGCCCCAGCAATGTGGATACACCTAATATCGCGCACTGGTGTTGATTCATATTGAGTCAGTTGTAATTGTGTCAGCGTTTCGGGATAAATTGGCCATTCTACTCTGTGTGTGTATGTGTCAGAGACCGGAGTATGAAGCTTTGTTTTGGACACCACACACACTAGGCTGGGCAGCACGTTCAGGTTTCGCCATTGCTAGGAGTGTACATTGGATTAAGATTTTTGTGGAAAAAAAAATTCTATATCTTTTTGGATTTACCTTTGCGATACCTCGCGGGGACCAGTGTTTGCACCTAGAATCACCATGGCAAAGATGATGAGCCAGTTCTACCACCAGTACAGCACGAGGGACTTCCCCCTCTTTAACCAGGTGAGTGAGAGCGGCCCCTGGGTGCAGGCGGCCCAGTGAGTCAGGCCCGTCAGGTGTGACCTGTGAATGGTCGTGAACCAACCAACTTTCATCCTCTTCCCACTTGAAGGATCTCACCCAGTACAAAAAGACACTTGAACGATCTCACCCAACTCAGTAATGTGGCTCGAGAAGGAAACCATTATTGAATTATCTTTTAGCCCTCAGAATTGTTTTCTTTGTGGGAGAGTGTATTGTGCATAGCTGTAAGATTTCTCATATATGTGGAAGTTTCTCGGAACATTTTTTCACAGCAATATTCAAAAATCATAGTGTTCTAATCTAGTAGGTTAAGAGCAATTAAAACCATTACTCAATCCTGTAGGTGCGAGGAATGGCTTTATTTTGAATACAGAGCATCATAAACGTTTTATTTCAATTTACTCATAAACTAAACGATATCTAACTTTTCACATCACTCTACCAATCTGTACTTTGAAACACTACATTTCTAAACATTCATATAGACATTTTATCCTATTCAATCCAGAGAAAGGAAGATATAAATCAGTTGAAAAAAAAAACAACGTTGGCACGGGTATATATCATATAAACATATATCACATTTCTGTTGAAGAATTTACTTGTATATTCTCACAGCTGTGGGTGATGACTCTGCCTGCCACCCTCGCACATCGCCATTCATCACCTCATGTCAGTACCGTGTAGGACTTCCCCAGTCCGCCCGGCACACCTTACACTCTGCACCTCTCACCCCCACCTGTTCTGACCAGCTCCACCAGGTAGACACAGGGCGGCTACAGGTGTAGAGTGGCTGAGGAGGTGTCAGGTGGGGTACAGGTGTCTCAGAGGGGTACCAGTCATTAGTTCTACCCCCTGGTACCACCCCAGCCCCACCCTCAGATGCCCACTGTGTGGACGCTGTAAATCATCCCTGTATCTATGACTCTGGTGTAACCCTCTGTCATCATGGCGGTTCTGAGGTCAGGCTGAGTAGTGCAACGTGTCTCCCATAAAAAATAACATGTCCGACCCTAAAACTGTCACCCATTCAAAGGGCAGTGTGCAGCTAGTCGCTATTTATACAGTTATCCAGCTGTGCTTGACTCATGGATTTTGACTTATATACTTCATGAGATAAAGACTTTGTGAAGACTTAGATATTACTATATACCTCCTATGTATGCCGCCCGCTCCTACCGATGTTGTCTTTATGACCGGACGTACGAGGTATAGCCATTTAATCGAAGTCAATAGAAGATAAAGTTTCACCATATTAAGGTATACAACAATACAAAAACATGCTGACCTCAGTTGTATGTCAAAAACACCTGGTAATTGTAAATAAGATTCAAAGGCAAAGGGATAGTCTAATTGACAATTGTCCTGCGTATTTTGATGTACAATTATAATAAGCTTGTTTCCATATAGTATGTTCATATGGCTTCAGGATAACTTATACTCATATTCGTAACTGATTTCATTTCAAATGACTGAATAGCCTTCCGAAACTCTCCATTTAAGGTTACCACATCTAGCTTTTCAGAAAAATATATAAAACCAACACACCATTCTGTCAAATCCCAATTTTCTGAGTCATATCTCTAACACCACGTGAAGCTACTTTCCAACTGAAAGGGTAATTTCGTATACAGGGGTTATGAGCAATTTGTTCACCACCCGATGACCACTAAGTGTCACACGCAGACTGGGAAGTGGCGTGGAAGTAGTCATCGCTTGGTTTCACATGGGATTGGCGGGAATCACAGAGCAATCAGGATGGTGACCAAATGTCGGCTGCTGCAACGCCGCGTCACAGATCTAACTGAAAAATGGAAAATGACGTGGTATGAGAGGTAGAAAAATACCGACAACTAGCAAAAAATATGGATTGGAGGGGAGTTCAACCAAATTTTTTCATTTTTATTTTTTGTCAAATTAAACGTATTTTTCACATGATATACCTGCACGCAAGGAAACACACAATAACCAGAAAGAATAGGCATGGTGCAAAATTAGAGGAATGCTTGGAACTTAAGTGGTAATACTGAAACCATTTTTGTCTTTTTATTGGAGCCATGATTCAGCTTAGTACAGTTGGTATTCAGTAGGGTTTCTATATTGAATATCTCAGGGTTCGTTTTCTATATAATTTTGACTATCTCAATACTATTGAGAAGGAACTGCATCGAGATCCGAATCTGATAAAATATCCCATGAGTTTGGGTTGTGAAGTAATCTCACGAGGCAAATCCGAGTAAGATTAGACCAAAAAGAATGGCGGTTCAGATCTTATCTCACCCCTATCATTGACTGATTGGCTAATGTATGTGAGGTAAATTCCCATGGAGTACAATTTTACAATACTCCTTGAGTGTTCAATACAAGTTTCAAATATTAAGTCTATGGAAAAAATCATACCAGGAATGAAATAACACTCCATTTTCAATGAGAAAAAACCATACCCCGTTGAAGTACATCCTCTTTTGTTTGAGACCAGTCTATATTTTATTTGTTATCCACCATTTCCTGACAAATGTAACGATATTAGTTCAATTTAGATACCCACTATTTTTCAGTATGCACTATTTTTCCATCTGCTCGCTTTGTCGCTGCCAGGAGCATAAAACATAACTTTATGCCCCGGGTATGTAGATGCACACTCCCTATGTGTTTTCTATGGACACTTTGTATTAGGTGGATAATAAAAACACATGGCACCCTACATGTCCCCGTACGTGACCGTACGTCACCGCACGGCTGCGTGTGGTGTCGAGCTCTTGTGGGGAGATACGATATTGGATCGAGGCCAGGTGATACATATGAATGGCGCGCACCAGGCAGTGCACCAGTCCGCGGCACCAGACAGACGGACCTCCATCAGTCTACTGCCGGGCCTCACTGCCATGTGTTTGTGATGAGGCTCTGGCCACGTGTTCCAGAACGGATATCCACCCTTAATGCCTTTGTACCACTGCCAACTCCCCACTGTACAATGCTGGGATAGCCACAGCCACAGTGGTCCTGTAGTATATCCCATCCAGGGCCTCCTGGTCAGTGTGTACCACTGCCAACTCCCCACTGTACAATGCTGGGATAGCCACAGCCACAGTGGTCCTGTACTATATCCCATCCAGGGCCTCCTGGTCAGTATGTAACATTGCCAATTCCCCAGTGTACAAGGCTGAGATAGACACAGCCACAGTGGTCCTATAGTATATCCCATCCATGGCCTCCTGGTCAGTATGTAACATGGGCAACTCCCACTGTACAAGGCTGGGATAGACACAGCCACAGTGGTCCTATAGTATATCCCATCCATGACCTCCTGGTCAGTATGTAACATGGCCAATTCCCCGGTGTACAAGGCTGGGATAGACACAGCTACCATGGTCCTGTACTATACCAAATCCACGGCCTCCTGGTCAGCATGTACCACTGCCAATGCCCCAGTATACTAGGAGCAAATAGTATGTTCATCATAGATGAATGAGCGTGCAATTATAAATTAATAACAATTAAAAGGTTTGAGTTAGATTGAGCCTATGGATAGTTTTCTGTAACCCACTTGCACCCAGTCAACTTGCCATTTCTGCAACTGCCTATCTAGGATCCAAACACATCAAGCACCAGTGGGTCAATGAGGTATTTCGGTCTTCAGTGATTGGTCATGGTCAGCTGGGCACTCCTCTAAGAAACTGAGACACTGGGTTCCTGCTCCATTCTCAATATTACAGTGCATAGCGCACAGATAGTGAAGGGATAGTTTGTATGCAGTACCCTGAAAGTCTATATGGACCCCTCTAACTTCTAGATGATGTATATAGCGCGTGCAAGCGTGCTCTAACAAGGCTACGATAACTACCGTCACCATGGTCCTGTGCTATACCTCATCTATGGCCTCCTAGTCAGTATGTACCACTGCCAATTTCCCAGTGAACAAGGCTTGGGATAGCCACAGATATCCTGTACTCTATCTTAGCCTGGTATAAACGTCCACATGCTTAGCATTAGAAACTCATACTCAGCAGGCTTGCGAGTACGGTAACTCGTACTCAATGTGCGATAAACAGATAAATATTTTGAAACTAAGATAAAATCAAGAACATATTCACGTTTGGTCTGTGTCCCCATTCGCCTTCTCATTTGGAGCACTTCAGAATGTCAATTCGGCTGTCTGTCGCCTCGTTCATATTACTGCGCACTCCAAACTCGAGGACACAGACCAAACACGCACCGATCTCTTTCTTAATACCCCATCTACCTCCTGGTAAGCCCATACCCCTGGCTATACCCCAGCATACAAGGCCATATTGTTATGTCACTGGGATAGCACTAGTTATTGGTATTGAGCCCAAAGTGAGACAGTTAGTTGAGAAACAAAAAGAAAACTGCAGAGAAGAGTTTGACGCCAGAGATGGCGTTGCCTGGTGCCAACACACTGATTGCTTGTGCGTGCGTCCCAGTCATGTTGGCACCTCTTTTCTTCTCTTCTTCTGTAATGGAGGGAGAATTGCCCTTTAATACACCATCTTTATCTTTTGGTAATACCGCAATAACTTGTCTTTTTTTTTTTTTTTAGTGTTCTCTTTTTCAATCAGAAAAAAAACCCCACCCAGCTTAGGTCAGCATGCATGAATGGGATTCATAATGTGTTATTTATACGAAGCAATTTAGTGCCGCATATGTTTGTATGAATCTACAGTGTACATGAGCAACATGGGCTGATACTACAGTATAATGGGCTCACACTAAAGTATACATGGTTTAAATGGGCTGATACTACAGTAGACATGGTCTAAATGCACTGACACTACGGATTACGTGGTCTAAATGGGCTGCCACTACAATAGACATGGTCTAAATACTACAGATTTCGTGGTCTAAATGGGCTGATACTACAGTAGACATGGTCTAAATACTACAGATTTCGTGGTCTAAATGGGCTGATACTACAGTAGACATGGTCTAAATACTACAGATTTCGTGGTCTAAATGGGGTGATACTACAGTAGACATGGTCTAAATGGACTGATACTACAGATTTCGTGGTCTAAATGGGCTGGCACTACAGTTCACATGGTCTACAGATACTACAATATACATGTACATGGTCTACATGGGCGGGTACTACATTATACATGGCCCTAAATGACCCGATACTACCGCTTACATGGTCTCAATTGCCTAGTACTCCAGTAAACATGGTCTACATGGCCTTTTGCTACAGTTAACATGGATTATATGGGCTGGTACTACAGTTTACATGGTTTAAATGGCCTTGTTCTAAAGTATCAGTTCTTGGTAATGGCTGGCCAAGACCAGGTGGATTTTGTATGGTGATACCTGGCGCTTCTTGACTAGTTCCTGGCTACCTCTCCACCCCTTACCCAACTCCTCCTCCACCCTCAGCCCCAGCCCACTCTCTTACCCTACCCCAACCCTCCCAGCACACCTCACTCCCTTCCCCCACCATACCTGCACGCCCGACATGCCGGCAATGGTCGGTCTCTGACTCACCCCCCATCCCCACCCCTTTCACATACCGATCCCCGGGGGTCTGTTCCTCAAACAAATATCTACACTCGGTCTCTGTATTGCCTTACAGGATAAGACCACATTATGACAGACATGGAATAATATGTTGGACAGGGACGATAATCATTCCATTCACCTAGGTTCTGGGCTGTAGACATATAGTTTTTTTTTTTTTTTTTTTTTTTGGGTGGGGGTTATGGTTTTATCGGTTGTTTTAGGAAGGCTCTAGCCACTTACTCTCTCGCCAGACATGTAGACTTATAGCTAACTCGTATACTAGATCTTGTTCGTAAACTTGATTATTGAAATTGTCTCTGCTTGGTCTGACACAAGTCTCTGTCATGGAAAAGCCTGCTCAGAACAGGTACAGACGAGGCATGATTGACAAATCTATATTAAATTTGGTGGATAACGATGAGATTAGATGTTTTCGCCTCCCTTTTGACCAGAGGAAGTTCTCGAGTGGACCCGGCTTTCATCGGGGATCTCCTGAGACTTATTTTACGAACACACCCTCAGCAATCTCTCACTCACTCTCCACCCGCCATGCACTGGACCCCTGCCCGCTGAATACACGCCTGTGACACCCGCGCACGTTTGTAAACGTTTGTAAACATCTTCAATACCGGGGACTCGCCAAGCGAGCCAAGGCGGCGATCTCTGGAACTGCCAAGGAAAAATAGCATGAATGTGAGATATTTTTTGCAAAATTTCCTCTTGATCCCATGCTTTAATACGCAAATTGCTTAAGATAAAAATTCCGGTATCGCCAATACAAAATAGCGTGTATGTCAAATATTATTTCATAATATCTCCCACCAATGATTTAGCATCTTACCTTCCCTTGCCCTACCCTTACCCTACCCCACCCTATCTTACCTCACCTTTCCTACCCTGCCCTGCCCTACCTTTACCTTACCCCACCGTTACCCCACTCCACCCTTACCCTATCCCACCCTTACACTACCTTACCCTACACTTACCCTACCCTACCCTACCCTACCCTACCCCTCTTATACTGCGCTACCAGACCCTATTTTCCCATAACTTTACCCTAGCGTACCCTGCCCCACTGTACCCCGTTAGGTCCCTCGCCCCTCCTCACCCTGCCCATACCCCACTTGTCAGTTCGCCACCTTCTCAACCTTGAGAGTGTTCTCCATGGCTGTTTGATATCAAAATCTCCCGTAGCCCTTTCCGCCACCCCTTGAAGTGCCACTCACCCTTGTCTGCTTCAAGCCCAGCCTCGTCACCCCGCGCACCAAACATTGTCCTGTAACCAGGTCAGAGGGGGCAGTGTCACCGTGTTTCTGTGTGATACTCATACAGGTGTGCTCATAAGAACCTCAGGTAATATAACACCCGTGAACACTCCCTCACCTCGCAGCGCCGCACGTTGTGGTCAAATAGCGGGAAGCTGGGTCGGCTGAACGACTTCTCCCTGACCGGCCGCCTTCTCAGGCGAGGAATGTGTGTTTTTGTGCGTAGGCGAGATGTCTCGGCGCAACGTCTCTCGGCGTGACTGTCTCTCGGGGTGACTGCCTCTCCGCGTGACTGTCTCTCCGCGTGACCAACGAATATAGAAAATTCTCTATACTCGTTGGTGTGACGTCTGTTCCTTGTTTGTTGGTCGGAAATATATTCCCCTCGTTCTTTGAACTCGGTGCATATTTTCTATCAAAACAACTCGGAACCTATTTCAATCAGCCACCCTCAGTGTGTCTCCATGTATTACACATGCTCCTCAATGCAGGTCTTTGTGTCGCTCGTACGTGATATGAATATTTACACAGCTACATTTTTATAATTATCCCTATTTAATGTGATAATAGTAAGATGTACCCTTATCCACCACCCCCTATACCCACCCGTCCACCCTGCGGGCATCCCTTAATTAGATTTTAGATTATTCATTAGTAATTAATCCTATTAATTCAACCACTCATTCGCAGAGCAGCGCATTTGATAAAATATCAAAACCACTTGTGCAGATCCACTGTTAAGCTACAGATATATATATAAACACAGTCTCTATACATATGTGTATATCTTATAGGAAATCTTTTCACTCTCAAGAGTCACATAGGCTCAAGGTATTCAAGAAGATTATCAATAGATAAAATAAACAATCCTTTTCTGCTAATATAAAAGTACTTTTCTCGGTGTTGACGACGTAATACACTTGCTACATTTGTTAGGCTCGTGTATTACTTCGCATCAACACCTCATATGTTACGCACGTCCGTCCAAGAAACCATTGGTTATTATGTACATACATATAGACTTATAGTACAAGCTAAATAACGCTGCATTAGAAAGCGCATTACCACCAACAAGAAACTCGCATTCAACTTGAGCACTTCAAAGCCGGAGCTGGTACCGCACGGTAACTTCTCGCCGAGTCTCGCTGTTTCTCGCGGTGTCTCGCGAGACTAATTCGGCACTCATCATCAAGGGCGCCGCCATGATGAGCTGCAGGCATGTAAACGTAGGCATAATTAGTGCTGACGGGCCGTGATTATACTCATTAACCTAGATAGAACTGCTCCGAGTCGCTCACTACGTTTGGATCCATAAACGAAGAAAAAATAAACCCAGGGAGCCTGAGCATATGGCTGGTATATGTGTCCAATTGAAGATGTCAGAGTTTAATGATCCATAGAGATCTATATTTTCACCTACTTATTACTGGTTGGGGCAGGAGGTGTTAGGCTTATGTTTTAATTGGATTATATTTTTATAGCTATTAGATAATACTCCCCTCATGGTTTCAAGACAAAGTATGGAACAAAAACTCCGGTTGAATTATATAGATCCCTACTAAGTATAGTTGACAAAAACGTCCTACTTAAAAGGGTCTCTTTTCTATACAGATCGTTCTCGGGTCTTAACAACTACATTTAAAGTCATCAATATCTTTTTAAGACTAAAAAGAGAAGTACTTCTTATGTTATAACAGCGAGGTATTCTATCATAAACCACTACAGACCTTCTCTGTTGTCAGTAATTATACAAGACAGGCCTGCTTTTTTTTATGTAATTGAATGATTAATGAAATTCCATGCCAGCTGTGACTCATAATGATATAATAAACGTGAACGAGCATGTGCAACATGATTCGAATGTCATTGAATCCCCATAATAGTCTAATCAGGGTCATTGACATGAATAATATCGATTCATTCATAACGAATGGCAGTCCTACGTTGTATTCAAACAACTGCACAGTTCCATGTCCCACTTTATCACCAGTGAGACCAAATTATGTGCTGGCATCCAACTTTCTAATGAGATTCATCATTGAGAGAATCATACTTCTCTGGAGGCTGAGCAATTAGAGATGTGTCCCGCAAAACAAAACAAAACCCAACCCAATTTTAGGGTAAGCTGAAAAGATCGTTTGATGATTAGATGGAAGGAGACTCAGTGGCCAAATGCGCCTAATTAGATTGCTAGCTGTTTTTGTACATAGCTCTTTCAGTTTGCATTTTCCTAAAGGTCTCACTTGTAAGGAGAGATCTGTCGAGATTTCTATCCATGATAACTTGGCAAATTCAGTTGGATCACATGGTAACTGGACCGTATATTCCCAAAATGAAAACTTGATCACAGAGATGTAAGATTTCCGGTGATTTCCGTGTTTCCGGGTTTCGCTTGTGCACTAAGTCTTAATTAAGTTAAAGATGAATAGTGGATATTTTCAGAATTCAGATATTCCTCGTGTTTATTTCTAGACCCCACTGGCATCTCCTGTTGTAAATCCATGTATTATTAAGGGATGGAGTCAATCTATGGATATTGTAATGTAGTGAGAACTTTTGAGGATTTAATATATTGAAATTATTGTGTTTGATTATTTAGGACGCACACTGTCTTGTAGTGTCTCATGTACACACTTGGAAGACACTTTAGATAAGCTCTAACTGTATAACAACAGAAGTGACTAACAGAGGGCAGTATTTGATAGACATTCACACACAGGTATATGATAATAAGATAATATGCGTCCTGGAAATAAAATAAACGCAAAACCAAGACGTTATCATCCGATTAGCTTTAGTGTCCAAATGTTACTCTCCTGGTCTATACTTGGGGCGGAGAAAAATGATCCAAGTGACTGCCAGTCTATTCAAAGAGGAAAAAAGACTTCATTTTAAATGTCTGCTCAAACAAAAAAATAGAACCTTTCTTTGCTTAAACCTAAGTCTGATACCTGTTTGTCAAAAGTAAACGGAGCTGGTGGACCTTGTTGTTTAACTTCGGGCAGAAAGCTCCGGTGAATTTACAGTGAGGTTCTTTACTGAAAGCCTTACATCACGTTCCAAAGGATCCCTGCCAGAAAACTGCGCTCGATAGCTTTATGACTTTGCCCTTGCGTTTCATAGCCATGACCTGACCCCCAGAGGTCATGGGTCAAAGGTCAATATGGACGTGTCATTGGCGCCTCGTTGTGGGCGGGCCCGGGGACCAAAGGGTTAAGTTGGGACCCAGTTGGCACGGGGCCCACATTGTAAGGGTCCCACTCCTGCATTTCACATAAGAAATTCACCGTTCGTGCCAAGGTTGCCATTGTTTATTTTGCGCATCACCTGGATTGTATTGCATTTGGAAGGATTTATGAGCCGAACGGTAAAATGGGACGAACAAAAGTCCGGTGAAGAAGTTGAATATATTGGTGTGCACTGAAAAGGGTGGGTTTGAGAAATGACCTGTGAGGGACCTGGTCGGGGGTGACCTTTCTGAACTTGGACATCCAAATGAACGGCGAAATCGCAGCTGAACAAAACTCAAGAGCCCTACCCCGAGGGCCTAGCGGGAAGGGGTGGGGCCATGACCGTGGGTCGCTACAAATGACCTGTGTCAGGGTGTAAGACCATCAGGCCTGGCCGCCCATAAACCTGCCATAGGGCAGGCAGCGTGAGTGAGGATCCAACACAGGGATCCAGTTTACGGGGTGGTTTAATGCGCCCCACTCACAGGCGCCTCTGTTGATCGTCAGCTGGTCACACACCCACGAGCGCAGAGATGATGGGTCGGCGAACCAAACCCGCAACTTACACATGTTAAATAGTGGCCGGTGGGCAGTGTTCGCTCCACTAAGGAGTTGGCCCATTCTATTAAAGTATTTAGTAAAAATATTCTCTGGTATATGTGTGCTCATTGACCTGATGGGGCATATGGGCATCATATATCTGAAATTTGTTAAGATTTAAGACCAGCAGTCGCTCAAGCTGTTAGCCACGCATTCAACCCATTTTTATTAAAGTCCCATGCACATGTTCGTGGACAGTGGAAAATTGGCCCAGTCCATGAAAGTCTCATGCATATTTTATTGGATGGTGGGGAGTGTTTGCTCCCACCAAGGAGTTGGGCCCTTCTATTAAAGTCCCATGCACATGTCAGTAGATGGATGGGAGTGTTAAATTCACCAATGAGTATGCCCATTCTATGAAAGTCCTATAGAGATGTTAGTAGATGGTGGGGAGTGTTAAAACCACCAAGGAATTGACTGTATAACGTCTATCTGAAGCATGCATATGTTTTAGAACTCCAATAATGCACAAATAATTACCAGGCCACCAGAGCCAGATTGAAATAGGAACATCCTACCCTAGCTTCCATTCAATGTGAATTGTTGTGCAGCCTCACATAGTCTACACACGTACGTATGTCTCTCACCTTAACCGTTTGGGCCAACACCATGCTCAAAGGGACCCAAACCCTTACTCATATCCCATCGCCCACGAACCCCCAATCCCTTACTCATACCCCTATTCCACCCTATGTCCCCTCTAAATGTCCGCAGCTTTCAGGAAATACCCCATAAAACTTACTCATCAATCAAGGCACGGCCAGGACCTGAGTCACAGTGGTGGGATCTCGGTTTTTAGAGCTGCTGATCTGTAAATAGTAACTCAGATATCTGAAAACCCACGTTTTTATATGACGTCATTGATAGGAGCTGCTCATCTATGGAGTAACTCTCAGGTCTTGAAAAACCCACGTGTTTTGTCATGTCTGACTCATTTCAAGGTTCGTGTAGTTGATAGTTGGTCAGTCACAATTGAGGTTTCCCAAACCCCTAATGATGAATCTAGATCACCCGTATTGCTCAGTGAGAGATTTAACCAGGAAGTATTCCTCATAGAATGTACGTTGAAGCAACTCACGACTCCAATGTCGTGTACACTCAAGCAACCCAAATAATTCATGGGCTCTTAATGAACAAGTAGCCCTCACAGGGTATACACATTTTACTTACCTTCCTGCACCATCAACCTGCGAGGGTGGCGAGTTAACTAAGTAGCAATCACAGATTATACGCAGACTACTTACCTACCTGTACCATGAACTTGCGAGTTAGCTCAGTGGTTAAGAGCACTTGACTCGTAACCCCAAGATTGTGGTATTTTGTGGGTTCGAGTTCCACTGCTGCCACTTTTCTCCTTCACCCCCAGCAGTGGTAGGCATACAAAAGGCCAGTTATTCTGATACCATGTCTATGTGGTGTGGTGTGCAGCCACCTTTCTCCTTCATCCCCATGAGCGGCAGACTAACTGCTATACCAAAGGCCACTCCTTTTCATACCATGTGTTTGTAGTTTGGTAACAAAAAGAACTCTCATCTTGTTAAATGTGTAGGGGTGAGAATTCTACCTGAATTCATCATATAGATTCTATCACCACCCCTGTGATCTAAAAGCTGTGAGAAAAGCTGATCCTTGTGAAGTTCTGGGACGGACCTGTAATGGTCGCCTGGACGTTAAATCAAACAAACAGACCTTAAACCTGTACCACTCAACAGGAAATGTTCAAATGTATACAATCTAGAAATACAACTAACACATGGCTCACACCTCCTACCGCAGGACATTCCACCCACTCAACGCCTCTCCGCAACAACCTCCCCCCTTCTCCCATCTCACTTACTCTGCCCGGGGCATACCACCCCCCGCACCATTGTCAGAATTTCTTTTTCGTTTATTGGATATTGATATGGCAGTTTTCTTATTTTCCAAGGAAATCTTTGTTTTCATTTTCAGTTTAAAAAATGAGTTCATCTTGTGTAAAACAAAGAGGGAATAAATTGACCCCTCATTCACACCAATGAACAGTGGTTCAAACCTTCCCACAAACCCAGCCCCATTCCAAGGCCAATACCGAGGAGTTTTCCATATTTTCTCAGTCTCTCTGAGACAGTAAATTCTACAAGAATTCTACATGAAAAATATTTTATTCTATTTTTCACGACCCCAGCTGATACTCAAGTGTATGTATGCTCCACCTCACTTACCCTGCCCGGGGCGTTACCCCCCCCCCCCCCACACACACACACACAAACACACAATCCCGCTGCCGGATAGATTGGATATTGATGTGATGGGGCCGTAATATAACAATGACCGGTCTGCACCGGTATTCGGGACCGTTGGTCATTGTCTGGGTGTGTGCGGGTGGGTAAAATTAGCCCTCGTTGGCTGCCATCCATATAAACATTCACCCTACAACAAATAGTCTCGATCCGAAACGTTTAAAACAAGAATATTGATAAATATAAATCGTGTAGGGATAGAAACAAAACATTAGACAGAGAGTTTACCTTAATGACAGGTCTGATTCTTTTGTAGCAAATTTATGCGAGTTAACATTTCCACTCGGGTGGTAGTGGGATGTGTGGTGTATGGAAGACTGAAGAAGAAACTAACAAGTTTTAGTCAAAGTCGTCGTTCTCCATGAGCTTGACATGGAGCAATATGAAGCAGGCGAAGCCGAGTGAATATCACCTAGCGTTCAAACGAGTTGGAGAACGATGACAATGACCAAAACTAGTCGCTTTCTGTATCTATGTAATCCTGTACACACTAAAAGACCAGATGACGCAATGGATATATGATATCATAGACCGTGGAGAACAGACTGTGATACTCGTAGGGGCATGGAGAACGAGCTACCAATGCTAAGCCTATGGGACAAAAATAGATAAATGCAGATACTGGGGCACAGAGGGTTAAAGGTATAGGGGTCCCTGCCAAGATCTAATGACTGCAGGTCTGTGATTGTGAACGACCTTTTTATGGCCCAGAGGTGAGGTGAGGACTTGAAGTTGTTTATCCATCTGTCCAGCATCTAGGTCAGAGCGACCACCGTGCCCTCTGGTGGCAACACAACACGGAGTGACCCCTACTAATCACTCTCCCTCCAGAGATTTAGTCGTGTATCTTTAAAGGTGGGGCAGAGGATAATGATGACAATGTATGGAGAGTGCAGGTTAAATGTCGTCTGCCCTGCAGCCTACGTCATGTTGTTTGGTCGGTGTATGAACGCGCCTGAAAGATTTACCGTTCGCGTACGACACACCACTCTATCGTATGTCAGAAGTCGATGAAGGTTTGTTTGTAGTGCCTGGCTGGACACCAACAAGCTCATAGATAAACAGGCGTCTTCCTTAATCGATAAACCAATGTATGTAAAGCACACCTTGTAATAATGGTCTCTTCAATGTTATCGTAATGGTTACCCCCTAATCTGCATTCCTAGTAATAGCGATACGACATGCACATGTATTGAACATGAGTATGGGGAAAAAACACCTATAACTATCTCTAAAGTATAGTTAAAGCATGTCAAGAAAAAAAACTAAAATTGATTAACTGTCATGAAACAATTAGAAGGAAACCCACGAGATGAAAATAGTTTGGTCCGTACTACACCGAGTTTGACTGCAGAGTAATTCACGAAGCGAAGCTGAGTGAATTACTCTGTGGTCAAACGAGGTGGAGTACAGACCAAGTTATTTTCATCGAGTGGGTTTCTGATTTTATCTCACCCCGTATAACATTAATTATTGATGAAATGAATCACCCAATTAGCCATTGAGTATTGGGTACACGAACCTCACGGCCGTGGAGTACGAGTTCCTAATGTTAAGCCTATGGAGAAAAATACCGGGGTGAGATAAAGCTTATGATTTGATGATAAATAGACAAACCTCTTATGATATCCAGGTATTTATTTGAATTACTATTCGGTGATATTCATGTGCATCAATAGACATGCTTAAGTCTTTGATCATGAACTTTCAGTAAACAATCAAAATAACCAAGTAGCTGAGGTGGAGTGTAGGGGAGACGGACAGGGAGGCAGAGGCGGAGGTGTAGGACATAGGGACTTAGGCCAGTCTAGTGCATCATCTAAACCTATAAATGCTTTTAAGGTAAACAGGAGGTCATTGTGTACTATTGATAACATAAAATAAAGTATGAATCACCTGTGTAATGACACATGTATCCTATTTAATTCAGTAATCTGGAAAGTGCAGATAGGGTTTCTCGGAACCTGATATCAAAGTAACCTTATTAGTAGTCGTAGGTGTATTTGCAGTGTAGAGAATGTAGAGACTCAAAGGTTTGCGTATCTACTTAAGATAAAGGGCAGAAGATTCATCTTTGTATTTTTACCTTTGTAATGGTAACAAATGAATGTATCTATAGAATTATATATCATAATAACTTTTAACGTTTAACACTATAACATTTAACTTGCAGTAAAAATAAAATATCATCATTTAACACTGACAACATTTGCAAACATTCCTTACCAATTCTTGAGAAATGATAAACATAGGCAATGTGATAACTACTAGAATAATTATTCACACAGACCGCAAGGATAATCCGAACGAAACATTCTGTACACAAAAGCCTCTGAAGTGAGCAGGAGAAATGGCTTTGAGAAAAACAACAAAAAAGGAGGACGTCCGCCGGCGAGAGCCGAGCATTACTTGGGATCTGATGGCTGGAAGGTCATTGATGGTGGGGGAAGGTCATTGTGAGGTGACCTTTACCTACAGGGTGCTGCCGGCAGCGTGTCACCGGCAAGGAGGGGCCGGGAGGGCCATGAGGGGCTGACGGGGGCCGGGGCCTGTACACAAACCCGCACAGGGTCGAGGGGGGCGTTGCTCCATGATCGTAGAACAGCAACTCGAGTTCGAAATCGTTGCTCCAGATTCTTTGTTGATCGCATTATAACAATGCTGCCATCTATATTCAACTAAAAATCCAATGAAACTTTCACATATGTCACTGAAAATGTGGTGTTGTAAAAGGTAGCGATACAACGTGAATATAACGATACCACATGACACGATCCGATATTACTGGAGCAATGCTTTTTCCATTTTTTTGGAGCAACAAACTCCAGATAGGGTAAGTCTGCGTTAGACTGGGTTCCAGTCCAAATCCAGTCCAAATCAATATTAGGACTGCAAGCGGGTTAAACTCGATGACCTTGAACTTTGCAAATTATGCCTTTTTCTATCTGACAGTATTCCTAAAATGACTTGTTAACATAAGTTTGAAATGAATGGTAATGTATGACAAACTAGTACCTACCTGTCCAAATATAACAGATCACTTTTTTTAATATTCCCACATACAAACAGAAGTGCACCTGCGATGATATACACTGTTCACACATAGGCCAGGTTTCCAGGCTATGTGTTCAAACATAGGCCAGGTTTCCAGGCTATGTGTTCATACATAGGAAAGGGTTCCAGGCTATGTCTTTGTACCCTGTTTGTGGACCTAGAAAGGTCAGACCTCCAGCCCCCAGCCCAGGGCTTTTTGATCTGTATGTAAACGCCGGGTACTTTACATATGGGTGATTTCTCGGGGGAAAAAACGAGGGAATGGACATGGAAAGGTCATCTGAATGCTCGGATGTATGTCTCCCATATGTAGACGTGTGGGATGCTATCTGCTAAGTAGGTTATAAAGCTAAGGTCATTGATACTGTGGCTACTACAGTGATATTATTAGTGACCATGAAAGGTCACCCATAACTGTTACAATTAACCTAATAATCAAATAAAAAATACTTTAAAAAAAAAAACTGTCATAGTCGAAACGTCGGTTCATTTCAATAAACGCCTACAGTTAATACGGTATCTTTGGTAGTTGTACTTTATTTCACTTTACATAGAAAAAAAATCTTTGTTGATATTAATTTTTGTGATTTATTTTTACTGGAAGATAGCATTAATGCTGGGATTGGTTTCTTTTCTTCTCGTCACCCAATAAATCCTTGATTGATGCTTCAGTATACAAAGCTTTATTCTTCTTGTTCCTTGGTCGGTCTCTAGTGATTGTAAATAGACATTCACATAATTCTTATAATTGCTTAGCATTTTGAATCATTAATGGGTAGACTTATTGCCTTGTGTAGGTATACGCCTTTCTTAATATGCTGTATCAGTCTGTCATCCTGCAGTGGGCCCTGTGTTATGTGTTTGACAAAACAACAATACAGAAGTTCAACACCGCGGACGGACGAGAAACGTTGTACTTTCAGTGTGAGTGTGTGGATACCTCAGCCATCCCCACCTCGCTGACATCACCCTGACCAGGTCATGCCATCCTCCCACGATAGGTGTTTGCTTTTTAATACAGCCGAATGCCCAGCATGATGCACATTACCGCCATTTTGATCCAGACAAGATACATTTCCTTTGTGTACCAATTGATCTACAAATGATGATATTGTAGATATGATATCAGTGGTCTTGTTAGAGGGTGGTTGATAAAGCGAGATATCTTATTTTATCAAAGGCTCATGCCTGAAACGCTGAGAGCTCGTACGATGGTGCCAGTTGGTAGTAGGCAGTTCTCACCAGCCTTGAAGCCGTGAGAAGAACGAAGAACTCATTTTCCCCAGTCTTTAGTAAGAAACCTCACTGTTTTCATAGAGGCGAGTGACAACTTTCAAAGGAAAATGCTTAATGCCAAAGCGATGTTGAGATATGGGTGGTTACTACCTTGAGTTCTGCCTGTGACGTTTAGGGGTTATTCTTAAAGTATGTTCGCAAAATTTCCAACAATTCTTTACCCCGCCCCCTACTGCTCACATTGTATATACTTTATGGATGACCCCCTTTGTGAGTCCATTTTGTAAGGTTTATGTTACTGGTTACGGCAAATACTTATATAGAGCTGTATCGAATACCATACATAGACAATACTCCATGAGTTTGGAAGCGCCACAATCATCATCGAGGCGAAGCGGAGTGACGATTACGACGCATCCAAAGGAGTGGAGTATTGTTCTCACTCCTTTGACGGACATTAGAATAGCTTCACAATATCAGAATAATTCAAATTACTTAGCAAATTCAGTTAGGAATGTATACATCTTGCCTATTTTCTCACAAATCCCTTGCCGAAAATTGGTCAGTTGCTAATGACATCATCTCACATCACTCCACCACGACCATGGCGTACTATTGTCCCTTTATACTAGGGTGATCGTTGCGTATATTTTTTTAATGTTATTCCTATGGCTAAACTTTTACCAGCGATGAGATAATAGTAACTACTCCCCGATGACTCATCACAGATCGATGCCTTCATGAAAGCCTCTCAGGACTTGGTAATATCTTGAACGGCGGATTGGTGGTCTTTGTATACCGCCCTCCACCTCACCCCACCAGTCAGAGTTCATGTAGTATTTATACACCAGCGCCCACATTCTGCCTCTAAAGTGCTCCCAGACGCGTGACCCGTTCAATTCTCATGTTAAAATATGACGAACTACACCAGCCTCCCCGGACCCCAATTAGAAGTACGGATAATGGAAGGGAAATTGTCCATGGTAATTTAACCACTCCTGCCTCGCCACCGCCGCACGCCTTGCTTGGGTTAGCACTTGGCATGTCTAACCGTTGATGCGCCTCTTTTTCGTGTGGATTCCGTGGTGTTACGCAGAATGGTTTATTTTCCCCTTTATTCAGCACTGGAGCGAATCGGCGGAGCTTCGTCAGTTTTGATGTTTACATTATGAACTTCTGCTATGCAGTTCGTTGTGGGTACGATATTATATATACCAGTTATCTGAATACATGCAAGTATCTATAGTCTATCCAGCATTTGTTGTCATAAAGTATAGACCCTTTAACATAATATTGATACAAAACCATGGTTCGTTATAAATGCTAAATAAGATATAAGATAGAATTTTTGATATGATGAAGTATAATGATGGCATAATATTAACTTTTTGTGAATGGGGACCCCCACGCCCCCCCCCCCCCTCCTCCCCCCTGCAGGAGGTGCCGGATGGAGTATTCCTCTACATTGGAACATGTCCTCGCTCAATCTTGTCATTTCTCCCGGCCACTAGCCTTGACCTTTGACATGCCCTGACCTTTGGAAGGGTCACGACCAATAGAACAGGACACAATGAATGGCGCTCAGGCGGCATTGAAGTGCTGCCAATCTACGCATCAATACTGTCGTTTGTCACTGACTGGTCTCACAACCAGCACAGACACACACTGCCTTTATAATGGAGCCTTTTAAAGGTATAGCCTACAATTCACAGTGGCGCCACCTGAGGATTCAAAACTGGATCCTTCTGATTTATTCTAATGTCAGATCAGTAAACTTATCATTTTCTCCAAGGTAGAATAGGCCAATTTACTGTGGTAATATTTACATGGAAAATGTACTGAAAAATATGGTTTTCATCAAAACCAAGATAAAAAAAACAAGTGCGGTTCCCTGTACGTTTTAGTAGATAAATGTGTATTAATACACATTAATTGTGTGATATAAAGTTTGAAGAAAATGACATCGGTTCAACTACGTATGTGAAAAGCAACTTCTCAGAATTTATATATATATATATATATATATATATATATATATATATATATATATATATATATATATATATATATATATATATATATATATATATATATAATATGTATATTGTGGTGCCGATCTCGTATTGCTATTAGTTAATTAAAGTCGGTCCAGTCATAAATCGCCCTTCTTTGAGTCCAACATACACCCACATATCTTGATAATCAACCACAGCAGATTGGCCGTAGTGCGACCTGGAGGAACGCCGTAGTAAGGTCTCGCACCACTAAATCCGCCATCATTGATTCATCTCTGGGCTCAAGGCTGGGGCTTAATGCACCGGGGCCTGGCACCCCGTTCCTACAGGGCCGCGGTTTCACGGGCAGGCCTTGTAGTGCTTCACAAATCACTTTAGCCCCCACAAGCCACCGGGACGTCTGTGGACATGCGCCCTACAAGGAAGCCACACTCTCCCAGCACAGCAGAACTTTGGCTCCGGTCCAGGGAACGCATTCTCACTTACGTCCCATATATTGATTTATTCATCCACACTCCCATGGCCGACTTACATGTGTGGCGACAAAGGTGTGCCTGTGTGGTGTATTTATGTCAATATTGCCCGCTTATGTGTGTGTGTGCAGCCCATTGGCGGTGCGAATTGTGTGTGTACCGTGTCTTAATGGGTATTTTCTACTGTGGTAAAGAGTCGCGAGCTCTCACTTTGAACTCAGAACTTGGTTATGGAAGTCTTTTTATGAATTGTTGAATTGTAACTTTATTTCCAAGTCGGGTCTAGGAGAACATAGGCGAGATATTTTAAGGACATTTCCTCAAAGTACTCTCCATATGAACACCAGCCCTCCTAAACATCCTCGTTCTCATTTTCAGTTTATAAAATTAATTGTTCTTGTATAAAACAAAGAGAGAATAAATTCTGCCTCATTCACACCAATAAACAGTGGTTCAAACCTCTCCACACACTCCAGCCCCAATCCATTTTTATATTTTCCTAGTTTCTCTGAGGCAAAACAATCTACATAAAAAGCATTTCTTAAATTGAGTTTAACTTCCCATCTATTATTTCTCAAGTTGAATTAGCATTTTATATCAAATTGAAAATACAACTCATTCTGACTGGGTAGTACTACATGATATGCTCCTCATGTTCCTCCAATACAACCAGGGGAAATACAATTCTTCTAGACACGATAGACTATATCCATACTGTTTATTTCTGTGCCCCTTTTTCACTCCAAGGCATGGATTTCTCATTTGACACCAGTTTGAAATGATCGAGTCAGCCATGCGTGAAGACCAGTGGAGCATTACGAGGATCACGCGAGATTTCACGCTTCGTTGCATGTCTCACTCGCTGGTAATGGTGTAAAATTGAGGCTGGTAGGTATGTTTGTGATGGATTCCATGATAGATTGAGTTTCCAGTCCATCAAAGGGAAATTTAATGTCGAAATTGGAGTGCGGACCCACTGCACTTTTCTCTGTTCTGTTCTTTTTTTGATGTAACGGAGCTTATATGTGATACAGTTTCATAAGAGAATCAAGTGATTATCATTTTAAAACACGAACAGAATGTATTTTCCCACATCCCTACAGTATGATATCGCGTAGTCACATTGTTCGCATCGGCTGCGATAAGAAGGCATTTGCCAAGTCTTCATAAATAAAAGTGAAATGAAAAAAATGAAATTAAGGAATTTTATGTGGAGATCAATCTGATAACGATATGACACTCCGGGGGTAATAACAGAGTGTCATACGTCATAGGCGTGCGGTACGGGTCCTGGTACCTCCCAGGCGTCAGAGAAAAACAGTTCTCATGTTATCTTTGTATTATCCATTACGTAAAGTGGCTGTACCCAAGCCTTCAATGCTCGTGACATTTGTGCCATGTTTAGGTCGCCACAATGCCTGCATAACGCCATATGATTTAAGCAGTAACTGACACTTACATGAGGCTTCAGGCTTTTTATGATAGCTTTCCTTTAGGTCAATACGTCCCGCATTTAGGTAAATACGTCCCGCCCGGGGCAAAACCCTACAACGTTGGGAATTTTACTGAAACCGATAATTTCGATTATATTGCTTTGTAAAAGCTATAGATATTACCTATTTTAACGAGTAAAATGGCATTAAAGCAGGATAATGTAATACGAATAGAGATACTACATTTATTTCAGTCCTTTGTATAGAATTACATGTATTATTGCGCCTTGATATAAATATTTTTATAAAATATGTAATTTTTATAAAATATATAATTATATCATAAAAAGATTTTGTTGTCACCGTAGCATCACACTTGGGAACAGGTATATTTAAAAGCCACCTCATCTCTATCATATGAATATTCTTCTGCCGGTGGTGTACAGTATGGTTTGTGAATATTGTCTGTGTTTGTGCATGCGCTCACACCATACAACACAGCAGCACGCAGTACAATCGTCTCCAATCGCACGCCTATAAAGGTCACATCAAGGCAGTATAGAAAAGCCGCCCGCAGCCCGAGATTGGAGAAGGAGAAGGAGATTCAGGTGTCTGCAGCAAGGCGCTGTGCAGGATGGCGAATAAAAACCCACCACAGTCCAATATCAGCGCAGTCAGGGGATAGCGATTGGAGCGCATTCAATGAGAGCGAACAAATTAGGCGGTTCACAAAGAGGAGCAGTCCGATTGAGATGAAACCGGACGCCAGGCTGATATGATGCTGTGCAGTGCGGGCAGTGAGTGGTCACTACCAAGTGGTGCTACCACCAAGATGTGCAGTCTGGTTGAGATAAAGCCAGCTGCCAGGCTGTTATGATGCAGGGCAGTGCTGGGCGGGCAGTGAGTGGTCACTACCAAGTGGTGCTACCACCAAGATGTGCAGTCTGGTTGAGATAAAGCCAGCTGCCAGGCTGTTATGATGCAGGGCAGTGCTGGGCAGGGAGTGAGTGGTCATTGCCAAGTGGCGCAACCACCAAGATGTACAGAATGGTTGAGATAAAGCCGGAATCCAGGCTTATATGATTCTGTGCAGGTAGCAAGTGGTTACTGCCAAGTGATGCTACCACCAAGATGTGCAGTCTGGTTGAGATGAAGCCAGAATCCAGGCTTATAGGATGCTGTGCAGGTAGCGAATGGTCATTGCCAAATGGCGCAACCACCAAGATGTACAGTCTGGTTGAGATAAAGCCGGAATCCAGGCTTATATGATTCTGTGCAGGTAGCGAATGATCATTGCCAAATGGCGCAACCACCAAGATGTACAGTCTGGTTGAGATAAAACCGGAATCCAGACTTATATGATTCTGTGCAGGTAGCAAGTGGTCACTGCCAAGTGGTGCTACCACCAAGATGTGTAGTCTGAGATAAAGCCAGACGATTGATATTAAACATCTATATTTTTTCTCTCTTACGATTATATCATGAGGAAGAAAAAGATTGTTGGATATAATGGTGCATAGTGCTAGGCAGGCAGTAAGTGGTTAACACCAAGTGGTCACACTACAGACATGCTGTCGGGTTACGATAAAGATGGACACGGGGCGGATATGATGCTGTGCAGGCAGAAAGTGGTTTTCGTTAAGTGGTCACACTCCAAACAGATAGTATATGTTTCAGATAAAGGTGGACACTGGGTGGATATGATACTGTGCAGTGCTAAGTATGCAGTAAGTGGTTAGCATGAAGTGGCTGTACCACCCAGAGTCTGTAAGGAAAGGAGATGGACTCACAATCCCAAGGGTGTGAGACTTGGTGGGTTCGAGTCCCACTGCAGCAACTTTTCTCCTTCCTCTCCAGCAGTGGTATATCAAAGGCCAATCCTTTTAGGAGCATGTCTATTGGTTAGGGAAGTAAAAGAACTCTCACCTTGGTGTCCAGGGATGAGATTTTTATCTGAATTCATCATATAGCTTCGATCACCAGCCTTGCGTTCTAAAAAAAACCTGAGAAAATTAGGAAAGGACATGTGATGATTGGCTGGAGGTTAAATCAAAAGTTTCTCTATGCTCGTTGATCAAACCAACAAACCAAACTGGAAGGAAACCCTTCTTCAGAATGACAATGTGCCATAGTTGCCCTGGAGCTACAGCTAAACCACAAACATAATCCAACTCCAACTCTCCTCCACCCTCTGTTAACAAAGGGAAGGAAATAAGAAAATCTAACAAATAGGATGTACTTTGAAATGAAGCTTGTGTTATTTGATATCTATTTCAGGCTTCCCTCAGATCTAAAAAATAGTCATGCCGGGGAACACTACATCATATTAAATGAATCAGGTTTTCTGTCTCATATCAGTCAAAGAAGATATCAAAAGTGTGCTCCTTGGGTGGGTTTCTTTTTTCACAGCCAGAGACGAATACTGAGTGCATCGTCTTTTATTTGAGTCTCTTGAAGATTTCTCATTCTGTAAAAATCAGTGAAGGAATTGTCTGTCATGGAGCACCACCATGGAAATGAACACGCAGGGAAAGGTGTGGAAAGATCATCACAGAGAAAGCTGGTAATGATATTTATGGTTTAATGGAGAAAAGAAAATACTCACGGATCGGGCGTGGGGTGTTAGCTCAGTGCTTAAAGCACTGGACTTAAAAACCCCAAGGTTGTAGGACTTCATACAACATAGAAGGTAGCTTTCCAGCTCAGTGGTTAAAGCATTGGACTTAAAAAAACCAAGGTTGTAGGACTTCATACAACATAGAAGGTAGCTTTCCAGCTCAGTGGTTAAAGCACTGGACTTAAAAAAACCAAGGTTGTAGGACTTCATACAACATAGAAGGTAGCTTTCCACTTTTTCATGGAATTTTCACTATCGGTAAATATACTTATTTATCCATGTGTAGAACAAAGGTAATATCAAAAGCCTCATTGAACCTCCCCACAGAAACTGATCCCCTTGCCATAACCGACACTGGCATGTTTTGCGAATCCCACATGAAAAATATTTTCACTTTTTTTCCTCACCCCCAACTGGCATCCCATATTGATTATGATAGATTTTATTCTTAAATTGATATCAGACTATGTTGACTATAGGGCAGATAGTGCTGTAGTCGTGGAAACAATGATTACATTATTGTGGATCATATCAAAGTGTGCCCAGTATCTCTAGCTGTATAAAGAGTGTGTCATGACATACTGACACCACATGTCGGCCATCTCTTTGTTTATAGATCCGCTATCCTCTTTAGTTCTAATAATATCCTGATTCCTCTAATGGATCTGTGTATGGCACCATATGAAAGGCCAACTGACTAGGACGGACATCTATGACAATATCTAAATAATCATAGCGATCTAGACCGATTGTTTTGGGGAATATATTTTCATCAATATCACAATAAGCAAGTCTAATAGAACATATTGGATGGTAAAATACCAAAGTGAACAGTTTAAATAATCACTATGTGTAAATAGGATGTAGAATGCTGTTATTATATATGCTCAATTTGTTTAAGTGGAGATAATAATCTGAAAGAAGAACAGAAAGCCGTAATTCCCTTCACATGGTTTATTGTAAATCGTCTGACAGCTGCAGACTAATTAACAGGTTGTACATAGAGGTGCCATGCTGTACATTATTCCCTCCTTTCAGCGGGAGGGGAGATTTGTCTGGTACGTTGTCAGGATCTCCCTCCTGCTGGATTATCAACATGGAGCGAACCAGTCAGAGAGACCTGGGGAGGGTGTACACGCGTTTCTCAGTGGAGAAGTTAGAGTGTGCGGAGTGTGGCAGGGAGTGAGGAGGAGTGTGGCAGGGAGTGGGGAGGAGTGTGGCAGGGAGTGAGGAGGAGTGTGGCAGGGAGTGAGGAGGAGTGTGGCAGGGAGTGAGGAGGAGTGTGGCAGGGAGTGAGTAGGGTTGTGGCAGGGAGTGAGGAGGAGTGTGGCAGGGAGTGAGGAGGGGTGTGATAGGGAGTGAGGAGTGTGGCAGGGAGTGGGGAGGAGTATGGCAGGGAGTGAGGAGTGTGGCAGGGAGTGATGAGGAGTGTGGCAGGGAGTGAGGAGGAGTGTGGCAGGGAGTGAGGAGGGGTGTGGCAGGGAGTGAGGAGGAGTGTGGCAGGGAGTGAGGAGGGGTGTGGCAGGGAGTGAGGAGGGGTGTGGCAGGGAGTGAGGAGGAGTATGGCAGGGAGTGAGGAGGAGTGTGGCAGGGAGTGAAGAGGATTGTGACAGGGAGTGAGGAGGAGTGTGACAGGGACTGAGGAGTGTGGTAGGGAGTGAGGAGGAGTGTGACAGGGAGTGAGGAGGAGTATGGCAGGGAGTGGGGAGGAGTGTGGCAGGGAGTGGGGAGGAGTATGGCAGGGAGTGAGGAGTGTGGCAGGGAGTGATGAGGAGTGTGGCAGGGAGTGAGGAGGAGTGTGGCAGGGAGTGAGGAGGGGTGTGACAGGGAGTGAGGAGGAGTGTGGCAGGGAGTGAGGAGGGGTGTGGCAGGGAGTGAGGAGGAGTATGGCAGGGAGTGAGGAGGAGTGTGGCAGGGAGTGAAGAGGATTGTGACAGGGAGTGAGGAGGAGTGTGACAGGGACTGAGGAGGAGTGTGACAGGGAGTGAGGAGGAGTGTGGCAGGAAGTGAGCAGGAGTGTGGCAGGGAGTGAGGAGGAGGTTGACGTAGAGTGAGGAGGAGTGTGGCAGGGAGTGAGCAGCAGTGTGACAGGGAGTGAGGAGACTGGCAGGATGAATACGACCCCCGCACGTGTCCACCACATCCTCTGCCTGTGTTGTGCAGCAGCCTGCGACCTGCATGTAATGGGGACATCCATCATGAGACTTGTTTGTTTACACTGTGTCCCACTCGGAGCAGCTCTCTGTATTGATTGTATGTCACGTTGATGTAGTCAGTTCTCTGTGAGCTGCTCTGTGTATGTGTGCAGACATTAGGCTGTACGTCCATTATTGTGACATGGGTTCATCGTGTGGCACTCCAACTTCTCTACGGAGAGGTGGATGTGCACCCTCCCTTGGTCTGATCGACCGGCTCGCTCCGGGTTTATCCTCCAGTGGGGAGGGAGGCCCTACCAGCCTGGTAGCCCCGTCCCCCTCCCAGCAGGGCGAGTAGTATACAGTGCGGCACCTCAGTGTATATTCAATGAGTCCGCAGTTGTTAGACCATCGACAATGAATCGTGTAAAGGGAATTAGGACTTGGTTTCTTCGTTCAGATTACTATCACTGCAATAACAACGAGCATAGATAGTAACAGTAACAGATCGTAGTTGCAGAGCGGTGGGAGAAGGAAGTGTTTTCTTGCTAAGCCTCGTTATCACACATAGATAGTAACAGTTCCTGAGGACAACAGCCATTTAACCATTCTTAAAACTAATTGTATTGAAGTATGTATACTACTACGGTTGATAAAAAAATTCACAACAAAAAAAACCAGTTCCCGAATTAGGTTCCCTTGACGCCAAGTTTATGAGTAATTTCAAGAAACGTGTGGATTTCACGATTTCATACACATATATTCAATTGCTTACATGTTTGATAAAGAGCTACAGGTGTGTCCAAATTTCGAAAATTCTGTGTGCGAACTGAATGATGGACTCATTAGACTGCCTCTAGTCTCTGTAGGAGCATTGAGGCTCACTCCTACGCAGTGAAGCTCTCTCAGCACACCGGCGTCGTCATCTGATGGCGGTCACGGGGCCAGCTTAATTAACCAGACGTGGGGAGTGCAGCGTGCGATGTGCACGTGTGTCTGGGTGAGAGGCTCTAACGTGCAGCTAACGTGCAGCTCACGTGCAGCAACGTGCACCGAGCAGGTCACCGTGCTCCTCGGAGCTGCTCGGAACTGCTCGGACGGCTACAGCTCCAGCCCTGTGTGACTCAGCTGCACTCTCCACACAGAATACTAGTATAGGTGAGGTATAGAACAAAACTAAATCTGTGTATGGAGAGTGTATCAAAATCGCACCCTCCATACAGAATCTTAGTATAAGTGAGGCACAGAACGAAACCAAACCCCTGTTTGTGACAGCGACGCTCTCCATACAGAATCTTAGCAAATGGAGGAAACATGCAAACATCTGTTATGGAGAGTGTGTTGCAGAACTTATCAACACATAATCTCAGTCTACTGAAGGTGTCGCTGGAAACCTAACCTCTGCTAGAAGATTGAATTTTCTTCAAAGAGAACCTCAGTGTAGAGGAGAGGTCCGAAACTGAATATGTGCTCGGGGAGTGAATGCCGAGCACATCTATTCGGTTAATTATGCTCAATTCCTTCTCCAATTGAAGAGAGTGTCTGATGTCATGTCGCTGTCTGGTCGCTATTGATTCTCAGATGTGCATTTCACACAGAAGTGTGGGAATTGACCTTTTATAGCCTGACACCGGCGCGAAAGTCTGTCGGGTGCAATTGCCTTGAAACTCGGAAGTGTAAAATCATTATGTTTTACAGCGTCTTCCTTCTTGATACTTACTGAACATTACTTGGCAATTCAGAAGAGTAATTTAAGAATTTAGAGTTTTAATTGAAATCTCGGCTTGTTCAGTCAATACTAGCTTCTCCCTGGGGACATACAAATTAGTATTTTTTAACATTACTAGAAAGGAAATCAGTTATTACAGGGAGAAGTCACTACACAAGATGTAAGCGTCCGAGGCACACCAAGCTTAGCACAGAACAGGTGTGTTAATAAACGAGGGAATCGTGAGTGGAGTTCAATGGTTGAGTTCTGAGGCAAACAAAGCTTAATATACAACTGGTGCTGAGTAAATAAATGAACAAATTATGAGTTGAGTTACAATGAGAAATCAAATGATTCAGTTTTGTGGCAAGGCAAGCTTACACAACGATACACAGTTATGGTGTCTGAATGAAATCAGTTCTGCGTAGTTTTGTTTCAGAAATACAAACCAAGTTTAAAGAACGAGGTTTGTTGTTCCAAAACATCAAAGAACAGATCTAATTTACCCACCCTTACTATGTCTCCTTATTATCAAACTCATTAAAAACGCCATTTTACTACTCACTCTTTTATCATCTTACACAGAGGGTAGATGAGGGTAGTATCATGTAAAGTTTGTCACACTGTATGTTGTGAGGCACGCCAATCTTACTATACAACTAGCGCTGTGTAAATAACTGAGTAAATCGTGAGTTGAGTTTTCAATGAGAAGTTGAATGGTTAAGTTCATAGGCAGGCTAAGCTTGCTCTACATGATACAACTGACAAGGAGCAAATCGTGAATTGCGTTTTCAATTGGAGGTTCAATGGCATGCCAAGCTTACTATACAGTTTACAATTGGCACTGTGGAAATCAACGAGTTCAATGGTTAAGTTCTGAGGCACACTAGACTAACTATACAGTTTACAAACGAGTGAATTGTGAGTGAAGTTTTCAATGGGAAGTTCAATGGTTAAGTTCCGAGGCACACCAAGCTTACTATTCAAGTGGCGCTGTGTAAACAAACGAGGAAATTGTGAGTTGCGTTTTTAATGAGAAGTTCAATGGTTAAGTTCCAAGGCGCACCAAGCTTACTATTCAAGTGGCGCTGTGTAAACAAATGAGGAAATTGTGAGTTGTGTTTTCAATGAGAAGTTCAATGGTTAAGTTCCGAGGCACACCAAGCTTTCTCTACAACTGGCACTATGTAAACAAATGAGCAATTTGTAAGTTGCGTTTTCAATGGGAAGTTCAATGGTTAAGTTCTGAGGCATACCAAGCTTACTCTACAACTGGCACTATGTAAACAAATGAGCAATTTGTAAGTTGCGTTTTCAATGAGAAGTTCAATGGTTAAGTTCCGAGGCACACCAAGCTTACTATACAACTGGTGCTGTGTGAATAATCAAGTCGTTCGTGAGTGGAGTTTTTCAGCGAGCAGCTCAATAGCTGAGACTGAGAGGTGAGCAGGTCAGCGCGCACACCTCCGACTCCTCAGGTGTTAATTACCACTCAATCACTCCCCGTCTCTCGGCGGCTCACCTCATCCAGGTGAGCCCCTCCCTCCCTACCCACAATCCATCACTCCAGCGGCTCCCTCACGTGGCCCGTAGCCAGGAAACCTCGCGTGTACCGTAACCTAGCAACGGTATTGTCTTCTTGTTGATGACTGACCTTCGTGGACGTGTGGGGATTGGGGGGTGGTTCCTTTATTCTCCTGACCCGCTGACCTCGTACAAGGTGGGCCGTCAGTCTCTATGCTGGAGGCTCTCCGGTAGCTGCGGGGGTGGGGCCGGGGAGACCGGGGACAGGTGGGGTACACGCCACCTGTCCATCACAGCTAGAGTGCGTCCAGCAAGTGTTGGTGAAGATTAAAAAAACAAAACAAATCTGTTCTTGTTGTTACTAGAGTTTGACTATCATCAATACCTTTCCAGTTAACTGATGAAGCAGTAAATGAAACTATTCATGATAGATTTTCATAACTTGAACATTGTGTGAGAGTTCGATGGATGGATTATATTATTGAGTTCGGTGGATGGATTATATTATTGAGTTCGGTGGATGGATTGTACTATTGCGTTTGATGGACGGACTATAGTATTTAGTTTGGTGGACCGACTATAGTGTTTGGTGGATGGACTATAGCATTGAGTTCAGTTGATGGACTAAAGCATTGAGTTCAGTTGATGGACTAAAGCATTGAGTTCGGTGGACGGACTATAGTATTGAGTTCTGTGGACGGACTATAGTATTGAGTTCGGTGGACGGACTTTAGTATTTGGTGGACGGACTATAGTATTGAGTACTGTGGACGGACTATACTATTGAGTTCCGTAGAGGGACTATACTATTGAGTTCCGTGGATGGATTATAGTATTGAGTTCCGTGGATGGACTAATATCGAGTTCTGTGGACGGACTATAGTATTGAGTTCTGTGGACGGAATATAGTGTTTGGTGGACGGACTATAGTATTGAGTTCTGTGGACGGACTATAGTATTGAGTTCCGTGGATGGACTATACTATCGAGTTCGGTGGACAGACTGTAGTATTGCATCCCAACACATGGAGCGGCCTGAGTATGGGAGTGCTGTGCTCGTACTACTAGCGCCACACGGTGGCGGGTCACTGCTGTATGAGTCACCCCGCTACCCCCAACCGTACACACCCACCTCCAGGCGTGATGACTCAGTGCGAGGTTCCTCCACGGTGTGTGTGTGTGTGTGTGTGTGTGTGTGGAGGGGGAGGGGCCCACCTGAGCCCTACAGTCAGCGGGCCCCAGGTGCCAGCCCCATAGCATAGAGATGGCAGTTTTTCCTCTTTTCCGAAGGAAATCCTTGTTTTTAGTATAATAGTTTGTGAAATTATATTTGTCTTTTGTAAAATAAAGAGAGAATAAATTGAGCCTCATTCACGCCAATAAACATTGATTCAAACCTGTCCACACACCCCAGCCCCATTCGGGGTGTTTTCCATGTTTTCTCAGTCTCTCTGAGGCAGAAGATTCCACATGAACAACATTTCCGTTTATTTTTCATGACCACAACTAACATCCCTATACAGCGAAGATGGCAGCTCTCCACGTATCTGTATAAATTTGCTCTTTCTATTTTCAGTATGTAAAATTCCTTAAAACTAGGAACGGATGACATGTTCATTGGTGAATGAACGTTGATTTATAAAAATAACAATTTAAAGGTTTGGGTATTATTCAACAAAGATAAATCAACTTTATCGAAACGTCGAGTTTTTAAAACCACCAACATATCATTCATCTCATCAACTTGCAACATTTTATCATCAGAAAACAGACGTTAATTTAATCGGAACGAGTCTGTTTTTGTGTGGTGCCATCTCTAAATCGAAGATGATATCAATTCAGCCACATTAACCTCCCCACATACCCTCAGTTCCACGCCGTGGCCGATACCGAAGTATTTTCCAAGTGTTCTCACTCCGGTCTCTGAGACAGCAAATTCCATATCAAAAGTATTCCCACTTACTTTTCTAGCCGCCTACACACATAGAGTGTTAGGTGGTGACTTAGAACAGCTATTACTGGCATTAAAACGCCATAATGTTCACCCTGTGTGCATGTGGATGCCAGAAGTAATACCAAGGGAGTAATTGACACATTATTAAATAATGCACCTGTGTTATTAAACAGAACAGGTATGCCGATTCATAGGGTGGTACATTCAGGGGAGGAATGTAAATTAGCGCATATCATAATTACCTTAATTCTATGTTTAGCAAGGCCAAATGGACTACCCCCAGCAAGATGCAGAAAAGGAGAATGTTATAACATGAACAAGTAATTGATTCATTAGGATCATTTCTTCGTTCACTTGAGAGCAGATGATCCATACTAAATGTGAATAAACTCATAAATCATTTCATTAAGTTGTTTTAATAGGATACAGCTGCCTATAAATATACTGGTTTACATACAAAAAGTTTATAATCTGAAGTCCTATACGGTCTAAAATTTACACACGTATTGATTATATATGAAACCAATTATGAATTTTAGATTAACATCCATCGCTAATTAAGAGCTCTATCTTTGAGCATGACGTGCGGATACCAACTTGTTGATTGAGATTACTCTGATTAAGGCGAGGATTAATTGGTTGATCCTCAATAAGTGATGAGTTAAATCTAGTTCAGGTCGACCTGACGGCAATGAGATTGTAGTCGACCTCTAATTACCACGTGACGTCCCCCCGCCTCCCCTACACACACGCGCACCCCCCTACCCCCACGCTCACACACTCACACACTCCTACACACACATTCATTCAGATCACTTAAAGGCATATCTAATAGTTCACAGTGGCGACAATTACCAGTTTACAGAGATGGAAGCTTTCCATGGAAATCCACTTTCTTATATTCAGTATATGTAATTTCTTTTACTTTTTTTCTGAAAAAGATAATATTGATTTAGCCTCATTTACGCCTATAAAACCTCCCCAGATACCCTCAGCCCCAGCTGCGGCCGACAAGGACATATTATCCATATTTTACCGGTCTCTCTGAGGCAGAAAAATCCACATGAAAATATTTCCACTTTTTTCCCTCACCCACTGACGGTGAGTTCTTCACTAGTTCGACAATCTTGGCATTGAATTAGCAATGTAAACGGGTATTACATTATGAAAGTTGTGCTCATACATTCAGTGATCCAATGCTGAATTATACGTTGCTAGGGGTTGTTTGGCTGCAAGCATTGCGTAACCAAGTAGATAGCATGCGACATCGGCCTGTGGAAAAAGGTATATTGTTCTCATCAAGCTGAAATACTGTTAAAAATAGCTGACTAAATGATGACATTTTGAAAACTTAATCTCATGCAGAGATCTGTACGTGTAAACAGTCTCAAACGACGGTCGTGAGGCGTCGTTACCATGGCCCATTATACAAGGAGTAGATCGTATGTTCATCATTGATGAATGAGCGTGCAATTATGAATGAATGACAATTGAAAGGTTTGGGTTACATTCAGTATATATGGATAGTTTTCTGTAACCCACTTTCATCCAATCTTGCCATGTCTTCAACTGCCTGAGTCTAAGATCCAAATATATCAAGCACCAGTGGGTCAATGAGGTATTTCGGTCTCTAGTGATTGGTATTGGTCTGCTGGGCATGCCTCCGAGATGCTGAGACACTGGCACCCTGCTCCTTTCCCACTACCATAGTGAATAACATGCAGAAAGTGAAGGGATAGTTTTCTGGAAGCACGCTGAAAGTGTATAGGTGACCACTCTAATCTTTAGGCAACGTATATAGAACGTACAAGCACGCTCTAGCCAGGTATGATGTGCCCTCACCACGCCGCCGATCTCCCACCAGGGGGCACTCCAAGCCGCCCCTCCCCCTCGTCACCCCCTCACCGCCCACCTGTACAGATGCCAGCCATACCAGGACTTTAGGCGTGCAGTGAAGCGTAGCCAACCCGCCTTGGGGTGGTGGGAGGGTGTAGCGGCGCCTAAACGGGTCGGGGTGCGTGGAGGGTGTGCGGTGTGGGCAGATTTAGGTAGGTGGGTGATTGGAGGAGGTCGGAGAGATTTTCTCCTGATGTGACACACTGAGTTTATTGTGTCTCAAACCAGAAAGTATTTCACACGGCGAATTTTGACTGCGGGGGGACAAAAAAAGGTGAAAAGAAATTGGCGAAAAAAAACCGCAACACAATGCCAGTTGTGGATGGGTGATCAGTATGATGACAGAGTGCAGACACACCTGACACCGCCCCTCGCCTAAACAAATAAAATAAATCAATAAAATAGAAAAATAATTGTGAAAAGAATATAAAAAAAAATCTGAAAAAGTCAAGCGTTCACGCGGACACCACTACAGGGAGCCCCACATCACTAAAGACACAAATCTGTCACTCCTACATCCACATCTACCGGAAAATATTTGCCAATTAAACTGAGATTTTTCCATACTCCCCTTTCAAATGGTGGCCGCGTACCCTTCGTTAAATCGATACTAGTTAGGCTATCGTTGGAGTGTGTGTGGTTATTTGAGGTATTTTATCTGGAGGCTACCTTTATTGAATATGTAGCCCATATATTTACCTCCAGCTTAGCGGCACTTAGTCATTCCTCAGCTTGCATTACTCCTCACCACACACAGAGCTCGCACAAGGCCCTCGTCAAAACGCAGGTAAAGCTTGGAGATGTGGGGAGATATTCTGAGCGCACGCCGTCTATTCCTAGCACGCATTCAGACAATCCGGTGACAAGAGCCGCCGCCAAGTTCACCTACCAACAAAAAACAACGCTGCAATTGACACAAGGGCTGAGCGTTTACTCCTGTAGTGTTCTAGGCCCGCGACTAGATCTTTGAATACGACACAGCACTGTCAGTGTGTGCGCCGTGATTTTATTTGTAATTTAGAAATGGTAACATCTTGCTTGTGATAAGAGCTTAGGGCTTCTCTACCAGTGTTACTAACTTGATGTGTCTTATTGAAGATGATTGTAATCTGAATGAATGAAGTTTTAAATCCATGATTCCGTTACAAGCTTTACTGCTGATGTTACTGCTATGGTAGCTAGCTGTAGATTAGTTGCTCATACATGGAGTTGCTGCGTTACAAATTTACCTCTGTTAGGAGTGGGCACGTCCCTGCTGATGGTTGCTAAGGCCTGCCCCCTCTAGAGTAATAGCATGGTGCGAGATTGACTGGTTAGGCCAAGGGAAAGCAAACTTGTTTCTCCAACGAGAAATTGGAATGTAACACCACTTACTATTTGGTTTGTTGGTTGGTTTGATTTAACGTCCAGTTAACCACTGCAGATTCTCACCAGTCTTTCTCATGGTTCTTTTACACCACAAGGGTGGTGATCAAATCTATGTGGTGAATTTAGGTAGAAACCTCACCCCTACACATTTACCAAGGTGAGAGATCTTTCACTTCCTACACCACATAGACATGGTATGAGAAGGATTGGCCTTTGATATAACAGTAAATCTACCAATGCTGGGGGTGAAGGGGAAAAGTGGCTGGTGTGGTTCTTGGTTTGAATACAGGCAGTAAGACAGTAGTAAATGACCCGACCGGATCCATTAAGTCGCGACCTGATTCATATACCTGCCTGATATTTCGTACTCATGAAGCCATTTTTACATATTCCTATTTCCTTTTGTTTGTATTTTGAATAAGATAACCATAAAGGTAGACTTCATTACCAATTTGATCAGCTGTGAATATTTCTTGATAAGTATTTCAGCTCTCAGAACCCACATATAAAAAGAATTCTTGGTCCCAGAGTGAGAATTCACGGACACGGCCTGAGTTGAACCAAACCAACATTTTAGTGTGTACAGTGTGGAGACAGAGGTGGCGGCCAGTGTAAGTAATATGCTGCGGGTAACGCTCGTGGTACCTGTGTTGTTGCACATTATGTATATGTAAACGCGTCGTTGACATGTTGACCTTTGCGCACCAATGTGGTGAGGATTACTCGGGATCAGAAACGCTACGTCTGCCTCGGGCTCTGTGACGTCACAGCGTCTTGTGCGCGTTCTCTCTGCGCGCCACCCACCAGCGATACCTGTCATTACACCAGCGATATCTGTCTTTATAAAGATTTGAATGATCTATGATCTTATTTCTTTAAGCGTAACTTCTCCTACATGAATAATCACCAGGTCACTGGAGCCAGATGGAAATAGCCACATCGGATAGCCTACTCCTGAACCTCCAGTAAAAATGAAAATTACAAAATAATAATTTGAAAAATATAATGATGTTATACAGCTGGCACCACCATAATAATTTGTGATGCTACACAGAGTTTATATAAGTTCCTGACCTAAACTGGTTGGACCCTGACCACCCTCTATGACGACCCTCTATGATGTGGATGTAAAATGAGAGGTGTGATACTCGGCGGGGGAGGTGAAGGCACCTGTGCGTGTGCACACACTGCGGACAATACCCGGCGGGTGTTAGCGTGAGGCGGGAGAGTGGGTGGAGACTGGTGAGCTCAGAATAGGTCATTACGGACCGCAGAGGACGACCTCCTGCAGGTACTATACCCACAACCCCAGCCCTCAGCCCTCAGGGCCTTCTATACTTCATCTACCACCTCCTGTATCTGCCAACACCCACAACCTCAACCCTCAGCCCGCAGGGCCTTCTATGCTTCACCCACCACCTCCTGTATGTGCCAACACCCACAACACCAGCCCTCAGCTTTCAGGGCCTTCTATACTTCATCCACCACCTCCTGTAGCTACAACACCCACAACCCCAGCCCTCAGCCCTCAGGGCCTACTATACTTCACCCACCACCTCCTGTATGTGCCAACACCCACAACCCCAGCCCTCAGCCCTCAGGGTCTACTATACTTCACCCACCACCTCCTGCAGGTACAACACCCACAACCCCAGCCCTCAGCCCTCAGGGTCTACTATACTTCATCTACCACCTCCTACAGGTACAACACCCACAACCCCAGCCCTCAGACCGCAGGGTCTACTATACTTCATCCACCACCTCCTACAGGTACAACACCCACAACCCCAGCCCTCAGCCCTCAGGGTCTACTATACTTCATCTACCACCTCCTACAGGTACAACACCCACAACCCCAGCCCTCAGCCCTCAGGGTCTACTATACTTCATCCACCACCTCCTACAGGTACAACACCCACAACCCAAGCCCTCAGACCGCAGGGTCTACTATACTTCATCCACCACCTCCTACAGGTACAACACCCACAACCCCAGCCCTCAGCCCTCAGGGTCTACTATACTTCATCTACCACCTCCTACAGGTACAACACCCACAACCCCAGCCCTCAGACCGCAGGGTCTACTATACTTCATCCACCACCTCCTACAGGTACAACACCCACAACCCCAGCCCTCAGACCGCAGGGTCTACTATACTTCATCCACCACCTCCTACAGGTACAACACCCACAACCCCAGCCCTCAGACCGCAGGGTCTACTATACTTCACCCACCACCTCCTGCAGGTACAACACCCACAACCCCAGCCCTCAGCCCGCAGGGTCTACTGTACCTCACCCACCACCCTCTGCAGCTACAACACCCATAACCCCAGCCCTCAGCCCTCAGGGCCTTCTATACTACACCCACCACCTCCTGTAGGTGCCAACACCCACAACCTCAACCCTCAGCCCTCAGGCCCTACTTTATTTTATCCACCACCTCCCGATGATCCATTGATAACCACAAATCCACATCGTATTTTGTTTGGAATCAGAGGGAAGATGGCCACTTCCGTGACACAATAAGTATCTGTCCTATATACCCCACCACCCCATCCTCACAGGGCCATGGACCCCCACCCCTCTCCCCCATTGCCGGTCTGCCTGCCCCATACCGACCTCCGGATTAACTCTGTGAGATCCCGTTACCTGCCCATCCTCAGTTATCCCTTCTGTCTACATGTGCCGGTGATGTCATTGTCACTGGTAGACTGGTATGCCAGGCGATTAGACCCAGCCGTGTGTATACACGGGTTACGGCATATCTTAACGCGAGAGGGCGTGACCAGCCATGTGAAAAAAGAGGCGCGAAAACGGTCAGGTTAGAGCTTCAGGTGGCACTTTGGAAAATTTGAATATACACACATGTATCCATAAATGTGATATTTCCTTGATAATTGTGATATCTAACATATATTTGATATAAAAGTATTTTGGTTAAACGGATTTTTGCAGGTATATTGTATTAGGCTATGAGGTTGTGGCCTGACACCCCATAACTTTAGCACTATGCACCGGAACTAGACTTGTGTCCAAGATACCGGGTGGTTTAATTTGTTGACAAATTTCAAATTATTTTATGTACCTGGTATAGTGCAGAAAAATATCAAATTAGGTCAATTGTTGATGTAACATTTGAGGTATGTCAGATAAGTAATTTTTTATTACGATTACTTAATAACATTTGATAGATACTTTCACAATTCAAAACTCTCAAAATGATGTACCTAAAGGCAGCAATCCTGAGCTTAAAAAGAGATCCTCCCTAGAGTGTAACTTTATACCTCCATGATGATAAAAGTATGTTTACAATATTGTAGCCTGAGAGCCAGATGGTGATTGACTTTGTCTTTAGATAAGTAGACAGTGGAACTAGTGCGGGTAACTTGGTCCTCCACTCGCCCGCAGACAGATCCGTATTGTGCACGCCAGGCACGTCCCTACTCAATTAGTCTCCCCATTTATCGCTCAGTGTGTCTGGGATTTTAAATTCTTTCCAAAGAAGTCTCTAAACAGGGAGGCATATGGTCAGTCATCCTGATTTCTAAGGGATGGGACATTAGGTCAGTGATTAAAACACTGGACTAGGAATCACAGGGTTTGGGTTCGGGTTGCCTGCAGCCATCTTTATCCTTCATTCCCAACAGTGGTACATTCACTTCTATATCAAAGACCAGGCCTTCTCATACCATGTCTATGTGGTGTGGTGTGCAGCCACCCTTCTCCTTCATCCCCAGCAGTGATGGACTTACTGCTATATCAAAGGTCAATCGTTCTCATATCATGTGGTGTGGGAACTTAAAGCCTTCACCTCAGTAAATATGTAGGGGGTGGGTTCTACTTAAGATCCTCAACCCTGTGGTGCAAGACCTTGAGATAATGCTGATATACCCTCAGGGTCCTCTGGGATGTTAAATAAAGAAATAAACCAGATCAAACTATATATGCTGGCTGTGGACAGCTGAGGTAGAATTGAGTAAATGAGTGAATACTGTGACTGACACAGAATTGCTTGTAACCCCTTTAGACATTTCTTGTTACCTTTTATGAGATGATACTGCTTGCTAAATGTCCTTGACCTAACCAGTTCTCTCTATTTCTTACAGGTAAGTTGAGCGTCCTACCATCCGCCGCGTGACGTCATTATGTGACGTCAGACAATGATCAGATAAGTGACAGTATCTGTTATCCCCTGGTATTTTTGTCCCACAGACTTAACAATAGTTCGAGTCCCACTGGAGCCACTTTTTCCTTCATTCCTAGCAATTGTAGATTCACTGCTATATCAAAGACCAGTCCTTCTTGTACCATATTTGTTTGATGTGGTATGCAGCCACCTTTCTCCTTCATCCCCAGCGGTGGTAGATTTACTGCTATATCAACGATCAGTCCTTCTCATACCATGTCTATATAGTATGGGAAGTAAGAGAGCTTGATTTTATCACTACGGGTCCCTTTGTTAAACCAGTACATATACCTATACAGTATGCCTGTTTTCGTATTATGATTCAGGGTGTCAGTTGAAATTGAATGTTTTCATTTTCAGAATCAAAAGTCCTTTTTCATTGATTAATATCGACATAACAGCTGCTGAATTTCCCAATTCAGCCACAGCCCATTCATTACCCCCCCCATTGAAACTTCCCTAGGACCCACTAAACCTGAACCTTTCCCTTGAACCCTTGAAACCCCACTCACTGAGCCTACCCCACAGACCCTCAGCCTCCCATCTCAGTCAGCTCCGGCAAATTTTCAATGGTTTCACAGATCCGTAGATGAACAAGCCTTCTTCCTTTGGCCACATATCCATATTTGTTAGTGTACACGATTTATAGGAGCATTGAGTTTAAGAATATTTCCCTTTTTAATAAATCTTACCTTTTTTTCTTCCGATATTGTGTTTTCACTAAAGGTTTGTAAATGCATCAAACATCAGCAGCACATAATCTTCTGCACTGGGTCTCAGTTTACTTCATTGGATGGAGACAGACTTTTTAAAGTTCGCTGAGGATTAAGGTATTTATATATGCATGATCTGAAGGTTAGCTTCAGGTAGGGAAGTGCCACGCGGTATTCATTTCCTGTAATCCTTATCTTATTTAGTGGATTTCCTGTCGTGTGGTCTATCATGAAATGACAGGGATTAAAAGCACTCCAAATGCACAAAAAATATTTCTATGCAGAACCAAAAATGAGTAGAATACATGTAATTTTTATCGCCATTCTAATAAACTGCACAAAAAATAACATTATTTTGCATGTGTAGATCAAAATGTAGCTTACCAAAAAAATAACATGTATTCTGTTATCTATCTGCCGCATACATGAGATAAAATTCCATCTCCTATAGATAAAATGTAGCAAGTGCACCCAAATACACCTGTCATATCTAGTAATCTTGTTGAACTCACACTTTGCACTGACATCCTATTGTCAGGTGGCAGTGAACCCTTTAGAGTTTCTTTTATCCCCATCATACCGCATTAACCCTTGAAGATCCTGTGCATCTTTTTAAAACATCCATATTGAGCAGTACTTCAAAAGCATAGCATATTATATACGTGATCATAAGAAATGCACCTGTTGGCCTTCATAGTCTACATATTTCCTTGCTGAGTATAGAATCCTATTTTTAGTTTAAGTTTGTGATACCTTATATTCATTAGAATCAATACAGAACTAGGTTCTCAGTTGTAGTACACCTACCAGGTGAAGATCACTGGTAAATAGGGTTGTAGATATGTAACAGGATTAGAAGTACCCTCTAATTAGGCGTTACGAACTACAGACCAATAGCTCTTTGTCTCAAATGAGAATTGTTATTATAAGAAAAAAGGGTCATTTGATAAATGGGGGTTGTTAGATAAGAACCCGGTGCTAGACCTAGCTCACAAGTCCAACAACAAGGTACTGCATTTGACGTATCATAACTAAAGCAACTGTTACCTGTACTGAACCCTTGAAATCGATATTGAGGTTTAACTGTGGTAATCAAAGAACGCCCACCCTGACTGGGGCGGGGATGTTACTGTGATAATGCCGGGTGGGGCTGGCCGTATCTGTGTCGGGGGAATCGTGTAGTACCAGGCTTAGGATTACTATGACAATGCTTGGTGGGGCTTGCCATATCCATGTCAGAGAGATTGCAGTGTTCCAGGTTGAGGGTAACTGTGACAAATCCAGGTGGGGCTGGCCACATCCATTTTGGGGATAGTGACCAGGTTGAGGGTTACTGTAGCAATGCCGGGTGGGGCTGGCCGTATCCGTGTCGTACCAGGTTCAGGGAGTGCTCCCGCAGTCTTGATCTCCTCACGAGGAACTGCTCACGGGGTCTGACGGGAGCTGCTCGCTGTGCTGGCATGAGCAGCTCATCAGAGACCCGCCCGCCTATTGTAAACCCCAGCAGCGGGGCCCCCGTGTCCTCCGTCACCCTTACCCCCCCCCCCCCCCTCACCTCCTCATGATTCCTAAGTTAATCAGGGGAAAGTTGCATACTGTGATTTATCTCACCCGTTGTATTTTCCCCCATAGATTTAATATTGAAATTATTTTTTGTCATTATCAAAGTAGCATTGGCTTGCCATAGAGGTGTTTCTGCCACGTACTATTTAATGTAGATTTAAAGTTGAAAACACGTCCTCTATACCCATGAGGCATTGTTGAAAGATACTCAATGGGTGATGACGTCACAAATGTTAGCCAATCAGTCAGTGATAGAAGTGAGATTAAATCTGAACTGCTCTCGATTCATAGGCACTGAAAATATGTCATGAGTTTTGATTGCGGAGAAATCTCAAACAGCCACAGCATTCCTGGGCCAGTCAGGAGAAGGTTGCATACTGCAATGTACTTTATCCTAGTTTTGTTGAATAATTTATTGGATGTTCCTAATCAAAGACTTGAGCAAGTCTAGTGTACGCCCTGAAAGCTGAAAGAACCCGACTTCTGAAGAACACCTCCGGGATGCAGGCTTCGGGGTTGCCTTTTATGCGCCACCTCTTCCTTTAGGATTAATTCATACTCGGGTGCATCTGTTTGGTGTCACTATATCAGGAGCCTCTATGGAATGCACTTAGGATTTAAAGAGAAAGGCATGCCTCTAGGGCAGTTAGCAACTCGATGGTAAACTTGTACTTTGGTATCTGTTGAAAGGATGAATTTTGTGTATGCAGTATGTCTTGGATTGACCGCTTTGGAGACCCTGGTGCAAATGCAGAAGAAGTTATTACCGTATTGATATTCAATTTTCTCATTTCAAAAACAAAACAGTATATATCTACGGTATTAATAATTTCACCCTCAAATATCTAACCTTCAAATTGGTTTATTTAATTTTTGAATTAGTATTCCTACCCACTATTTGGTGTTTTTACCTTCTGATTGGTATATTTTTCCATCTTATGGCAGTCTTTGCCAGCATTGTCAGCCTCACCCAAGAGATCATTAGCATATCATGATGATATCATGAAGGCAAACACCGAGATACGAGTTTTGCGATGTTGTATTTTTGATTCGTCGATCCAAGTCACTTGATACGTTTATAGAAACATAACGTATATTGCAATGTCAGTAATATCTGATATAAGATCCTATCAAATATGATATGAAAAGAGAAGCAGTGTTCTATCGCTGGCTAGATAGATACCTTTCATTTATAGCCACATTCATTACTAAAACTGTACGTGCGATGATTCCTAGGAACAAAAAGAGGAGCAGCCAGACACAGACATAAGTCACGGGATTCCAGCTGCAGGAATCTCAGGGCGATGTATGGAGGCTGCTTGCAGCCTGTCAGACAGGTTAACCCGTCTATTCACTACAGTGATGGCATTTACCTGAGTCAGCGTAATACCTCCCCCGCTATACTCAAAACATTCGCATCTCTACCCACTGAAATGTGTGTGTGTCTTTTTTTTCTTTATTGTGTGGTGTTATTTTGCGGGGTTTTTTTTGCGAGTTACTCTTAATTTTTTGCAGGGAGGTTCGCCTCTGTTAGCCTCGCGAGTCTCCCCCCTGAGTACCCGGGTCCCATGGGTTTGGCTGGAGTCATTTGGATAACGTATTGGGACCAAATAAATGCTTGGAGTTGCTTGGAAGCAGCACAGAGATGTTCCATCGAGTAGAACAGCACCACCAAATAGTATCCAGGAATGGCAGTTTCTGTTATCACTTTTACAAGGAAATTCTTGCTTTCATTTCCAGTTTATAAGATTATTGTTCTTATATAAAAGACCGTGAAAATTGAGCCTCAATATTGCCGATGGGTTAAACCTCCTCAAACACCCTTAGCCTTATTCCATGTGCAACTTTGTTGTGTTATCCCTGTTTTCTCAGTCTTTCTGAGAGAGTAAATTTCACATGGAAAATATTACCACTATTTTTCCTGGCCCCAACTGAGTTTCTTATTCACTGTGATTTGACCTGAGAGTTACTACGATGTAAAATTCAGCATGGATGGTTTTGTGTTGGGATCGTAGCACGTAGTGTTTTCACGGAATGTATGATTTAATTCAACATTCCACTCAGTTGATATAATGCAGGTTAGGCAGGCCCGCTGGAAGTGTTCATAGTACGGACATGTTTTCAGTCGTAGAAGAAGTTCAACTAACGACTTATTTCAATGTCAGAATAGAACTTGTAGAACGAGGGAGGAAAAACAATAGTGTCAGAATAGTTGCACTTTCTGTTCATGAGTAGAGTGGCATGGTTAAACTAAAGGTTAGAAAAACTGAATACATTCTCATTCAATACATCATCTTGCCTCAGGACAGTCAGTCAGTTTTCAATTACATATTGTATACTTTATACACATATATCATCTCTTTATTTGGATGTGAAATCGGTGATGCTACGGAGTATACCAATAAAAACCCGGCCATATAATTCAGTAGTTTCCAATGTCCATAAATCATAAAATGCCTGTAAAACATCAGTATCTTCCTATGTTTACTCAGGCTTTTTTTTTATGTGTTTGCATCTCCTCGATTCTTCTTTGGTATTCCTGTATAAATATAAAAGAAACTGTCCACGTTCCCAGGAGGACAGCCGTGAATTGATGGCTCAACCAGGACTCAGTGCTCAAACAGCCTTGTCATAAACCACTCCGACAAATTAAAGTGAAGTGACTGAAGAATTACTTGAACGGAGATTGATCCTCTTGTTCGGAGTACTGTCGAGCATGCTAATGTTTAGAACGCTTTTATTATTTCATCATTTGTATTGGTATTATTAACATGAATGTCACAGTAGAATCAGGCTGGTAATGAGAGACCGTATCGCGATCCCTTGTTTGATTCCAGAAAATTATAACAATATCCCTCCACCAAATCTGAGCTCAAATTGTACCAGACATTGGAAAGGCAAATTATATAGATGTTATACTGAACATGTGGATTTGGCACAGAGAAGTCATATAATGACAGTTATATAATTAATTCAGTAATCTGAATCAGAAATAGGCAATGTCCTAGATATAATATTGAACATATAGTATTGGCACAAAGAAATTCGGTAGTAAGCCATACAATCAATCCAGTAAGTTGTGCAATTTGTTCTAATCGGTGCTGCCTAATTACAAACCACTGGCAATGAAAATGACCTCTCATACTCTACATGATCAGTTGCTAACATGTGATGTCCTGTCTAAATCAAAGAACCGCGCAGTAATTTCTGGGAGATTTTCGTGTGTTGCTTATAGGGGCAGTCCTGTAATTATCAGAATTGAATAAAGGGAGAAAGATGAATGAATTATCAATATTTAAATCTACCGGTTCTCTGCATCCGACAAAGATTTGTAAATATTTTACATGTCGAGTGACGAGGCGAAAACACGACGAGAAATAGGATGTGGACATAGATTTCCTGGTTCCAGGTTCTTTATCAGTCGACAATCCACCGTATGGGGCTTACCGCTTAGATACCGCTGCAAAAAGGGGAACTTGGTTTTTAATCTCTCCTTCGCAGGGTATTGATAAGAACTGCTGGACTGGGGCCAGGTTTGAACTCTTAGACCTCTGAAGCTTCCTCTGTAAGCCTGGAGTATTCTACCATAATCCGTGAGACCGGAGGAAGTCGGAGTGAATGGGGAATACCAAGAGTGGTGCAGCTCCAGGCACAAGTAAGCAGGCCTAAAGAAAGGCTGCAGAGAAGTAAGCAGGCTTAAAGGAAGGCTGCAGGAAGGTGATGTGGGGAGAACCCGGGAGGGGATGTAGAGCTGATATCAGGAATTGTAAAGCAAAGCATGTCCTGTTGTGCTGGCATATTATAGAGATATTCGAGCTGAGGAGTTAATTCAGTGGTTAAGGCACTAGTAATCCCAAGGTTGTGGGTTCGAGTCCCATTTCAGCCACATGCCTGGAGCGGGTGTAGGAGAGGAGGAGCAGACACGCGCGTCCGTCCAGCATTCCCTCCAGCGTTCCTCCAGCGTTCCTCCAGCGTCCCTCCATCGTCCCTCCCACATCCCTCCAGCGTTCCTCCTGTGTCCCCCCAGCGTTCCCTCCCGTGTCCCTCCAGTATTCCTTCCAGCGTCCCTCCAGCGTCCCTTTACTGTCCCTCCAACATTTCCTCCTGCGTCCCTCCAGCGTCCATCCTGCGTCCATACAATGTCCCTCTAGTGTCCCTCCTGCGTCCCTCCAGTGTCCCTCCAGAGTCCCTACTGCGTCTGTCCAGTGTCCCTCTAGCATTCCCTCCTGTGTCCCTCCTGCGTCCTTCCAGTGTCCCTCCAGCGTCCCTTCAGCGTCCCCCCTGCGTTCCTCTAGCGTTCCTCTCGCGTCCCTCCCGCGTCCCTCCCGCGTCCCTCCCGCGTTCCCCGCTTATTCCCGGCGCGTCCTGTGGGTGTGTCTGGTATCGATCTGTGGTGACTCACGTCGGGATCAGACCCGGGTAATAGACGCGCTGCTCCCAGACAGGTGTCCCTCCCTCCCCCTCTCTCCCCAACCCTTCCCTGCCCTGCCCTCCTGTGTCCCCAGCCCCCACCCGCACATTTTCCCCTGGCTGCCGGTCGATCTCCTCCATCATCCTCCGGCCCTCTTCCGCCGCCCCTTCATCCCGCCAGCTGCTGTACCTTCACCCAGTCTCCTGCGTTCCACCCCGCCTTCCCCCTCTGCCTCATGATATCCTCTTAGGGTCGCCTTCGTACTCTCTGCTCACTGTACACTTTATCTTCTTCTCTGCTCCTGCCCCTGCTGCTCCGCCCCTGCTACTATTCACCTCTTGTCTTGGTTTTACAGTGCGGTACATCCATCCCTCAATCTTACCCCACGCTGTTGTACGTCCAATATTCGTACTTCATTTGACACTGTCTCTAGACTTTCAGATAAACTGCCTCAGCGTTGCTCCCCCTATCTACTTACGCTCCCATTCACTCCCTTTTCCTACACATAAAACTCTTCTCCCCATCCCTTCCTTCAGTTCCTACATTTTCTAATTTTCATGTGTTTATAAATGAAACATTACCATATTACCTTTCCTCGGCTCCAATATATCATCATGTATCTCCTTAACCCTCAAATCTGCTCATCTCTAATCTCTAATCCCACCCTCCATTTATACTCCCTCTCATTGCCCACTCCCCCACAGCCGACCCCGCCCTTACCCAACCCACGAACACCTCCAACCTTCACACCCTGGCACACCTATACTTAGGAGAAACCAAACAAGAGTTAGTCGTGTTGTTGTTTATTGCACGACGGCAATGTCGCATTCACTGCGCGAGGCGAACTCGAGAGCAGTGAACGAGACATTGGCAGAGTGCAATAAACAACACGACTAACACAAGTTTGGTTTAGAATTTATCCTACCCTGTCTAAATTACTTCAGCAAATTAAGAAATAACATAAAACTCACCGATAACCAGTGATAATCATTGGTCGCTTTTCAAATGACTTCATTTGACAACTGTATCCCACTAGAGCGATAAATTTCATTTTCCTGCACCGTAGACCAAATACAGTCTGCTAATGTTAAACCTATGGAGTTTTTTTATTAGGGGTAGGATAAATGCTGTATCCACCCTCCCACCGCCACACACCTGTACATGTTGTAGCCACCCTCCCACCCCCACACACCTGTACATGCTATATCCACCCTCCCACCCCCACACACCTGTACATGCTGCCGCTGGGTGCCCCCCAACCTCGTCCGCCCACCCAGCCACGTGTGATCTCTGTGGGGAGGTGCCTGCCGGGAGCGCCGTGTGCCCTCTGTGAGGTTAACGAGGCTCGGATCTGCAGGCGGATTATCATAGCAGGGGGTGGGCGATTAACCCAGCTACACTGGATCCCAGAGCACACCCTGCTGTCACATGCCCGGTGTGGGAGGGTGAGGTGTTTAGAGGGGTTGGGTGTGTTAAAGAGGTGAAGTGTGAGAGGGGTTACAGGGTGTGAGAGGGGTTACAGGGTATGGTGGGGTGAGGTATGTGAGGTGTTACAGGGATGAGGGTGAGGGATGAGAGGTGTTAGAGGGGTGAGGTGTGTGAAATGGGTGAAGTGCGAGAAGGGTTACAGGGTGTGAGAGGGGTTACAGGGTATGGTGGGGTGAGGTATGTGAGGTGTTACAGGGATGAGGGTGAGGGGTGAGGTGTGAGAGGGGTGGGGTGTGTGAAAGGGTGAAGTGTGAGAGGGGTTACAGGGTGTGAGAGGGGTTACAGGGTGTGATGGGGTGAGGTATGTGAGGTGTTAGAGGGATGAGTGTAAGGTGTGAGAGGGGTGAAGTGTGAGATGGGGAGAGGTGTGAGAGGATACGAGAGGGGTGTGGTGTGCGAGGTGAGAGGGGTGAGGAGGGAAAGGGGTGAGGTGTGAGATGAGTTACAGGGTTTGACTGACACATAGAGCATGGTGTTATAAACTCACTGAGGGCACTATGCTCTATGCTCAAGGATACAGGGAATTACCGACAAAACCAGGTGGAGCGTAGGGTTATGGGCTCGGGGTATGCGCGTGAGTGTATGCTGGGGTGTAGGTTTGAATGGCGGGCTTGTCGGGGTATACACAGGGAGAGTAGAAGCTGTGTGTGTGATGTGTGAGGGTATTCGGGGTGCTAGACAATGTCAGGGGGTGTAGTCACAAGGATCAGTCACTGAGTGTACAGAGCGGGAACGTAAAGCCTAACAGGCGCCAACGCCATACAGATGGCGCCTTGCGCAAGGCCTAAAGTCAAGCCGAAGATCAGGCCTTGTCTCAGCTGTTTGTCCTACTAGGCTCAGAAGGATATATGCCTCTTTACATAGATGGCACCTTTCCACTTTTCCATGGAAGTCCATTTTTTCATTTGTAGCATATGAAATGTGTGAAATATGAATTGAGCCTCATTTGTCACAATGAGACGGTGAATTGATCTTACTCACAGACCCTCAGTCCCACGCTGAAGTTGACAACAACATGTTTCTCCCGTTTTCCCACCTGATAAATATTTCCACTTTTTGTCGGACCCCAACTGCCATCGCTATCTTTATGTGTAATGCATGATTAATATGACGAGGCAAAAGCACGGCAAAAAACGGTCTGTTAACGTAATCCTCCCAAATCGCATGTTCGGTGTGCGGAGGAAGGAGTACAAAGGCAGGGTTGGTGCTAATGCGTCAAGAGCTTAAAACATACATGTAACATTTCCACCGATCAATAGTTCATGTACTATATCATTACTCCTATATGTATGGTGTCCTAACCAGCTCCCACCTACTTCACTGTAATATCTGATAAACGAGTCATCTTAAGGACCCTTAAAACACTCAGCCACGATCGTCCATACACAGGCAGTGTTTGATGATTAAAGCAAAAATCCCACTCAAAGGGAAAGATAAAAACATAAGAGCAGGTTCGCAGCTATTCCTGATTTACGAGACTTTGTGTCGGTTTTACTTATTCAAAAGGGATAGGAGCTAAAGTAGTGCAACCTGTTTGTGGTCGTTACATCGATGTGTCATTGGGTACAAAATATCACACGCCACTCTCTACTGAGAAAAGGTATGCTCTCTGTCCTGGTCTAGCTGACTGGCTCGCTCCATGTTGATCCTCCAGTGGGAGGGAGACCTTAACAATGTGACAGCCAAGTCAGCCTCTCTCTCATAGAAGTGAGTAGCATATAGTGCTGCACCTCCATGTAGAACCAGTCAGTCTGCAGCTGACAATAAACCATATGAAGGGAATTACGGCTTTCTGATCTTCATTCAGATTACTAGCACTGCTCATACCAATCGAGCATAGATAGTAACACCAGTGGAGAATTCCTACGTCCCCAATACCATCAATACACATGCATGGTAAAAAACCTGATAAAAAGCACAGTCCACTAAATGTACATATTCCATCTATAACATAATAATCAGGGCAAATAGTGGAAAGTGTACTGCATCTTTATTCCTGGTATATTCAGTTACTATTTCATATGACTGTAGGGCTAATAAGAGTAAAGTTTCACAATCGTACTTACTGTACTTAGGTTTATGTTCAACCTCAGTACATTCTCAAGGCACTCCTACCCGCTTCACAAAATATACCAAGCCGTTTTTATGCATCATCCTGTGAACTGTTTTTAGATTATGGAATTTATAAATAATTAGGACTTAAGTAACCCACATAAGTCCAGAAGGGGAACTTGTAGCCATTCATAATAGGGCAAGTGGATATCAGGTAAAATAACTGCAAATAGGCATCCAATGAACAAAAGGGAAAAATAATGTGATAAAAGGTGAAAGCATTGTGCACCTGCAGCCGATACAGGATGGACATCACCATTAGATAAATCTCATCTCAATATCACAATCGAAGTCAATCTAATGAGGGGAGGAGACGATCCTACAGTTAAACGGACGTATCTCGCTCCAAGATAAGCCTACAACCCGCAATAACTAGTTGAATGACCCTCTACAACTACGTGCAGAATCAATATGACGGCGCCTGGGCTTCACCTGATCTCCCTCATGTGGCATTCAGTGCAGCGGCATTCAACACGAGTGCATTCTTCTTTTCTCGGCGCCGGTATTTGGACGTCGGGAACTCCCGCCGGGAACGACGCCCTAATTGGCCCAGACGGCGACGGCGCATGCGCAGACTTCAGAGGCGGGGACTGCAGCGCCACCACCGACGCCGTCCGGAACTACCACCCAGGGATCCTCGCCGTTAGCGGAGGGCTGCTGGATAACGGTGGGGGAGGGGCGAGTTGGTGGTGAGAGGGTTACGCGGGGTGGGGGGGGGGGGGGGGGAATTAAAGAGGAGTAACTCTGGGTGGCTCTATTGATCCCGGGAATTGGTTAAGCCGGTCATGCCTGTTGACTACAGGCCGCCCTGGCAAGAGTTACTTTAGTTAAAACACTCTGGTGTCTGCAGGTATAGAGCCCTGGTTGTGATGGTAAGGATCCAATGGCTCTCATGTGCCAGAGATGTAACGTATGTCTGGGTATTGACCTTAGCTCAGTGGTTAAGAGCACTGGACTCGTAGTCTGAAGCTTGTGAGAGTCTTACTGCAGCCACTTTTCTCCTTCATGCCCAGCATTGGTAGATTATTAGAAGAAAACTCACACGATGTATTTCACGTTACGTCACCCCCTAACGTCAGTCCCGCAGTCACGTGATACATGTAATGAGATTAATTCCGATTTAATTTTCGCCGGATGACATGTCAGTCAGCATCTAAAATGAGCATTTCACGAGACACCTGCTGCAAAGGGTCAGGTTCCTGAACTACTCACATTCCTCGCATACTCCAGGCGGGGCACAACGTGCTACATAGTGCTCTTTTGTTATACTACTCGCAGATAACAGAACACCGAGTAGTCCCAAGATTAAACCACATGGACACCTATCGCCCATCCTCCCCGATCCCAGGGTTACTTAACGATAAGCTTTTCAGGGATGCCAGTTTCCAATGTTTCCATTTAAATTCATGTTTTTGTTTTCAGTATAAAAAAATGTTTTTCCTTGTATATTATTGAAATACTAACTACTAAATTACCCAGTTCAGCCCATGATCCCCTGCTGAACCTACCCACCAACCCAAGTAAAAACTTGAACTTTCCCATGATTCCCCACTGTAATGCATCCATAACACGTACACTCTGTATTGCAATGGAAACGTTTCAATATTTGTGTCCTGATCCCAACTGGTATCCCTGTCTTTTAGATGTATATGCTAGAACTCGGGTTGCGGCTGGAGTTTGTGATGTCACACATGCAAGTAATGACTGACAGCCATCGATGGGGCAATAAAACAAAGTTTTCTTATTCTTTTTAAGGAATCCACCTTACATTACTCATTTAGCCCTCATATTATGTCCCAAAAGGTATAAAACAAAGTCTTGTCAGTCATACAGCCTACGTTTCTAAATGTAACAATGCATCGTCCGTAATTCTATTGCTTCGACCATTTTATTTAATATAAAATGCATCACCATAGCATCCTTATCTTTTATGTAGCCGACATCACATACGCATATATGTATTTACATCTGCTTAGTGATTTTGATAAATGGAGGTGAATGGACTGTGTTGTTTGTTGACCGGGTTATCCGGTAATACAGAGAACTGGTTCTACATCTGAGTATATGTTTTCCTTATTCACATCGACAGGATTATGCCATAACGGAGTTGGAGCATTACATACATGTACATCTACAACATATGGTTTTGACTGATGGGGTTGAATGTAACATGTTTTCATTGTTGTTGTTGATAGGAATATATTATGGAATTGGAGCACTACATACATGCACATCTACACCGTATCGTTTTGATTGATAGGGGTTGAATGTAACATGTTTTCGTTGTTGTCGTTGACAGGATTATACGATAATGGAGTCGGAGGATGACCTGTGCGGGCCGAGCGATGCCGAGCTGGACTCGGAGGTGGAGGATATGGATGGCGACGATGCCGAACAGGAGCTGAGTGTCTGGCTTGACCAGCTCAACATGATACAACAGGTCAGTCTTACCTCTACTAAATCATTGATGGTCCCTATATACCCACATGGTCCCCTGGGACGTTAAACCACAAACAAACACACAAATATACCTCTACTCCGCTCCTCAATGGGGAGTTTCCGCTTAGCTAATGTACGACTTCCAGTAAGTGAGGTCAATGGCCATGAAACTGTCACCAATATTGTGAACAGTAGATTTAACACTGGAAATGTGAAAAGTGCTACAAATAATTGTAAATCAATCTGTTTCCTTCATATCCTATCTGTAAGTGACTGTGACACAAAAAAAGAACATCACTTATTGGAAACAGTTAAAATAGCATGATTAGGTGTAGCGGAAACTGAACCGTTGTCTTCTCTCTTCCGTTCCGGGTAGAAACCTGGTGTTGTCATGAGCACCCTGGATTATCGTTACAAAGATGGCAGTTTTCCACCTTTCCATTTAAATCTATGGTTTCTTTTTCAGAATGTATAATTATTTTTCCTTGTATAAAACAAAGATGATATTTATTGAGCATCATTCACTCAAGGAAACTGTTGGAACCTCCCAACAGACCCTAAGCGCCATACCGTAGCCGACACCAACATTTTTTCCACATTTTCTTAGTCTCTCTGATGTCACACATTCCAAAGGCAAAATATTTCCAGTTTCCATGAAAATCTTCATCTAATGCCACTGCCTTTGTGCAGCTCATCCAGTTTCCAGTCTGGGTCTAATGATGCTATCATTGAAATCAGACCAAGGTACAAAGTAGTTGGAATCAGTCGGGTTTTGGGCTCAGATAGGCTGCTTCGAGGTCTTGGAGCTTACGTAGACTCTGAGCTTGCTGCTAATCCTAACCCTTCACTATCTGCGTTCCAACGCCGTGACATTTGTCAGGGGGCAGAGTACCAGTGTCTTAGAGGAGTATCCAGCTGACCATGACCAATCACTTCAGACTGAAGTACCTCATTGACCCACTGGTGCTTGATATATTTGGACCTGAGAGAGGCCTGTTTTGGACTGGTTGATTTGGTGTCAAGTGGGTTACATCAATGACCCATTGCCTGGATAAAACCTCAACCTTTTAATCATTGAATAATTTTTTATAGCTCAATGCTCGAGATGTTTTTTTCCGGGTTTCTGTATTTTGTTCGTTTATTAGGTCTTGAATATATTAGGAATAAATAGTGGATATAATCAGATTTCGGATATTTGTGTGTGATAATTTTCTGAGGGTTCCCGGCACTTCTGGACAGTAGAGGATTGGTTTTTACCTAAAAAAAATAATGGATTCGGAAATTGTCCGGTTTTTTTCCCCCATAAACATTCATTCATCAATGATGAACATACAGTTTGATCCAAGTATAGGTAAGAGCCCCCTCCCTTGGCCAGCTGGTGCAGCGCCAGCCCTCCAGGCGGGTGACCAGCCATCTGTGGTATCAATACGCAATATGATATACACCAGACCCGTGCGTGGCCAGCTCAACGCAGAAACACAGCCAGAGTGGAGAATTACACACCCGAGTGACCACCCTGAAAGGCGTTGTGGAGTGGTGAATCAATTAGACCCGGCCTGCAGGGAGGGACACCGGTGGTGAAGGTGTTTTACCTATGGGTATGTGGTCAGTGGCGGCTCATCGCTGATATGTCTGATACGCAAGTGTTTGGTGATGTAACCCCGTGTTAGCGATCAATGATGGTGTGAGCCGTTAAGGATTTTCGTCAGAAAACACGAGGCAATTTCAGACTGTAATTCGGTGTGATTCTAATGACTGTTAAGTCATGATATACACACAGCAAAAACGGGCAAGATAATGGGCAAGTTCGGGGTAAATCTCCCCGGTAATATAGTGCACATGCATATATCAACTTTACATAAAAGTCTAATTGAACTACCCAAACAATCAAATAAAACTTTATGTAAACCTAAATGAAGGTGATTTTGTAAGATACACACTGAGGACTTTGTGATGATAGTACAATGTTTTGATGAGTTTTGGGGGTAGTATGTATCATGCTTAACGTTCTGTAAGCCTTTGATTGGTCGGAAATACGATAGTTGCTTTTGGATGGTTTTTTTTATATTCGTGAAGTCCGACCCCGTCCAGAGACTCACAGCCAGAAAAGGATGAAAGAAGGTGAAACGTCAGACAATTGGTAATCCATTACCAACCCTTTTGTGTAGACTGAATAGCCACCTAGGTGTTGGGAAATAACACCAACAAAAACTTTCTGAAACTTTCCAAAACACTAGTAAGCAAATTACTTATTGCTCTAAAAGAGGAAACAAGATGTACATGTTCAGCATATACCCTTTAGTTATGGTGATTATGGCGCTTTTGGGGTAATTCAAACTGGAAAAATACAATCCTCCTAAAAAATAGGTTGAGATTAAGGTTTTCCTTGAGGGGTAATATCAAACTAATTTAACGGATCAGGAAAGAGGTACTACGAAGCAGGGCTGTCAAATCGAGTTTGTTTATTCACCTTACGGCGTATGCTTATGTATACAGCTATATCTGGTTACATGACACTGCCCGCCGCCCATTAGGGATTCCAGAAGTTTATTTGATAATGTCAGAAACCTGATCTTTATTCGTCGTGATAGGACAGACCTTTTGTATAAGTGACAGCTCTGTATTATCGCTCAGAGTGGGAGTATCTGCTCGGAGACTGAACTCAATCCGCCCACAATGGATCATTTAGATAACACTGTGTCTATCAGGCAGAGATCTTCCGGCCTTTTAGTGGAAACCCTACCTGTGCTGGGAGATAACGGGAATGTGGTTGGAGATCACCCGTGTGACTGCTCCATGGCAATATGAGCGCAGCAATATGGCGATTGTTATAAGGTCATGTGGTCTATCAGTTACGAATTAACTGTACCATAATTAGAAGGAAACTCACAAGATGAAAATAATATATTCCGTACTTCACAGGCCAAATTCGGTGGAGTGTGGACCAAGTTATTTTCATGGATTAGGTTTCTGATTTTATCTTACCCAATAAAATAACACATTCAATTCGCTATAGAGTATTGGGAGCTATACGTTCACGGTCGTGGAGTATGAGTTCCTAACGTTAAGTCTATGGAGAAAAAGTACCGGGGTGTGATAAGAGAATCCGAGTTCATGATCACATGGCAGTCGTTGTACAGTCGGCATTGCCTTGGGATACAAGGATTTGAATGACGTTACCCATACTGCAAAAGTGAGAGCGACCTCATGCGGCCAGCTTAGTCTTCAATACAGCCTCGTCTTCACATCTGACAACCCTCACCAAGCAGATATACGGTCGATGTCCCATATGAGTAGCCACAGGAGCAAGGGTGTGTTTGGAGAGTGATAGCCCGGACTACTTTCTGTGTATATCCAGGGACTATTTTATTTCCCCTAGAGCCTCGTTTTGGCGTGTCGGGTGTCTCGGTGTCTTGAGTTCCCTCCACAAATTCTTGCAGAGTGATTGGCTTTGGGTCGATTCCCGCCGGGTTGAACCTGGAGACTCTTATTCCCTCTTCTGAGCCCGAGCTGGGCGTTAAAAACGAGCCCGCTGCCCGAGCCACATCTCAGAGTGGGTGAACACCAAGTCCCTACTGAATTACCGACCACATACAGGCCCTAAAGTGACGTCGAACACGAATATACTCAGAGAGAGGTGAGGATAGATCTGAATGGAGGTGTGTATCCAATTTATACACAGAGCAGCATATGAACAGCATTGATGGCAGTTTTCCACATTTCAATGGGATCCTTCGTATCATTTCCAACTAGTAAAAAACCCTTTTGTGTAAGCGAAGATGGTATAAATCGAGCCTCATTCACACCAATTGACAGCGGTTGATATCTCCCCACACACCCCTGCCGCATTCCATGGCCAACAACGCTGTGTTATCCACATTTTCCGAGTCTCTCTCAGGCAGCAAATTCCACATATTTCCCACGTTCTTCATATCTCCAACTGACATCCCTACTTTTTTGTAACAAATACAATAACAACTCTTCGTCTGGTGTAACGGGGATTGGATATTTTAGAATCAAATTATGATTGTTTTCCATTTTGAGGAAATTATCATGTAGAATATAGAAATAGTTACTCTTCCTAATCCATTTCAAGGAGACATCATACAGACATGTCAAATTGTCATGGGAAGTGAACCTACATTATTGTCTTGGGACACATAGATCTATCTTTATCCATGGTTAATGTCACTTGGCGGGAATTCTATTCAGCTGGCTCAAGACCCAAGCTAGAGGAGGTCATTCATTGGGAGGGTCGGGAGGGAAATCTTGGAGATGCTTGGGAATTACGCGATCACCACCCTTATTAACTCCGTTATGAGGTAATTCCCCTGAGTTATTCCCAGCAGTGGCGACCTCTGGTGGGTCCTGACCTCAAACATGATGAATACAGTGTCTAATTGCTGGTTCCTCATTCAGTCAGCTTCATATGTCACTGAAGGGTATTTGCCGGAAATGAATGAGTCGGTGGAGTTGGTTATTTTGATCTTATCCCTGGTATTAGATTCACTATAGAATTAACATTGTCTAAAATACCCAGTAGGTTACCAAGGGTGATAATGAAAGTGATGATACTACGCTATGACTGTAGCGTAGCATTTATTGATAACGTCGGAAATGAACTAGCCAATCAACAGCCGGGATTTGAAAATAGTTCCGGTTCCATTCTCGGTCTCTCTAATGCAGTAAATTCTACATGAAAAATATATACACTCTTTTCTTCTGACCCCAACTAACATCCCTGTGAAAGTGTTCGCTTGGTCTCTTTTATAATCGCATCTTTCGCTATTGTAGTTCTCAAATCACTATCTAGCAATAACTATATTGAACTTTTACATAATTGAAGATTCACATCCCAGCTTTATACTCTGAAGTTTCTTTTTTAAATTTTTTGTATACTCTAAACTAGAACTTCGACATCAAAGCTCATCTATTGTAGACCACACCGTAAAAGGGTGCACATAAATGTATTTTGTAAATGTAAGATTTATCATAATTGTATTTTTAAATGGCTTCTTCCCTAATTCATTTTGAAAGATAAATCACAACTTATTCTCCTGGAACTGCTTGTCGTAATGTTTTCATCCAGTGTTCTTTGACTACAGAGATAACCTGGCATTGATGAAATGAAAAAGAGTTCCTTTGAGCGACAGTAAAAGCAGGAAATTCCGAGTTAAAAGGGACGAGACAAAGAAGGTTTTAGTGACTTTATTTCTGCAGCTTTCTAATTGATGTAATGGTGGAGGCCTGTTAGTGTGATGTTAAAGGTGGCCGTTTGCAGCATTGTTGTACGTGGAGCTTGGGACTAGGTTATTGTTAAGCCATGATGAGTGTTCCCTGGTGATAGGCGGAGGGCAGTGGTGCCATTCACGCAGTGACCCATGACGCGGGTGACATTCAACCACTGACCCGTACGATAGATAACTGGCTATCACTGTCCTCATATTACAGAACTGTATGCATTACTCAGAAGAAGATAGTAATGATATCAACTATAATATAGTTTTACATTTGCTGGGCATATATCATCAAAATATTTGCATTAATTCATCAAGAAGATAACACTTATTTATAGTGCGGTAATAATATCTCAAGGCATCATGGCGTAGGCTACTACATCCGGGAATGTCTCCATTCATCATAGCGAAGCAAAATGGTTAAAACTCCATTAACTGCCTTGCGATTTTGTACCTCGACCAAAGGATGAGCATATCGCAAGGTAAAATATTGCCAAGTGTGCTCTGGCCTTAATTACTCTCTCATATGCCTAGAAAAATTAAAATGTGATACATTATTTCATTTTAAATCAGAAACCATTATTTCATTTTTAACAGCTTATGAATGGTCCTTTTTAGTTGGAAATAGCCGGATCCTAATGGGGCTCTAATAGTCTCGAAAACATTTTCATATTCCAAAAACAAAACCTAAATTTTTTTTCAACTTAGATATCTTAAGATTGAAAAAAGGAGTTTGTCTACAAGGAAAATATCCCTTTTTCTTTCTTTCTTAGTGTAGCTTGTAATCTGAGCTGGTATTTCTAAAATTTAGCCTCATGTAGAATTAAAACGGAGCTGCTCATTCTTAGTAAAAATCACATACATATATGCACATGACCCTATTTAATTTAGTAAAAACATCCATTTCGTCCATGCTAACGGACATAATTGTTGTATTTATGTCCGTCACTGGTCCCATGTTTGAAGACGAGTGGTTGAAGGTTCTTAGTGTGGGGTGTTCTATGATCACTTCGTGTACCTGAGACAGAGGCAGAGCAGTCCCCCCTTGTACTGATTTACGCTACCAGGACTCCACCAAGACTCCACCAGAATGGTAATCGCTTCAAATATTGACTCGTCCTACAGAAACCAGTCATCGGAAAATGAGGTGCAGGTAATCGGAGTGGTCGGCTGAATAACTGACTGCTCCCCGGACTGGTGTCGTTTCAGTAATGACTGCTCCCTGGATGGACGCGTGCCAGAGCGGCGTCTCAGTCCGTCCGGCGCGACCCCAAGCGGCCACCGCGTGAATCACGCATACCGGACGTGTGATAACCCCGCACGTCGCTGCGTGATGTCACACTCGACGTCACAGATCTACGTCGTCTACATCCGTTTCCGCTTCCTGCCGCCAGCTGATATCCGGGTCTTATCAGGCGGAAGGTGATACGCGGGGTAGCACTATGTATTATGATGCGTGGGGCCAGGACATGTATTATCATGATATATAGGGCATAAACATGTATTATCATGATGTGTGGGACCAAGGCCATGTATTATCATGATATGTGGGATCAGGAATATATGTATCATCACGATATGTAAGGCATAAACATGTATTGTCCTGATGCGTGGGGCCAAGACCATGTATTATCATGATATGTGGGATCAGAAACATGTATTATCGTGATATGTAGGGCATACACATGTATTATCATGATATGCAGAGCATAAACCTGGGTTATCATGATATGTGGGGCCAGCAATATCCTGACATATGTTACACACAAGAAATGTATTACCATGATATATTGGGCCAGGACAAGGTATTATTATAATATGTGGTACAGAAACATCTATACATTATCATGATATGTGGGGCCGGCACCATGTATGATCATGATTTCTATTATCAGGACCGTGCACAGTGGAACCCTGCTGAAGGGACACTCTGTGAAAAGAGGGCACGTTTGCTCCGACCAGATTTCTCCCCACTTTATCAGATGTTTGAGTTTACCCTACTTAAGGGGAGGCTCTGCTAATGGGGATACTTGTTCTGAAACGGAGGGTGTCCCCATAAAGCAGGTTACACTGTATATCCATGATATGTGGAACCAGATGCATTTGTTATCATGAAATGTAGGCTCAGGACCATGTATACCCACTGCACGTTGTAATGGGTGACGTGTGAACATGTTATTGACGCGTTATCTGGTGCGCAGATTCAATATGGCGCCCCAGCTGTCGGGAAGTACACCCATACCCCTGTGCGTACAGATCCCTGGCCTTTCAGTGTTCAACGCTCACAAAGTCAGTCACAAAATATTGACCTTCAATCAAAGAGTACGGCCGTATATTGGCTTCAGTCATCGCTGACCAGTATCGATGAATATATTACCCAGCATGCATTGCGTCAAGTCCCCCATGACTGTCTATGACGTCACCAATCATAGATCTCCAAATGTGGGTCGATCCGGTGAATATTAAACTCCGCGGAAATAGGCGGTGTTTGTGGTGCACTATTTAGATGCCCTGTCCATAAAGATAGCGTTAAGAGCATGGTAAACTCAGGTGCAGGGGTGCAGTATGCGAGTGTACGGCACAGCTGTTGCATGTACGCCTGGTTACGAGCAGCTCACCACTGCGTAGCGTGCATCAAATCACCACCCGGAGTCGACCTGGAGTCGCCTTCGCAAATCTATCGTTTCTTATATTCATCATCCATCTTCTTCACTAAATTAAACCCAGGGATTGATATGTACATTTTTTTTTACACACTAGCTTCAGCGGTGAACAGTTGGGCCTAGCCACGTAGGCCTACTGCCATTCAGGAGTTGATATATTATAGGGTATATCATTCTTTTTTTTTGCTCTCCAACCGTATGTGTATTTTTCGTATGCAATGGTTTTCAATTTCGAATACAATGGATTCGAAATCCTATGCAATGATTTGGAAACCGTATACAATGGTTATGGTGTGTGAAAGTTTTTAAATAGTTTGTAAACTGCGTCCCCATTCATTTCAATGGGGACTTTGTATACGATAGATATTAAATCGGCGTAACATGCAGCCCCATGGTTTGCACATTACACCGTGTTTCTTATTTAACGCCACACATTAACTGTGATTTATCTGGGCGTAAGAAAATGTGATTTTAAGTGATGGGTTTATCATATATCAGCTTTTGTCACAGGAGCAATGCGTCTTGTACATACCGCCGATGATTCTGATTTAAGTACCATCAGGCCGCCATCTGTTGTCCTGTGTTTTCTTCTCGGTTTGAACCTGAGAGGTAAGATATGTGTGTGTGTGTGTGTGAGGGGGGGGGGGAGAGTTTCTTTGGATAAAAAATATAACCGAAATGTAGGTGAGAAAGACTGAAAAACTAAAAAAGAGAGATACAGATACCGTGGCAATAAAACGCGACATCAGGAACGAAGTTAAATACCGCTACTGAAAGGTATAGAAGGCCAGTGTCTCAGTGTTTAAGAGGCGTGCAAAACTGACCAAGACTAATCTTTACAGACCGAAATATCTCATTTGACCTACTGGTACTAGATATATTTTGATCTTGGGGAGGCAGCAGTAGAAATGGCAAGTGGGCTGAGTGCAAGTGGGTTACAGGAAAAAGTATGATATGATATCCTGAATATAAGCCAACCTTTCAATTGCTATTTTTGTTTTGTAAATCCACGCTCATTCATCAATGATGAACATGCCGATTGTTCCCAGTATATGGTAGGTAACCACTCAGCGTTTCCAGGTGTCAATGAAGGATCTTCCCCCACCCCCTCACCCTTCTCCCACCCCTCACTCAGCCTGTCTCAGCCCCTCCCTTACCCTCTCTCTAACCCCTTCTCATCCCGTCTCACCCTCCCTCTCACCCCTTCTAATCCCCTCTCACCCACCTGTCTCTCATCCCCTCTCTCACCCCTCTCTCACCCCTTTCAGCCCCTCTCACCCTCTCTCTAACCCCCTCTCTCACCCCCTATCACACCCTATCACCCTTTCTCTCACCCCCCTTACACCCTCTCACCACCTTTCACCCCTTTCTTACTCCCTCTCTCACCCCCTCTCTTACTACCTCCCCCATCCCATCTCGCTCCGCTCTCCCCCATCTCTATCCCCCTCTTACCCCCTCTCATACTCCCCCTCTCATCCCAACTCTCTCCCTTCTCTCACCCCACCTCTCTCCCCCTCTCACCCCCTCCTACCTGCGCCCCACACGCCGCCCAGGCATTACGTTTGTTGTTGGACATAAATCACCCCTCCCCTACTGGCACACTCCCCACGAGCCTCAGGTGAGGTTCAGGCGAGTCTCAGGTGCGCCAGGCGGGGAATTATAGGTTTTTCTCTCACTGAGGGATTATTACCATGTTGATAAGCCATGTGCCCCACGAGCCCAGCCTGAATGGTGGCATTTCAGTTATTTTACCTGTCCTTGAATTCCATAATGTCTCTAAAATGGATAAAGAAGACGAAACTGCTTTCTCATTGGAGAAACAATCGATTTCATCTCATACGACGCCGAGATGAAGTTTTGAATTTGGAAATTTGCTGGGGAAATGTGCATTTAATCGGTTATCGTTTTGTTTTATCGTGCTGATCACATTTTGGCTGTAATATGAAGTCTGAAGGAGTGCTGCTTTCCTCGATCCATTTCGCCAAGATTTTCTTTCTAGCGATAAAGGAAAAATCTACTTGGCGAAAATCCTTTCTTGGATAGGATTATGAGTAATTTCCTATCGACTACTCTTACTCTGTATATAGACTCAAGGAAAGCACTTAAGTCACATAGGTCTTACTGAAATACAAAATCAGTTTATCAATATCGTTATGATTCGTGAATTAACAGTTTTCAATCTGGAAATTGCACCACTTGTATGAATATTACTTTGTTTCGTTTAAAGGAGCTGTAATATTAACCTGTGAAATTATAAAACAAAGCAAGAAAAATATAGTTTCACTCACTAAATAGGTGCAACAATTTTTACAGTGGGCAACAATTTTTACAGTGGATCAAATTTCAATAGAGTCCGATACAGTTCAATGCATTGCCATGCTTGGGTTGAATTACTCGTTTCACTTCACGTTCACACAAGCCAGACTTATAGTGGGGGAGTTCGCTCAGTGGTTAAGGCACAGGGCTCGTAATCCTAAGGCTGTGGGTTCGAGGCCAACTGCAGTCACTTTCTTCTTCATCCACAGCAGTGGTAGACTTACATCGATATCGAAGGCCATTCCTTCTCATACTATGTCTATGTGGTGTGGTGTTCAGCAACCTTTCTCCTCCATCCCCAGCAGTGGTAGATTTGCTGCTCTATCAAAGCCCAGTCGTTCTCACACCATGTGGTGTGGCAAGTGAAAGAACTCTCAGCTCGATGAATATGTAGAGGTGAGATTTTTACCTAAAGCTATATGATAGATTCGATCACTGGTCTAAAACCAGGTAGAAAAAGCGGAACATTGAGAAAGTCTGGAAAAGTTATGTAGTTGTTGATGGGACGTAAAAAATAATCTTAACAAACAGGTCATAGTGAGTAACTCACAGTAGCATCACTCTGACCCCAGCAGCTCAATCCCCAGCCAGCATTAGAGCTGACCTTTATTAGTGTAAGTGGCGATGGGGATTAACGGGCCTGGGGTTGCCATTGAGGGTGGGGGGATGCTGTCTGCATTCTCTGTCTTATTTCATACCCCGAGTCCCTCAGGGCCCAACAGAGCAGCTCTGTGAAGCCCTGAACAGTAATTGGGCAGCTCTGAACAGCTCCTGACAGTTCCGAGCATATTTGAGTAGCCCCAAACACATAGCAGCTTGGTGGAGTATTGAGAAGTATGTTAGTGGCTCCGAGTATATCAGCAGCTCTGAGCAGCTTCGAGCAGCTATGCATATATCTAATCAGCATCGGGAAGAACAGGACAGCTCTGAGCAGCATTCAAGCAGGTCTGAGCAACTCCTAGGGGCACTGCAAGAAAATACTGTCAACAGCATTTGAGCAGTTCCGATTATGTTTAAGCGCCACCGGGGCAGAACAGAGCATCTCTGAAGCCCTGAAGCCCTGAAGCAATATAGACGTTCTGAACACCTCTGGACTGCTCCAAGCGGGACCAGGCAGCTCCGAGCAGTATTTGAGCAGCTCCGAGTGGTATTTGAGCAGCTATGAGCAGCTCCGAACAGTATTTGAACAGTACCGAGCATTATCTCACCCCAGTAACCTCCATAGGCTGAACATTAGCTTAGGAACTCGTTCTCCACGGCTGTGAAGGCATTGTACCCAATACTCAACGGCTAATTTGGTGAGTTATTTCATCAATAAATGATGTTATACGGGGTGAGATAGAATCAGAAATCCACTCGATGAAAAAACTTGGTCTGCACTCCACCTCGTTTAACAGCTACGTAGTTGACTGTTTCACTTCGTAAATTACTCCGCAGTCAAACCTGGTGGAGTACGGACCAAGTTATTCTCATCTCGTGAGTTTCCTTCTAATTATTTGAGCAGCTCCGAGCAGTAGTTGAGCAGCTCCGAGCAGTTCCGAGCCTAAGGGCTCAAGCATTGATCCCCACCAATAAATGACGCTGAACTGAGCTCCCTCAATGAAGACCAGAGATGTCCCGCCCCTCTCGTCACGCTCCATTAGTTAACAGCCACTTCAATTCTCCCTCAGACAGTCGCGCTAATAAAGTACGCCTCGTTCTCCCGATAGCAGCTCGAGGAGCCTGGTTTGACCTGTTTGACCTTCACGGGGCAGGACCTGGTGACCTCGGGCCTCGCCCCGCGGCCTCGTGACGGTGTCAATGGGCCTCTGTCCGCTGCCGGGGCCCGTCACTGTTCATTAACTATTTAGTTTGTTGAATCTCGATTTATTGGCGGTGGCCTGGAGGCCAATCATTCCACTTCCAGGCGAAATATTTGTTTTGAAACCACATCGCGATGGGGTTTATTTTTCTAATTTTCTGCCAGATGGAATAAGCGTGTTCTCCCCCCGAGGGAGGTGTTGGGGGAACGACAAGTAAGTCTTGACGGGCACGTGGGCCCTCACTCCATATTAACACATTTAATCTGCTGTTCCACCACTTAAAGAACCTCAAGTCACCGATGGCATACTGGATTATATTTTCCAGTCGATTGGAGTCTTTAAGAATTTGGAATTATCAAGGACAGTCTTTATTTGTATTCATTAGTTCTTGTAAACAGTTGTTTTTTGCGATTGGAGAAGGAATTGGAGGGATACTATACTCCATCCAGGACCTTCTGGCAAGCCGGCAAGCTTTTTGACTCCCCAAGGGTATTTCTTGGGATCAATGTAAATCCGAGGAGAGCATTTTATTGGGGGTGGCGCAATATGACAAAAACACTGGAAGATGGGGAGTTAGAATTGCGCAATTATGGCCATTCGAGCTCTCAGCCGAGGCCAGGAATTCACTTAAAGTAGCGCAAAATGAGGAACTTCCGAGGGCTTCGCCTCTGGGGCTCCCTCGGGGACACTATCCCTCGAAGTCGTTGGGGCCCTAGGCCGTCCCCAAACCACCGGCCGATTTTTCGGGATTTGTGATTTCACTGTCCCTGCCCTGTGTTTACACAGTTCCATAATTCCAATACCAACCATCATAGTTATGTCAAAATAACCTGTAGGATAGCAGCTATCCACTTTTCAAAAGCAATTATTTTTCTTTTGTAAAACAAAGATAATTGGGCCACATTCACGCCATTAAAACTGTGATTTGAACCTCTCTAAAGTCCCTCTGCGCCAGGCTATGGTCGAAAAATGGGTGTCTTCTACATTATCTAGTCTTTGGTGGCAGGAAATTTCATAAATGTTTTTTCACCCAGATCCCGACTGACATCTCTGTCCCTTATATGATATTCATTAAATGTAGTCGGAATCAGCTTCTGCTGGATGAAGTATACCCGGATTCCGTGAAAGGCCGCGCATGCGTACAAACAGTGACATGCCGTGTTGATGGCTAGACACGTGCATGCCAGGAACCAGCAGTAAAAGGTGGGCGATAAAACAGCTATAACCCGCTCATTATCGCTCAATGACGAGTCTTTCTAAAACAAACAGGCCATAAACACGAGTGAGCAGAACAGAAACTGTTACTAGACGTTAGGCTAGAAAAGATTGATGAGTAATGTGGAATTTTTGCGAAAGATCCCTTTCTTTCATATAAGCTAGTCAATCTTCCTTCAGGTCTATTATTATATACCTATGGCCATATTAGCTACACATACTGCCAGATATATCCTTCAGCCGTCGGCATCGGGTTGTATATGATCAACAATTCTACCACGTATTTTTGACGTACAATATGTGTTCATACATGTATATATTCTGATGGGTCACCTCGTTAGGATTCAGCATAGCATTTCTAATGTGATACTTACCAGCCGACGTGCGGGGTATGTCATCACGTGACTAGGTAAGATCTAGCCAGTTTAAGATAAATAAATAAATATATAATATATATATATATATATATATATATATATATATATATATATATATATATATATATATATATATATATATGATAAAAGGAGAAAATGCCGACTCTCTTCGTACGTAAAAATACTTGGTAAACTTCTCGACCAGATATACCCCTCTCCCTTTGGCATCGAGATATATCAGATCGCCAATTTATGACGTACGAAGAAAGTAAGCCAGTTTCCGTATAATACAAAATCTGCTTTGGGATTTACCAGCAAACACGTGTTAATATATTCAAAAGCGATCTCTTCGAGTAATCATAATAAAAATTCAGAAATATTGTTATAGGATTTATCCACAACACTGCGTGTTCTCGTAAGCTGCGCCGCGCGGCTGTCCGTGTAATGGCGGCTGAGCGCAGACGAAGCGGCCCCCGCCGTATTCCATCATCTGTCTGAGCCATGTCGGCCCGCGGGTAATTTCTGCGGGAAAGTGACTGTATTATCGCCCAGCACCCTGCCACACGATCCCGAAATACCTCTCATTATTGTCGTAACTGTAAGCCGGAGCGGCTAATACAATCTATTTACCTCTTTTCTGTAATAGAAAAGGAAAAGAGCAGCAGAGGACCAACTCTTTCTACTTTCCCTCGCAGTTCTGTCCCTTAAAAAGGCGAGTGTTTACAGGAAGAAAATTATGAAGAAAAAGACTGAAGGCAAGGTAAAAAGTTGATATATTATGCATATATACACACTTGGGTGTGTCAACACTCTCCTTCACAGTGTTCGGCTAACAAAGAGAACACCAAGCAGAGTCTTCCTCACAGCACTCAGTGGACTTCTCGCGGAATTCACAGCTCATAAAAGTAGTCGTCTGCCTCGACTCAGCAGAATAGAAAACGTGACTACCCTCCATTTGAGAGAATAATTCAATTCTTTCCATTTAGATGGAAATTACCGAGTGCTCCCAAGAAGGGGGCGTTCACACCGTTAATGTCAGTGTTATAGAATTGAAGTGCGCATGCGCGAGTTAGTCTGCATCATTTGCATAACTCATCTGTTTAGATGGTAATGACTCATAGCTCGCGAGTCTGGCTCTCAGGGTGTTGGTATGTAAACACGTCCTTGTGTGGTGCATTGATGAAGTTATCGTTCAAAATCCACAACAATTATGTACCTTGAACTGTTAAAAAAAGGTGACCCAAAATAAGTATGACCAATAGAGTATTGGATCCGGCGTGGCTTGAGTTTGTCTACAGTTAGTATTAGGACTGTTTATTATCAACACATCCTAATCTGGTGATATGTAATCCTCTTAAATCCGGATGGGAATGAGGATCTGCGAGATTCAAGCCGGATTTTAAGCCTGGGTATAAACCAGCTTGGGTTTCACAAACAAACAAGACACAAGTCCCCAGGTGCTATCTGCTGTGTTTAGGTCTTAGTCATCGCCCCTGGCACTGTTACATCCAAAAATACTGCTACCCCGGTCTGTGAGGGTGCTTGGATCAAGCGGGGGTGCAGGGTGGGTAAGAGGAGATCCCATTAACCTGCAATGTCCGTGTGGGCCTCTCTCTGCACCCTCAGGGTATTGGATGGACGGGGGTGATACAGTTTCCCGTACACCTGGTCAGGGAGATACGAGGGATGTATCACATGGACGGACTTATAAATAGACCTGCCCGACGCCATGTTGACCCGAATCTCTGATCCCAACCAGGTTACGTCATACGTTATAGGCAGTGCATGATTACCTCATACTGGTAGAGGCAGTGCATGTATGAGGAAGCGAATATAAAAAAAAAAGAACTATCGGGATCAATTTATTAAGAGTTAAGTTTGTGGTATAATGTAATCTAAATAAAATATTAAATTAGTTATTCCCTTATGAATATTCACGATATTATTTTTGGGGATTCCACATTTGTAATATAAACATATGTAGGACTACTTGTGTCTCCAGTGTACAATCAGGGAGTAACCACTTACTATGTTACACTGAAGATGCTCCAAGGTGTGTCATGAGAGAAAACGTGGTTCTTGAGTCCGTAGGGATGATTATTGGAGGTTCTTTGTTGCATAACATACATCCCGACAACGGAGTGTTACAAAAGGCTGAGAATAGCATCCTCCGGACTCGGTCACTACGTTTTCTTATTTAAAAAAAGCGCTATTTTATTCACTCACTAGGTCATCCATTCATGCTCCTTCACTCCGTCACAGTGCGCCAGAACATTATTATACTGCCCTCCTAGCAGCAGGTAGTAATTCGTAGACTGGTGATTCTGCAAGTGTGTAGTCAGACACTTTGATACCAACCGGTTTCTCTAAGGCGGCAAGTTCCACAATTACTTTTATATTGTGTAAATCAAGATAACATTAAGTGATTCTCGTTCATGCCACAATGGTCTCAACCTCTCCACAGACCCTCAGCCACATGCTGTTGCTGACACTGACGCGTTTTCCTTTTTTTCTTTTAAAGTTTTTATTGCTTTTGATTTTATTAATCGTTCTTCCAGGCACATTTTCTCGGTTTCTCGGAGGCAACTGAGAAGTCTGTTAGTAAAGACAATGATAGTAAAACAGGGATCTGGTCATGCTATCCGTTCCCCCTACCACTCCACCCCTCCCTCTGCGACTCGGTGGCGAGGGACGTGGCATATCGCGAGTCGATGAGAGTCGGTCAGTCGGTCCACAGTCATCGACTCTCTGATGCGCACGCATTCTTCACGCGCATGCTTCACGCGCACCACGTGACACACGACCGGCATGCCTCTCGTTTCTCGTGCAGGCGGGCGCGCGCGTGACACGCATCCTTATCTCTGTGACTGCCGGTCACCAGCGTATTGCCATAGCAACTCCCGCCGGCGCAACAGGGAACATGGATAACCTCCCTATTATCGCTCACGTAGAAAGGAGCGGCCGGGAACCAGTCCCAACATGCAGTCTGGCACCTTGTCCCGCACGCGTCCCTCCAGGCGGCATTGATCTCAGGTCAAAGGTCACTTCCTGACCTGGATCTGACCTATTTCCCGATCTACATCGATTCCCTGAGGATCAGCCGTGACAGTCCTCCGCTAGGGGACTCTGGGGGTCCCGGGAACCTCATTCACTCTCCCCCCGCCGTATTACTCCGGGCCGCAATCACTCTCCACTCTTATAATAACCAGCGTCCCCAAGGTCCAGCTAAAATGGCAGGAGCTGAGCTGGTTTTGGCCAGGTTTGCAATCATTGTCCTATTTGCGCCTATTGTCGCCGGGGCCAGTTCGGCTTGGCGGGGTCGGCTTGAATTGCTCTTTGAGCTTATCCGAGCTACTCGGGTCCCATGAGTCAGCCACTGGTGGCCGAACTGTCGTCGTTATTGGGGTAGGGGTCAGGGTTCAGGCCTGTAGTGGTTGCTCTGCTCCCTGTAGTACCCCAGTAAATACCACACTGCATTCCTCGACCACCCTTGACCAGGCCGCCCTATCGCGGCTTTCTAGTTTCACTTTATTATCGCTCGCAACTGGTATTTACCGTGGGGCATGTTTTCGTTTGGGATGAGAGATCGCGGTCTGGCCCTCGGGGCCGAGTCCTAAGAAGGTCCCGTCACAAAACAGCCTTTCTGACTCCACTGCTCCAATGGAAGCTCGGGATTCCAGTCCTCATTACAAGAACCAAACTCCATTTGTCTGGGCTAATTTGTTAAAATGATAGGTTAAAAATGGGGGAAATGAGGGGAAAGGCTTTCAGGATTTTAAAGAACGGAAACCCGCGTGAAAAGCAGATTAAAAGACTGCCGCAGACAGTAATTAAATGGGAGGACACCGGAAGGCGCCGACCGGGGCATTGTGGGTAAAACCCTCGTGGGAAAAGGCCGCTAGGTGACGCCACCGTCTGAAGGCTTTTCACTGGAGATCAGGTCAAGGGGGTCAAATCTTACCTTCCTCTTACCAACAGCTGTCTTAAAACCAAGCAGAGGATTAGACAGCTGTTTTCTAGCTGTGACTTAGTGGGTATGCTTGTCGAGGGCAGTCTTTGGTCAGATTGGATCAGACTTTCTGTGCTTGGAGAGTGAAGTCTTGCTGTCTGCATCATTGGCTGAAGTTGAGGTATCTTAAAATAATTTAAATAGACAAGATATTCCCTCTAAACCGGTCTAGACTGGTCCTCTTTAGTGAAATGATAAAGAGGCATTAGAGTTTGATGTTTAGTCCGGTAAAACATATCTTCATCAGGGATCACGCTCTTCGAGTAGAAACCAGGTAATCAATTTTAAGTAAAATGGACCTTCCAGACCTAATGATGATAGTTGGTCTATTTCTTATAATACGCTATCAGGGGAGGGGGATAGCCCAGCCCAGGATCCGTATGCCGATTGCCTGTACATGTACGTGAGCTTAAATAGATTTAAGAAAAGAGAGAAGTTATTTCTCTAAATCTGGAAGATAAAGTGATGTCCACGTTTTACTCGCAGTTAATGTCACTGTCTCTCAAAATAGTAACACACCGATGAAACAGGATAGACATTTGGAGTAATGCAAAAGTGAATCCAGATGAGCATGTCCAGATCATTAAACAGAAGGGGTCAGAGGCCATGGATGTCGTGCACGCAGCATGTCCTGGACAGCATGTCAGAACATCCGCCAAGTCAGGGTTCAGGATACGCCTTTAGGGTCCAGTCATTAGTTATGACTGGGAGGGGAGGGGCACAGTTTTCACGGGGAGTGCGGATGTGGAGGGGGGGTCCACTTTTATACAGTAATCCCATGGGGGGTGGGCAACTATTTTCTTTCTGTATTTCTAAGGGGGGGGGGGGGGCAACTTTTTTTGACTATTTTATGTTGCGAAAAGTGGCTCCACCAAGCCATACATAATGAACGTTCCTTATAGTATCAGATACCGAAACCGTCCCGGTGGAGCCTTTCTACATCCCCCATGTCCGTTCACTTGACGACAGTGATCGGTCTTTGAACCGTGGACATCTGTAACAGAGCCGCGTACAGGAAGCAGGTCACGTGACCGCTTAGCGGCTGAGTAAGTCACATGACTCCGTCTCTAAGCCGGTCCTCCCACCGACCTCCTTAAGTTCTCCGTTCTCTCATTGTTCTCTAATCCAAGTAGTTCTACGCCCAGCGCGGTTGTGTGCGGAGAGACTGGATCTATCTACTCACTATCAGCTGGGCCCTGTCCTGCGGTAAGTTACATAAGATTGAGCTACTCGGGAGTTGGAGGAGGTAGGTCAGTGGTTAAGAGCACTGGACTCGTAATCCCAAGGTTGTAGGAATCGGTTTGAGTCCCACTGCAGCCACTTTTCTCATTGACCCCCAGAAGTGGTAGATTTACTGCTATATCAGATACCAGTCCTTCTCCTATCATGTCTATGTGGTGCGATGTGCAGCCAACTTGCTCCTTCATCCCCAGGAGTGGTAGAATTACTGCTATATCAAAGGCCAGACCTTCTCATACCCTGTGTATGTGGTGTGATGTGCAGCCACGTTTCTCCTTCAATGATTCGATCACTACTCGTGTGGCTTGAAAGAAAATTGAGACAGTCTGGAAAGGACCTATAATTGTTGACTGGACGTTAAATCAAACTAACAAACTCGATAGTGGTCTGTGAGCTGCTCATGCATAGATCTCTGTGAGTCTCCACCAATCGGCGATAATTGGGGATCTGAGTCTCTCCTTGTGACGTGGCTAGACGTAGAAGAAGCGCTTGTTCCCTTGTGAAGTGCAGGAGCTGGTTGGGTCATCAAGGTAGCTTCATTACTGCAGAGAGCGCATGTGTCCTACACCATGGCAGGATATGAGGGTGCCTCTTACCTTTTTGCTGTCTTTGAAGCCTGGATCTATGAATACCTTGCAGGTTATGATAGATCGGCTGTTTCATATGGAGGATTTATAGATGAATATAGCTATTTTATGGAGAGGGATTCATCTATCACCCATCAATGAAGGATCTAGGAAGTTTGAGAATGAGAGAAAATACCTGATGCTTCAAGAAAATAAGATCCCTGTATTTGTCGCGGTGATACGGGGACATAAGTGTTACGCGAGGAATTGATATTGTGTCTTTATGGTGCGACATTGAAGATCAAATGTATAAGTAATTGACAAATCTTATTGTGAAATAGGGGAAAGGAGAGAAACAGGACTGAGATACATAAAAACATGATTCATTACTTTGTCATTAAATGAAAAGCATAAATCTAAGCCCTTCACACTATACTCTTAGATGTAGCTTGAGTAAGAATTTAGAGAATAAAGGTTAAAGCAACCAGGAAGAGGAAGGTGACATATGAGGCAATAAACTCCAGTTGGAAAACAAATATATCAAAATTTAAACAAAAACTGACACAAAATCAAACGATAAAAACCCACTAAAACGGTTTGGTTGGGGGATAGTGATTTCCTGCCGTAACGCACGCAAGTCCGACGGTTGCTCCTCGAGTACAAACTGAGGAACCATAGCTTCATATCTGGCAGATGCGTTTTCGCCACCCTCCTCGTACTTTTTTTTATCTCTCTTTCTCGGTTGTATCCAGTTTCACTCTCACTACTCGTTCCGCACCCGCTGAGGGGGAATAAAAAACACGGGAAAACTTCCGCAGCGCCCGGCATACTCGACCCATGCCATCTTTGATGTGCTGATAGTAGCTGGTAACGACTGTACCGAGTATAGGGCTGGTATTAGGGGCGTGTGGGGCACCTGGTCAACAGATTAGACCTGTTTGTTTTCTTCCTGTGGTCAGGATTAGTACACGTAGGGATGCAAGTTTGCCGACAAATGACGAAATTACGATATTTCCTACACAACAGCAGCACCCTCAATGCTAGAGTGGCATTTACTGTTTTAGTTTCACAGCTCTTCTAATACAAAATGTTAAAGTGTAATCAAGAGAAATTATATCGATTCAGAGTCGTTCTGTTCCAATATGATGTTATAAAATGCTTCCTTACTTAACAGGTTACACATTTCCGATTTTTTCCTGTCCTGACTTTCATTCCTCTATAGACAGTAGACAGGTTTGAGTCCCTGTATCCTATGCCTACCCCTCCACGTACTCGAACCCTCCTCGCTGGGATACTAAAGAAGATACAAGAAGACTTGGTCAAAGTCGTCATTGTTTACGAGTTTAATGTGGAGCGATATGAATAAGGCAATGTCAAGTCAATATCGCATAGTGTTCAAACAATTTGGAGTACGACGACTTTGTCCAAAACGAGTTGTTTTCTGTATTTATCTCACCCTTATGCACACTTAAAATATGGACAATACACAGGATATAGACCATGGAAAACAGACTGCAATACTCATAGGGGCATGGAGAACGAGTTCCCATTGTTAAGCCTACGGGACGAAAATACCAGGGACAAGATAAATGATGATTCTTGGGCCTGTCAGAAAGGCTACATACTGTAATGTATCGTCCTTATCTAGTATTGTTAGTAATAATTAATTAAATGTTCATAATCTAGGACTTGAGCAAGTCTATATAGAGTGAAGCTCTTTCTCTCTCTGTTGTGGGTGCGGCAGGAAAGGATCGCTGAGAGCAGCTGAGAGCAGCTCAGAGCTGAAGATGATGTCAGCAAAGACCGCTCCACCATGAGGCCTGCTGACAGCATAGGGTGCGCTGTAGCACCCCTCATAAGGCGGGTGGAGAGGAACAGGGGTAGAAGGGTTCACCCTATGTGATATCAGTGTTACACAGTTCTAAAAGAAGACAGACTAGACGTCTGTGGGGCTAGCTGATTTAGACCATATCCCAAATAGCCTCACAAATTGATACTTTCAGGAAGGGTAGGTTTTCGGAGGTTAAAACCATTTGATAGGATTGATATGATAGAAACTGATCCGATTGTATGATATATTTATAAATGCATCTTATAGAATTATTGATATATGAAGCGCATTAGCGCTATTATCTTTCAATCAGAGGGTAGATGTTGATTTTTATCGTTTGTGAAGGTGAAAAAAGCTACTAGTCTCGGAGCCTCCTGGGTACAGCCATGTAGACTGTTGTTGTTCTGATGTTACTCTGTGTTCCTGATATTTAGCAGTATATGATGTCCCCAACTCAAAACAATTAATAATTATTAAATATATCCATACAAATGGATAGTACGAAATAATGGTGATTGCCGTGTTATCTATTGGATAATACTAGTAGTGTCATCATGATGATTGATGGAATGGAAAAACTGACTGGCATTTAATACGTGAATTGTTACGAACTCACGAACCATCAAATACCTGCTCCAACGCCGTTAGGTGGAAGGGGCATATTTCCGTGTTTTTAGTGAGTAACAATGCACAGATTAAACGCCTGGCCGGTTTTCCCTTTATCAAACACCTTAAAATATGCTAAATTCATGAAAATTCACTTTTAATCACCATTCGAAATATATTTTGGACACGCAGAACTGAGCCTTATAACAGCATGCGACACAGTAGGCGGTGAATGATATATAGGATATAGGAAGCAGAGGTCAGTATTTTTTTTTATAAACTTTCCCTATTGATGCAGTCAAGTTGATACAAAGTATAACCATGTGTCCAGGAGTATAATAAACCATACAACCTGCGCATTTGACAGTGTGTCAGGGAGGTTTCCTTTCTGTGATGGATACACAGACTATTTATATCTACATAAGACACGATACATGCATAAGTCGCCCCTTTCGTTTTCTACCTGTACCTCAATCCCCATGATCCTGTGAGCCACTTTCTTATCCATATGCCAGAGGTCCTGGTGAAAAGCGACTCCCTGGAACATGTATAACGGCACCGTGCTTCATAGATGGAGACCGGCAACTAAAGCGTCTCGTTCACAGCTCGTTAACTCACGGATCCGCCGCCAGGGGCCTCTCATTCGGTCACGTGATTCTGCTTCGGGCTGGGGTTGTCACGCGAAATGTTTACCCTTCGTAAAGATAATCGGCGAGTTTAGTTCTGAATCATGATCAAAGATTTGTTGTTGCTAAAAAGAGTTGTTTTTATGTGGTATAATGGAAACACCTGATACCCAAGAGGATTACGGTGAAGTGAATCCATAGCTTAAACATAAGGGCTTTAAAGTATCAAGTGAGCGAACTATCTGCTCCTTGTGGCAACGAAAGGATTTGACGCCTCCAACATCTATTACCTCTGATTTCTCACAATAATCCAGTAATTCATTTTGAAACTGTTGTAATAGGAGAACATTTATTTCCCAAGACCCTAATAAGAGGAGGATGGTATTCACTGGAAGAGATTTCTCCCTCTTGAAAGAAGTGAATAAAGGCATTTATCCTACCCCTAATAAAAAACGCCATAGGCTTAACATGGGAATTGTTTATGTCACGGGTGTGACATAAAGTGTTGTTTATGCCACTACTTTCTGATACTGAAAAAATATGGAAACGGGGTAGGATAAAATCTAGACGCCACTCCTTTGAGTTTGAGTTTATTTATGCCACTCATTTTATGCGTGGCATAAATAAACTCATACTCAAACTCGTGACGTCTCTTCATATCAATTACGAAAAAAATTTATACATACTCCTACAGCAAATGTTTATATGTTCGGAGACGTGTTAATCCCAGGCTGGGAGGATGTGTACATGTATAATAATCCCCGACATGCCGATCCCGACCCGACAGGTGTATAAGCCGCGGCTGACCTTTGCTCCTGTGTAAGCCGTGGCTGACCTTCGCTCCTGTGTGTTAAGAAGGCTGACCTCAGTGTCGACATATTTGTCAGTACACTTTGATATTTGTCGTCACTAGCTCAGACCACACATGGTGCATTATGAATAATGCATTGTTAATGGATATTTGCTGATGGTGCATTGTACGCCACTCATCACCTCCCCCCTCACACACACACCACCATCACTAAGCCTGCGGCGATCCAACAACTCTGACCCTACAGGTAACCCCGACCCAGCAGGTAACCCGACCACCCCCCGGGTAGGTACTGCAGGAGAGGCACTGCTACCTGGCACCAAGGATTTGGTCCATTTGGTTAAAGCTTTGGTTAAGTGCACGAAAATCGGTGGTTGAAAACGCTTACCTTGTCAAACAATTTGTTCAGTCGGACACGGTCTGTTTAACACGCCACGTTCCCTACCATTTGGTTAAAGCTTCTCAAATGATAACCAGTCCACTGAAGCCATATCATTATGAGTGGTGAGAGTGTGCAGTATAAGTGGTGATAGTGTGCAGCATGAGTGGTCAGAGTGTGCAGTATGAGTGGTCAGAGTGCAGTATGGATAGTAAGAGTGTGCAGTATGAGTGATCAGAGTGTGCAGTATGAGTGGTCAGAGTGCAGTATGGATAGTAAGAGTGTGAAGTATGAGTGACCAGAGTGTGCAGTATAAGTGGTCAGAGTGTGCAGTATGGGTGGTGAGAGTATGCAGTATAAGTGGTCAGAGTGTGGAGTAAAAGTGGTGAGAGTGCAGTATGGGTGGTGAGAGTGTGCAGTATGGGTGGTGAGAGTGTGCAGTATAAGTAGTGAGAGTGTGGAGTATAAGTGGTGAGAGTGTGCAGTATGGGTGGTGAGAGAGTGCAGTATGGGTGGTGAGAGTTTGCAGTATGGGTGGTGAGAGTGTGCAGTATAAGTGGTGAGAGTGTGCAGTATAAGTGGTGAGAGTGTGCAGTATGGGTGGTGAGAGAGTGCAGTATGGGTGGTGAGAGTGTGCAGTATAAGTGGTGAGAGTGCAGTATGGGTGGTGAGAGTGTGCAGTATAAGTGGTCAGAGTGTGCAGTATAAGTGGTCAAGAGTGTGCAGTATAAGTGGTCCGTATACATCGTGTTTCAAAGCCCCGCGGCCAGGTTGGATACAGGAGGGGTCAAGTCCCCGGATCACCGCAGGTGGGAGACAGGTGAAGGTCAAGGCGTCAGTAATGAAGGACCACGCTGACCTCTGAGCGTCACCCGCAGCCAACTCGTGAGATGAAACACTTCCACCTCAAGAAGGATCCAGGCATGAAGGGAGGCAGAGTGGTCTTTGTTAGCATGGTCAGCTTGTCAACAGCAGATTAAAGCTTCGCATCTCACGACCGTCTTGACAACTGTCTGACTGGAGAATAGAATAATACAAAAGTTCATTGTAACCACTCCGGACATGAAACACCGAGGGAAGTGAGTTTGTGTTTCCGGACCTCAGGCGGACCTTAAAGCTTAAAAGATGCGTTAGAAACAAATTTCATTCGAAAGAATCACTTGTTAAAGATATAGGATAAGATGAAGAAAGGTTCATGCTAGAATAGTTCATGGTAGACCCAATCAAATTACCGCTGTCATTAGCTGTCGCGACTGGAAGTAGAAATAAGGGCTATAATATTTCAGCCACGCCTTTCAGTCGTATTGTTTTTCTTAAGTTCTGACCAGATTTAGACTTGGAATCTTGTTTTTCTTATTTGGTTCTGGCCCTGGCCTCATGTGAGTTGTGGTCCTGTATAATACATTATTCATCTGATACAAATTATCGATAGAAAACACAGGGGGAGTGTGTATTTTTAACAGTGGAGAATACGGAGTGGTCGGAATCTCCGGCGGAGAATACGGTGTCATACACAAACGCCCCCCCCCCCCCCCCACGGGAACTACATATATATAGCAATATACGGTACCTGCATTGCATTCCTAATTTACAGTTATGGCTATTCACAATAATTCCTTCAAATTTGTATATATCAACGAGGATGATAGATATAATATTAACTGATTTCAGATCCTAATAAACTGATTTTCTTCGGAATTGATTCTTTGCAATATCCTCACATTTGCTTGGGCATTACTTAGCGTCCACTACTCAGGGAATACGGCCACTAGTATCCCAAACTAGTGAATATTGTATATTTATTCACCGCTCATGTCTCAACGGTGTCCAGACGGGGAAGCCACATTGAAAGCCACTGGAGAAGCCACTGTCGGTCTAGACGGCCCTGAGTGGGCCCCGGATGGATGGCTTCTCGCTGTGAGGTCCCGCTAGACGGCAGCACCGTCCATCATCTTTCCTGTCCGGCATGCACTGCGGCGGAAGTCACAACATCCACGAAGAGGTTGCTGGGAGCCGGCGTGCGGCATCACAACAGAGGGCGCGGGGCGGGGTACCAGCGGCGATCGAGTTACTGTAAATGTGAGAGGATTGTAAACTGTGTCCGGCGAGATGTAGGCACGCATGCGCGGTGGTGTCTGAAGGAGATAAACGAGGCGCTACATGCAGACTCAGTAAAAAGGCCACTGAATGTGCCCGTTTCAGCAATTAACAGTATATTTACATTTTGTTTTGTTGACACGTTTTTTCTGCGAATGATTGTGGTCTTCCACTGATTTTTCTGGACATTCATTCCAAGATTTTAGTAATGACTTAGTAGTGTCCCATTGATTTATTTCAAACCGGTCACAACTAGGTCTTCAATAATATTAACTTCTATCTTCATCTAATCGTTTAACACAACATATAGTGAAAACGTGAAAAATATTTTTTCCTAACGAGAAACAAGATGCTTAGAGTGAAATCGAAAGCCATGTTACTCAGGCGAAACAAATTTCTACACCAATATAGTGAAAACGCACTACTTTTCTATAACATTTCATGGTTAAACTTCCCAAACAAACAAACTTGAAGGAGATCTTTGCAACTATCGCCCGCGTAAATCGTAATTATAGTCGTTGATTGAGACTCACCCGTGTAAATCGTAATTGTAGTCGTTGATTGAGACTCACCCGTGTAAATCGTAATTGTAATCGTTGATTGAGTATCGCCCGTGTAAATCGTAATTGTAGTCGTTGATTGAATATCGCCCGTGTAAATCGTAATTGTAGTCGTTCGTTCAACATCACCCTTAGTTTTATAAACTCGCCCCCGTAGTATCGAGCATGAAGGCGGCACCCTGACATTGTAAATCTACTGTTGTAGCCTTTGCGTACACTGGAGGTATTATATCAAACCCCTGGAGGAGTGCCATCGGGTTAGAAATCCTGCCCCCCCTGAAAAGCTTACAAACACGGTCCACCAGGTGGCAGCAGCCATTCGTCTCCGGCTGGTTTTGCTTGTTGCCGGCATTGACGGTTGGTAAACACTGAGGGCGTGACAGTCAGGTGGGGAACCAGCTCCGTATGTGTCTGGCTGTGTGTGTGTGTGGGGGGGGGGGGTAGTGGAGGATTGAGGTAACAGTGATCGCAGCAGCATGCCTTACTTATTCCAACGAGTGTAGAGTATACTCGTTGCTTATCCCCAGCTCTGGCCCCCTGTCGGCTCGGTTCTCCATGGAGCACGCCACTGACTGCAGCACAGACATGGGGAGTTAACTCATTTTTGAGGCCCTGGACTTGTAGTTCCAATGTTGCGGGTTGTGTCACACTGGAACCACCTTTCTCTATCTCCAGCAGTGTTAGACTTACTGCTACATCAAAGACCGGTCACTCCCGTCCGATTGTGGTGTGGTGTGCAGCCACCTTTCGCCTTCCTCATTAGACTTTCCTCCCCAGTAGTGGTAGACTTACTGCTATATCAAAGGCCAGTTTTCAGCATTCTACATAGAAACCCATAGTCTTGGGAATTTTGTACAGCATCCATATGATATGCTTGTATTCTAATTTGAATAGGGTGTATGGTATAACAATGAACAACATGAAAAGTACTGGTTTGCTTGCATATCATGTTGATATATGATTTTAGCAACGTATTAAGAGAGATACAATCATACAATCTTTGGAAGGATTTCAGTGCATGTGTAACATTCGAGTGAATTCAAGGTTCTTTGCACATCTAGAGCACCTCAACGACACTAAAACCGTTCCCTTTTCTCGCTCGGCGCTCCTAACAAGGCCTGAGTCCCCCACTGACGCCCCTCCCCCATACCCTGCTTCCCTCCAGCACACCGTCTTCCATCACGGCTTTGCCGGGGTGGATCCATGGCGGTAGACTGGCCTCAGTCCCTGTATCCTACCCCTCCACCCCTTCTGAGTGACACAGGGACTGGTCTCATCCGTAAACGGCCACGTAGACTGGCGCGATTTTGTGCCACACTCCCCAAGCAGAGGTCTGGCTACTGGTCAGGATATCTACTGGGAGATTGATACCTTCTCACTTTGATCTCAATCGAGACATAGTCAGGAGTAGGCGAAATATACTCCTATGACAACACAGGCGGCTAGGGAACTGGAGGAGGGGAGGGGGGAGGGGTAGGAGGAAGTATAGGGTTACAGGGAGTGGGTTGGGGCCATAAACAGGAGATTCTGTTTATAGTGGACAAGTCTTTGATTCATGGGCTAGTTAGAGAAGGATACATACTTAAATGAACTTTATTCTGATTGTGATTAATCATTTAATGAATGTTCATAATCAAAGACTTGAGCAAGTCTACCATGGCGGGTGTAGGGTAGCAGACCCCCTTGTTTTTGTAACAGGAATGCACACATAACATGCATGGCGGCATGGGTGTTAAGCATGCAGTGCGCCGCGGGACCCCTGCTCGTGTTGCTAGGCAACGGAACGCTCACCGGTCGTCTGCCCCGCCCTATCTTCTGTTGGTTCCCGTGTGGCCAACGAGTATGGCCTATGTCGGGAGACATAGTTTGGGTGGCTGCATTTCATCTGTTCCGTGTGGTTTTGTGTCGAAAATATCCACAGAGGTCTAAGAACGGGGTAGTATTATTCATACTTCGTCTCACTGTGACAAACGGAATCTGTACAGCTGTCCAGTAAGTGTGAAACATTCGCGCACAGGTATATGATGATCTATTGTATCATATTCCTACGCCTGTGTGTTCGTAGTTATCAGCCTCTGGTCCCTATGTCGTATTTATAATGATGAGCAGTCCCTAAACCCCTTTATGCAACACTTTGAACCCCACAATACTACTTTGAAACCCATACGCATCACCTTGAATCCCATTTGCACTACTTTGAAACCCCTAGACATTACTTTAGAACCCATAGACATTACTTTAAAACCCATAGACACTACTTTAAAAGTCATACGCATCACTTTAAAACTGTACCTGATTACTTCCACTTGCACTTCCATATCTTATTTAAGATAGAATCTTATCAATTTTCAAAATTTTCAGTATTTCAAGTGTAAATGACGTAGATCATTAGCAAGATCCACTGCCCACCAAGGACTCACTCCTATTTGTTTACTTCTTCGACGGAGACAAAGAACCAATACGGATTATGAGTACTGTGATCATGACTTTAAAAAATAATATCATAGAACAAAGACATGTATGTCATAGTTCTGTCAGAACATTGTCCTTTGGTAATGACAGGACAATTCAGTGACTTGTGACTGTGAATGCGGATGTACCCCCACACATGACTGTGAGCTCGTAGACCGGCCTCATCCACGTACACAAACACCATCAATCTTCTTACGCATACGGTTTGAATACAGGGCGAGGAAATTGAATTGCTAAAATAGAAAAAAAGTTGGACTTTGAAGATAGTTTACTCTTGCGACCGCAGGACATGAAGCCCCATTTACTCCTCCAAACAAACATGTCGCCGTGCTAACCATGCCTTACAGCTGGCGACTATAGTTTATCCACCACGGGCTGGTGATGATCAGATATCCTGCTCGCCTTACCAACAGGGGAGTACAGAGGGTTTATTTATACGGGATTAATACTGTGGCGGTTGGATGGGCCTGGGAGAGAGGGGGCGGCCGTGCCCCGGGGCGGGGCGCTCGTGGGGTACCAGCGGGAGTCTCGGGGACTCTCGCGGGGGCCCGATACTCGGCGTGAGACGTCGTCACTCGCCGGGTATTTAAGTGAGCGCACCGCCCCGGGGCGGGCATTCTGGTTGTGCCAGCTCTGAAGCGTGGCCACCTCTCCCTGTCAGACCCATCTGAATCCCAAGGGGTTAGCTAAGGACCGCGTTAGATAATTGTATCCGCAGGCTTGTTCAATAAAGACCACAACTTGTCCGTTGGCACTTGAATTACCGCGTCTGTTGATTATTACATTGGTGGCAGCGGTGTCGTGCTTCTACCGACATATGGAAGGTCTAGACCGTCTGGGGGCCGGGGTCCGGGGCTCCGTGGTCGAGCTCGGGGAAGAGGGTCTCCTGCTCCGGCGCCCGGGCCTCCTTGTGACCCCGGAGGCGTCCGGCGACTGGGACTCGCCCTCCGGGGTCTCCGGGGCGTTGCCCCCCCCGGGGGGGTCAGGGGGCCTGGCGGGGGCTAGGGTTCAGTCCGCCGGTGAGGGGGTTAGGGGGCCTGTGGAGGAGCTTTCCCTGGACCGCACCCGGGATGGCCCCTGTGCTCTGCCGGGGGGTCCGGAGGAGGGGCGCTGGGGCGGTCGAACGCCTGGGGCCCGGGGCGACTCCTCACCGGCGGCGGGGTTGTCGGACTGGAAGGGTGCTGGGACCGGGCCCGGGGACTTGACCTCCCGGGGCGCTGCGGACTTCCGGGGCCTCGTTCTCCCGCCCCGGGACCCCCGGGGGGGCCCCGATGCCTACCTGGCTCCCCGGAGGGGTGCGGAGGAGGGCCCCGGGGTGGGCCATGACTGGAGGTTTGGAGACGGCGGGGGGTCTGGGGAGGGGCCGGGGGCACCGAGGCCCCGGAGCAACCCCCCACTGCTGGCTGGGATTTCTGACTGGGGGGTCGGGGGAGCGGCTGGCCCGTGGATTTCGGGGACGGCAGCTCCGCCTGTGAGCCGGGGTGGCGCCGGGGTGGCGCTCCCTGCGTGGCCCTGGGCCTCCTCACGGGAGGCAGGGGGGGAGTCGGAGGTGGTGGGTCAGGCCCCATCCCCCGACATTCCCGCCTCCGGAGGGGATGGGATCGTACCCCGGGCTGTGGCCCCTAAGCCAGTGGTGATGCCCTCAAAATACGACGGGACCTCTAACCTGGAGGAGTTTATTGCCCACTTTGAGCTGTGCGTTGCAGCCAACGGGTGGAACTCGGTCCAGGCCGGGACGTTCTTGGGGGTCTCCCTCTCCGGGCTGGCCCGCCGGGTCCTCCCCGGTATCCGGCCTGGGTCCCCAGGGGGGCTTGACCGCCTCCGGGAGGCCCTCTACAAACGGTTCCAGCCCAGGAATCAACAGGAAACGTACAAGGCACTCCTCCGCAACCTGGAGAGGTCCTCGGAAGAAGGGCTGCAGCTCTTCGGGGAGGAAGTGTGGCGTCTAACGAGATTGGCGTACCCGGAGGCGGATGCGTCAACGATCGATTCGATGTGTCGTGATCGATTCGTTGAGGGTCTCCGGGACGAGCAGCTCCGCCACTGGATCTTCCAAAGCAAGCCCCGGTCAATGAGTGACGCAGTATCCACGGCCCTAGAGGCCGAGGCGTACCTGAAGACGGACCGAGGAGGGTCCCGGCGGGTAAGGGCGGCCGGGGGCTCCATGGCGGAGGAGATGGCTGCCCTTAAGGAGGAGCTGGGCAAGCTGCGGAGCCAGATGATGCAGGTTCCGCCCAACCCAGGCCCCCGTAAATGCTTTCATTGCAAACAGGAGGGGCACATACGCATAAACTGCCCGTTGCGGAGGCCGGCGCCGGAGTCGTCGCCGGCTCCTCCGGTGCAGGGGAGCTCCGGGTCCGGGGCGCCGGAAAACTAGGGCCGACCTCCGCCGGCGGCGGGTTGGAGGTCAGGGGGGGGAGGAAAGCCGATTGCATACTGCAGGGGGAGAGAGAGCGGGGGGGCCCGGGCATCCGGGTGGAAGGCCGTGTGTGGGGAAGGCCGGTGTGGATGCTGGTGGACACCGGGGCCACGGTGAACCTCCTTTCCCTCGCATGGTGGCAACGACATGGGCGCCCCGGGGAGGTGACGGAAGCCGGGGGGCCGCTCACCTGTGCGGATGGAAGGCCTCTGGCTATAACGGGGAAAGTCAGGGCCACCCTGGAGTGGGCTTCCCGGTCTACCCCGGTGGAATGGGTGATCGCTGACGTGGGGAGCGACGCCATCCTGGGGGCCGGGTTCCTCCGGGACCAGGGGATGTCGGTCGACGTGGGCCGCTGCAGGCTGACCTGGGATCCCCCCCGCGGAGTGCCGTCGTGTGCGGAACCTCCGGGCGGCTGTGATCCCAGGGAGGTCCGAACTGGTGCTGACGGGAGAATTGGAGGGATCGTTGGGGAATTGTGGGACCGGGGTTCTGGAGGGCCGGGACCGCCCGGAGTTCCGTGTGGGGCGGGGCTTGGTGGAACCAGAGGGGGGCCTGTGCCCTGTCCGGGTCCTCAACCTGGGTCCTACAGCTGTGACCGTGTACCTGGGAATGGTGTTGGGGGTGCTGGAACCGGTGGAGGGCGCCTCCGGAAGAGATTTCGATGGCGATACCTGCCGGATAGTGGAGGCGCTCCCCGCCGGAGATTGTAGAGGAGGGGAAGTGCTGGACGGGCTGGTGGACCACCTAAGAGGGGGGGAGCGGTCGGCTATGCGGGCCCTGTTGGGGCGGCGTGCGGGGGCCTTCCAGCTCTCTCCGGAGGACCGGGGCCGCACTACCCTGGTTCGCCACACTATTGACACAGGGACAGCCGGGCCCATCAGACAACCGCCCCGGAGGCTGGCCCCACATAGGCGAGAGACGGTAGGGGTGGAGGTAGAGAAGATGTTGAAGGAGGGGGTCATCGAGCCGTCCCAGAGCCCTTGGGCCTCTCCGGTCGTCCTCGTCCGCAAGAAAGACGGGGCAGTGCGGTTCTGCGTGGACTATAGGCGTGTAAACGCAGTCACGGTCAAAGACGCCTACCCGCTGCCCCGTGTTGACGACTCGCTGGACACGCTGGCTGGGTCCAGATGGTTTAGTACCCTGGACCTGGTCAGCGGTTATTGGCAGGTGGAAGTGGAGGAGGCGGACCGTCCTAAGACCGCCTTTACTACCCACCGGGGCCTCTTCCAGTATCGCGTAATGCCGTTCGGGCTATGTAATGCCCCGGGAACGTTCGAGCGGCTAATGGAGGTGGCCATGCAGGGCCTGCAATGGGCAACCTGCCTGGTCTACCTCGACGATATTATCATATTTGCACCGGACTTTGAGGAGCACCTCCGGCGCCTCGATGAGGTACTGGACCGCCTGATACAAGCAGGGTTAAGGGTCAAGCCGTCCAAGTGCCAGCTGGGCCGGAGAGAAGTCCAGTTTCTGGGGCATGTAGTCTCGGAGGCCGGAGTCGCGACTGACCCCGCGAAAGTGGAGGCGGTCAAGGGGTGGCCGGAGCCCCGGAACGTCTCGGAGGTCCGTAGCTTCCTCGGGCTTGCGGGGTATTACCGTGCTTTCGTCCCGGGGTTCGCGGAGCTGGCTAAGCCCCTGTCCTCCCTGGCGGATAAAGGTCGAGTATTCGTGTGGACCCCGGGCTGCGACGCCGCATTCCGGGGGTTAAAGGCCAAACTGACAGAGGCTCCGGTCCTGGGGTACCCCAGGGAGCATGGGAAACTGATTGTGGACACGGACGCTTGTGACGGGGGGGTGGGGGCAGTACTTTCACAGGTGCAAGGGGGGCTGGAGAGGGTCCTGTCCTACGCTAGCCGTACCCTCACCAAGCCAGAGCGCAATTACTGCGTTACGAGAAAGGAAATGTTGGCCATCATGTTCGCCCTCGCCAAGTTCCGCCACTATTTGGTCGGACGGCCTGTCCTGGTGCGGACGGACCACGCGGCGCTCAGGTGGCTCCGGAGCCTTCGGGAGCCGGTGGGCCAGGTAGCGCGGTGGCTGCAGATCATGGAGTGCTATGACCTCCAGATCGAGCACCGCCCAGGACGGCAGCACGGTAACGCTGACGGTTTATCCCGGGTGCCGTGCCGACAATGTGGCATGCAGCCCCCCGTACCCCAACGGTGCGCTGTGGTCACAAGGTCTCGGGGCAGGGCACTGGGAGCGGAGCCTCCCGGGGACCCGACGGTGTCCGGGGCAGCCCCGGACATCTCGCCCCGCTCTTGGGAGGACGACCAGGGGAACGACCCGGACCTGCAACGGGTGAGGGAATGGCTGGGGGAGGGAACCCCGCACCCACCGGGGGAGGGGGATGGCCCGGAGATACGCACATGGTGGGCCCAGAGGGACCGACTGGTGCTCCAGGAGGGCCTCCTGGGGCGCTGGTGGTACGTACCGGGGGGCGACAAGGTATTTCAGCTAGCGGTGCCACGTGAGCGGCGGCGGGAGATCCTCCAGAGCCTACATGGCCCGCCCCTGTCCGGCCACCTGGGTCGGACCCGGACGGTCCGGCGCTGCCAGGCCAGCTATTATTGGCCGGGGTTCCGGCAGGATGTTGCAGTTTTTTGCGCCGCCTGCGTGGCCTGTCTCAAGAGAAAAGGGCCCCCGGGGCCCCACCGGGCGCCGATGGGCCATGTAGCCACGAGCGAGCCCCTGCAGAGGGCCGCCCTCGACATCATGGGTCCGCTGCCCCGGAGTGAAGGGGGAAATCGATATATCCTCGTTATAATGGATTACTTTACGAAGTGGGCGGAGGGGGTGCCCCTTCCCAACCAGGAGGCGGGTACGGTGGCGCAAGCCTTTGTGGAACACTTTGTGTGCCGCCTGGGACCCCCTGCTGTGCTTCACTCGGACCAGGGCCGTAACTTCCAGTCGGAATTGTTCCGGCGCACTACGGAGTTATTGGGGATCAGTCAGACCAGGACCTGCGCATTTCGGCCGCAGAGCGATGGGTTGGTGGAGCGCGCTAACCGCACCATCGAGAATCTGCTGGCGGCTGTCGTGAGGGAGGACCAGGGTGACTGGGACCGCCATCTGCCCTTCGTTATGAGCGCTTATCGGTCCTCCGTGCACGCCTCCACCGGGGTCACGCCTAACCGGATGATGTTGGGCCGGGAGACCGCAGCACCTCTGGCCCTCTTGTACCCCCCGTCGGAGGGCCGGGGCGCGGCCCCGGAACCCCCGGAGGGGTACGTAGGGCGCCTCCGCGAGGGAATGGAACGGGCCCACGATTGGGCGCGGCGATGCCTGGGGGTGGCGGTGGCCCGCCAACGGCGGAACCATGATCTCCGAGCACGGGGGGCCCCGTTCGAGGTGGGGTCTAGGGTCTACTACTTCCACCCTCAGCGCCGGGTGGGAGTTACCCCGAAGTTGCAGTCATGGTGGACGGGGCCCTGGGTAATCACGGGGAGGATCGGGGAGGCGGTGTACGCCATCGAAATGGGACGGCGCAAGCGGGTAGTGCACTTTGACGCCCTGAAGGGGGAGCCACCCAACCCGGATCGGGTGCGACAGGTGCGCCCTCCCGCGGGACCAGGTGGTGTATACGCGTCAGGACAACACCGCGGAATGTCGTCTGGATACTTTGCAAGGGACCGGTTCCAGGCCGACGCCGGGACCACGGTCAAGTATTCTGTGTTGCCCCCGGAGGGGGGAGCGCAAGGGGGAAGTAGCACAAGCAATTGGAGGAAGAGGGCACGCCGGCGGGCGCAGCAGATAGCAGCGGCCATCAAAGAAGACTGCGACCGACGCCTCCGGGAGGCCCCGGAGGCCGGGCAGCCCCCACGGCGAGTTGTCGTGCTGCGCCGGACACCTCCGGGGCACCGCCTCACGGGGCCGGAAGTTGTTTTACCATCCCGGGTGACGTTCGCCCCCCCCCCCGTACAGGAGAGTTCCGCGGATCTCGGCAGTTCTCGCGGCGTTCGAGAGATCGCGAGATCTGAATCAGAGCAAAAAAAAATGGCGTCGGCACAACACGACTGCGCGACCTGCGGTGCAACCTTCAAGAGGGCGGACGGCCTGAAGCGCCACCGCGAGTCAAAGCATGAGGACTACTGCATGGGGTGGTCCTGCCCGGTTTGTGACCATAAATTCCAGAAAAAGAGAAAGAATGACTTCCTCCGGCATCTAGAACGCCACCACCACCCGTGGGGGGGGGACGCGACGCGCATCCCGGACGCGGTCCATATGTTCTTCCCCCCGGCCGAACGTCAGAGCTCGAAGTCGCGCACCCAGTCCAGCAGTGCGGGCTCGGCGGAGTCGACCACTGCCGTAGAGAAGGGACAGCGGGGGGGGGTCCCGGGTGTGGCCCCAACGACGGCAGTATCGTCTTGCGGGCTGACGGCGCCGCGAGCCGGGGAGACCACACCGCCCCCGACCCCAGCCACTCCGACGGTGACGCCGACCTTGTCAGACCCGGGCATATCGATCGGCGAGGGGGAGGACGCGGAGGTCACGGAGGCCGCCGGGGTGTTGGAAGCGATGCTCCAGTCGCCGGTCCTCGAGCCCCTCCTCCGCACGCCCGCCAAGAAGAGGAAGGTGCAGACTGCGGCGATCTGGGGCCTGGACTCGTCCCCAACAACCCAGCAGTGGTCCCCGGCGACTGTCATGGCCCTCTCCAAGCTGGCGGGGGAGTTGGGCCTGAAGGGACACCGGGCTATCGAGGAGGCGGCGGCCCGCGTACGAGCGGCCTTTGGAGTGGCGGTACCCGGCGCGCAGCCCTCTACATCCCGGGACGAGATGGGGGGGAAGGCTGGGACACGGATCCCCAACAAGGACGCGGCGAGGATGCCCCCCCCGACCCGGCGCAGCTCACCGCAGCACCGGCCGACCAAGAGAGGGACGCCTGTGGCGGTGGCAGCGCCTCAGGCCCCGCCCCGGGTCTCGGAGACTGCGGCGGCGGTGTGCAGCCCCCCCCCGCCTACCCCGGGACGGGACATCGTGGTGGCTCCGGCAGCCGAGTGCAGCCCGCTCCCGCCTACCCCCGGGCGGAACATCTCGGCGGAGGGAGACTCATCCAGCGGTGAGGAGGGCTCCTCGTCGGACTCCTCGACAGACTCCCCGGACACCACGGAAGCAGCAGAGGATGGGCGCAGCGCCGGCAACAGGATGGTCCCCGATGATGGAAAGACCAGACGCCCCCGGTTAGTGACCCCGGTGCGGTCGGCGGCGGGAAGCTCCGGAGAGCACCCCGCGCGGGTCCCGAGCTCGATGCCACTGTCGGCCGTCGACGCGCCCGCGACCCCGGCGAGACCGGCAGGAGCGTTGGGAATACCGACAACGCCCCGGGCGGCCTCGACACCCGACGCGGGGGGAAGCAGTGCCCCGCCGGTCGGAACCCCGACGTCCCCAGCCGCCCCGGAGGACAGGCACAACGCAGACACGCGGCCCGCGACCCCGTCAATGTTGTCGGCGGAGGAGGGGGGAGAAGACCGAGAGCCCACCCGGGCGGGCCCCTCGCGGCAGAGGAGGAGAGAACAGTTGATCCGGTCCAGCGTGACGGTGCACCCCGCATACCTGCCGTACGGGGCCGTCAGGGCCGTCACCGCCCAGTGGGACGGCGACAGCCATGTGCGTCTGCTGGGGCCGGGGACCGCCCGCGTACCGGACGAACTCGGGGGTGTTAGCCTCCCCTGGGAGGGCGAGCCGGCTACCCCGTTGGAGGTCTGGGCTCGGAGGGCCGAACCCACCGAACTGCTACGGGAGGGATACGTGGCGCTGGAGGCTGATCAGACGTCGCGATGTGCTGTCCGCCCGGATGGCAGCATTGAGGTCCGCTGGGAGCGCCGTACCGTCTACCGCAGGGTAAGTACAGGTCCTACCTTGATCGTTATGTGGGAATGTCACTTCACCTAGTCGTGGGCGTAATCTGGTCTGTCACTGGTGGGTAGTCAACCCCGGTGTCTTCCGGGGTCCGGAGAAGTCCTCCGAGAGAAGGGGGGGGGGAGCCGGACCATGAGGCTGGTAGAGGGGTACTGGGGCGACCCCGTAGTAGGCCGGAGGGTGCAAATAAAAAAAAAAAAAAAAAACAGGGGGGGGGGAAAGAGGTGGTCTCCGACATAAGCCACCGGAATTCACAAGTTTCCCCCTGTTTTCTATTTTTACAGATGCTGACACAGGATTCGCAGACGGCGGGACCAGCGAAGGAAGACACCAGTTAGGGGGCGCCCGGCGTGGCAGACCCATGTTCATGTTAGTTTAGTTCACCCTTAAGGTGCAGAGGACCCTTATGGTCGGGCCCCGCTGTGGGGACCCTAGTGTTGCGGTTTCGGTTGGCCCTTATGGCCGGCACGTTTCTCTGCGTGCCTTTCGACTCGTTACAGGTAAGACCCCTCTGGTCGGACCCCGTTATGGGGCCCCTAGTTTTGGCCCGTCTGGCCCAGGCCCCTATGGCCGGCGTGTTTTGGGGGCAGCCCCGCGCCACTCGTTGGCCCTTATGGCAGAGGACCCCCGGTCGGGGGGTTCCTCAGGGTAGAAGGGAGGGGGGTTCTTGGACCCTTCTGGTCACCCCCGGCCCTTAAGGCCCGCGGTAGGCCCCTAAGGCAAGTCTCCTCCTCCGGAGTTCGGGGGGAGGGGGAGGCGCCCCCCGGGTTTCTCGAGCCCTTTGGCCCGCCGGGGGGGTTTTAGAATAGTACGGGGAGGGTGTGGCGGTTGGATGGGCCTGGGAGAGAGGGGGCGGCCGTGCCCCGGGGCGGGGCGCTCGTGGGGTACCAGCGGGAGTCTCGGGGACTCTCGCGGGGGCCCGATACTCGGCGTGAGACGTCGTCACTCGCCGGGTATTTAAGTGAGCGCACCGCCCCGGGGCGGGCATTCTGGTTGTGCCAGCTCTGAAGCGTGGCCACCTCTCCCTGTCAGACCCATCTGAATCCCAAGGGGTTAGCTAAGGACCGCGTTAGATAATTGTATCCGCAGGCTTGTTCAATAAAGACCACAACTTGTCCGTTGGCACTTGAATTACCGCGTCTGTTGATTATTACAATACTATAATCATCTTGGTGGGTGTTTGTGTAATGGACTCCGCCCTACGTCTGAATGAGTGAATGAATTGGTGTGAAGGGATACTCTCATTGGTACTTGGCTAGAGATTTTTCCCCTCTAATTTTTTTATATTTCCAATAAAGAGGGGAATTTTTCAGATTAATGAATGACCTCAGTATGTATATTACCCGGGGAATATGAATGGAGTATCATATACCTGTGTACGAGTGTCTCATACTTACTGGCCAGCTGTACGGATTTCATTCTGCACACTGTGCACGAGATATTAGTGTAAAATGTACCACGTGATTTGTTCTAAAATTGTCTTTTTAATTTATTTCCAGTTATAAAGTGAGTGTGTCCGCAATAGATTTGTTCCTTGTAGTTTTGGTCGTTCTTCGAACTCTGGATATATATATTTCCGAAATAAAACAACTCGAAACAGATTTCATTCAGGCACACTAACTATGTCTTCAGAAGTATGTAATATTCTATTCAGTTGATAAAAAGAGTTATAGTAGAGATTAAAGGTCATGTCACAGACATGGTTTACAAACATGTTCATGTTAACATGGTGGGTGCTGTTCCTGGGTCACATTTTAATGAGACCAACAGCAAATTTACCACCGAAAAAGCTCAGAAAAGGGCGGCGTGCCTGAAGCGGGAGAGACTGTCTTTGCTCAAGGACCATAAAAAATCCTCTATTTACTGTACAAATGGAGCCTGTTAAGAGCGGGCCGCGATAAAAACCGTGAACTAAAGTCCCACAACTGCGGTTGACAGAATGACCGACTGGTAGCGAAGTATTCAGAGTCTCACAGTTTACACGGGAGAAAGTCTGTCTCGGTCAATATTTAAGTCTAATTTGAAGAAAAAAAAAGATATGTAAAGTGTAACGTACACTTTGTAGCTCTAACTGTGGAGTCTCTTGTGTGTTTCGTATATAGACAGGACCTGGGGAGGGTGGGAGAGGGGGAGGGTATATTGTAGTAGAGTTGCTCAAGTCTTTGATAATTGACATTCATTAAATGATTCAGCGAAATTAGGATAAAGTACATTACAGTATGTAGCCTTCTCCTGACTGGCCCAGTAATCAACCTGTGTCGTTTGGCCGAGGGGTAAGGGGAGGGATAAGGGAGGCTGAGGTAGAGTGTAGTGGGGTGGGTAGGGGAGGTTGAGACGGAGTACAGGGGAATGGTAAGGGAGGCTGAGATGGAGGGGTAAGTGAGGGTGAGGTGAAGTATAGGGGTAGGGATAAGGGAGGACAACATGGAGTGTAGGGGGAGGGATAAGGGAGGCTGAGGTGGAGTGTAGGGGGAAGGGTAGGGAGGCTGAGGTGAGGTTTAGAGGTAGGACTGAGGGAGGGCCAGGTGGAGTTTAGGGGGAGGTTTGAGGGAGAGTTAAGTGGAGTGTAGAGGGAGGAGTAAGGGAGATTAAGGTAGAATGTACGGGTCAGAGTACAGGAGACAGTGGCGGGACTGGGAGGCAGATGTGGAGGGGTAGGACAGAGGGACTGAGGCCAGTCTAGGTGTCGGGGAGTATACAGATCGGCTGTAGGATATAAGCAGGGACTTGGGCCACTCTAGGCATGGACTGCGGGGTGAGGGGGAAGTATACAGATCGGCTATACCCGGCTATCCCCATGGAAATAGGACGGACCCCTGCCACTGTAGCAGACCAGGGCATGATGGGAGAGATTTCTCGTGACCGGAAATTGATTTGAAACGGAGATACCGGCATTTCCTGTTGTCGCAGAGTATTGAAATGGGCGGTGGACCAGCCCGGTTATACAGTTTCTGTGCAGTATAGATCACTATTGGGCAGTTACCAGTGACTCTACAATATACGTTTATATAACGATGGTCTTTATGGACCTTACTCTATGACTATGTGTGTGTAACGGTTTCTGTCACATATAAGTACTCAGAGTCACGAGGCAACGTGATGCTGCCAAAAAAAGAGACACTTACCAGCATGATGGAAACATTATACACAGGAACTGCTCTGCATGGCCACTTTATATGACAGTTTCCTGTATAGGCGTTGTCTTTAATGCAACTGGTATGTCTCAATTTGAATTCTGTTTTTCCACTTCCCAAGGAAATCCTTTGTTTCATTTCCTGTTAATAAAACTATTTTTTTTCTTGTGTAAAACAAAGATGTATAAATTCAGCCTGTGATGTAAAAGCATTGGGAAAATGCTGAATGTTGAGACAGTACTGAAAGGACTTGTAATGGTTGAGACAGAACTGAAAGGACTTGTAAAGGTTGTAAAATCAAACAAACAAAAGGCGCCATGGATTCTCTAGTGTGTAATTAGAGGAGGGTGGAGAAGGGAAGGGCGGCAGTTAGAGATCAGTGCCTAGGACAGTCAACTATCATAAGTTTGTCGGATCGGTACCACTGCAGCCAGCTTTCTCCTACATCCCCCGGCAGTGGTAGTCTCACTGCTATATCAAAGACCAGTCCTTCTCATACAATGTCTATGTGGTGTGGGAAATAAAAGGACTCTCACTTCAGTACATATGTATGGGTGAGATTTCCACCTGGATTCATCACATAGATCCCTTCACTATTGAGAATATCTGAACCTTGAGATAGCCCCTATACCTCAGGGTCCCTTAAGCCACGCCCCCACTGGAGAAACTATACACCCAGGAGGATACCACTGACACCAGGGGAGGCCGGCAGCTCCTCCAGGCCCTTGACTCACGTGGAGGAACATGTTGCGTGACACATCATGGTAGACATGTGACATGGGTCCAGCCCCAGAGTGTGGTAGAGTTGTGGTTTCAGCTACTGTTTGCGGGGGTTAGGATAGACTGGCCTCAGTCCCTGTGTCCTACCCACCTCTCCTACTGCTGCCTACCGCCACCGCACACCCTCCTTACCCCTACACCTACTTTCCCCTTGGCCTGGCTGACATGATTCCTGAGCCAGTCAGAGGAACCTTACACATTGTAATTTATTTTATTCATTCAATTTACGTTCATAATCAAAGACTTGAGCAAGTCTAGGGGTAGGGTTATAGACGGGGCAGAAGATTCCCTTCCCCCAACTTCCCCTTACTTCCCTTCACTTCTCCTCGCCTGTCATCCTGCATCCCATCCCACCCACCTCACTTCCCTCAAGGGATGAGGAGTTAGCTCAGGGATTAAGGCACTGGACTTGTAACATCAAGGTTGAGGGTTCCAGTCCCACTGCAGCTACTTTTCCCCTTTACCCCCAGTAGTGGTAAACTTACTGCGATTTCTAAATCCAGTCCGTCTCATACCATGTCTTTGTGGTGTGGGGAATATAAGAATACTCACCCTGTTAATGTGAAGGGGTGACATTTCTACCTAAAGTCATCTCATAGATTCGACCACAACCTTGTGGTGTAAAAGCAGTGAGAAAAACTGAACCTTGTTAAAGACTGGAAAGGACCTGTAATGGTTAACTGGACGTTAAATCAAATAAACAAACAAAACACAAACTTCTCTCCAAACCATCTGATATCGTCTTTTCCCTACATGTTTCCTCATTGTTAACCACCTCGTCCCCCTCATTTATCCATATTTCCTCTCACTACCTGTCACAAATAGACTCATAAACACATACAGCATGCACATAAACATACTTCCTCCTTCCTTCCCTCACACATCGCCCTCTAACACCTCCCCACCTCATAAACCCATACTGCACACCTGTACGTACACACACGTACGCATGCGCAAATACCCCCTTCCCCTTCCCTACACTCACACGCACCTTTATCTGCCGCTCCTACTCCAGGGCGGCCTGTTTACCTGCCGTACCTGGAGGACAGCTGTAGCCAGTGACTCACCATGGTCTAGTTTACCGGCGGAGGTTACGAGCTGCTTAGACTGGCCCCAGTCCCGGTGACCCTCCCCTTCCACAAACCTCCGCCTCCCTTACCCCTCCCATACACTCCACATCAGCCTCCCTTATCCCTCCCACACACTCCACATCAGCCTCCCTTATCCCTCCCACACACTCCACATCAGCCTCCCTTAACCCTCCCTCTACTCTCTACCTCCACCTCCCTTACTCCTCCCCTTACACTCCACCTCAGCCTCCCTTACCCACCCCCCTACTCTCTACCTCAGCCTCCCTTACCCATCCCCCTACTCTCCACCTCAGCCTCCTTTACCCCTCCCCCTACACCCCACCTCAGCCTCCCTTACCCCGCCCATACACTCCACCTCAGCCTCCCTTACCCCTCCTCCTCCCTTCGCCTTTGTGTCCCTCCCTTACCCATCCCCCTGCACTCCCTCTCAGCAACTGGACAGTTGCAATGCATACTGTAATGTACTTTTATCATGTGGAATCATATTATGAATGTTCATAATCAAAGACTTAAGCAAGTCTAGGAGCTGCTCAGAGTCGCTGGCTCTAGTTCCACGCCCGTCAATTATTGAAGCTACCTGGGCGCATTCAGACTTAGTCACTCCTCCCGTGTCCCGTCCCCACGGCTGCAGGGAAAACCAACCCGCGCTGAACGGGGGGATTTTAATGGGCAGCTTCGTGAGATCAGGTACAGTGTGGGAATTTGTGTTAGAGGAAATGTAAGGGTACATTTAATGCCTCATTGAAATGCCTAAGTAGCATCTAGTTCACCAGGGAATCGAGTCTCAGTAAGATATTGTAGTGCGTTCTATATTTCATCTTTGCAATTTGTCACGATTCGGAAACTTGGTAGAGGACACAGTGATAGAAGAATAGCGTTAAGATAGTTGATGCCTGACGCCGTAGTACCTGCCAAGGTCCATACCATGGTGAGATAGAATCTACGAGGTGAGGATAACAGACAAACAGGAAATACAGCGGCATGGCTAAGAATATAATTCAGAGTATAAAACAGAGTTGGCAGTATTCCACTTTTCTATGGAAATCCTTGTTTTCATTTAAAGTTCATGAAATAATTGTTTTGCATAAAACAAATATAGTATGAATTGAGCCTTACTCACAACAATTAAAAAAGTGGTTTAAACTTTCCCACACCCCCTCAGTCCTAATCAATGACCAACATTGATGTATTGTCTATGTTTCCTTAGTATCTCTGAGGCAATCAATTCCACATGAACTTTTTTTTCCACTTTTTCCCCTGACTACAACTGACATCCCTGAGAGCTCGCCATACGTGAAATAGTTTTATTTGAGTAAGACACCATAGCTCACAGTGAGTTTTATATACAAGAAGCTGAGATATCTGACCCGTGTTTTGCTACATGTGGCCTCGTATTGATGGCAGGGTACATGGCGCCAGGCTTCCATCAAGTATGCATGGATTATTAAAGTATTATGACTGAATCATTCGGGAACCATCCTCACCAATCAATGCCTTCATGCCTGGCACCTCCCTCCTGTGTTTTATATTTCACTCGTCCACTCGTCCGCGGCGACAGTATCGACCCAGCGGATATCCTGCCCTAATATCGTCCACTAAGGTGTGACTAAATCCCCTAATATCGCTCGGGGAGCGCCCACAATGCAGCGCGCGCGGCGTGGGGCTGTTTCAGAAAAGGCAGTGACACGTGACCCGGACCTAGGCATGCGCGCGCATCTGTCGGAGCTAGTTACCGGCAGAGTGACCGAAGAGACGCAGGTGTGGCGCCGCCCTGGTGGGGTGTTAGTAAAACATGAATGTAGTGTGCGGATGTTAACAACCACTGAAGGTGTGTGAGTAGTCGACATCAACCTGCCCTGCTGGCGTAGCATATGGCCCATGTACACAAACACAATGTTACCATGATTTTGATCTGAATGGCGGTATTCTCCGCGGAGCTGACACGTTGTTCAACTCCGAACGATTGCGAGGAGTATTGCGTGGTGTCAACTTCAACGAGAATACGGCCACACAGGTAAAAGTCATGGTAATGTTGTATTTATTACCCACCTTTCGACCAGTTATTAGGAAAAATATCGTGTAAATGATTTAGAAATTTGACGTAAGCGCCGTGTATTGTTTATATGAAATCGTTCCTATAGTGTCCGTCAGGTGGTAGAAAAAGCCGTATTCTAATGAATAGAATACGGCTTTCCGTGTGGTATTAAGGAGCAAGAAAGCAGAACATCCATTGTAACCATCTCCCTAATTATCGCCCGTGGAGAGGTCTCGGACCACGTGACCCGGAAACAGAAAGATAGAGCACTATGATTGGATGCGCGCCGGATGAGCTCCCACGCATGCGCCTGCGGATGATGAGTGTCTTCTCGCGGATTCTCGCGTTGTATCGGACTGGGCGGGAATTTGATCGGGACATCGCTCAGGCCCGAACCCGTGTCTGCCATCTTTATCCCGGCTAGTAAGGACGGCAGTAGCCCATCATTATACATGTTCGGGGCACTGAGAGTAACCCATTTTTATACACGATCCGGGCACTTAATCACAACCGTAAGCGGCGGCCAACGCCTCGCTCATGCGTCGTAGCGCTCAGACCTGTTGCTCTCTGAGACAGCAGCGACGGCGGCGGTGTACTTCTGAACTACGAATATAATAACACATGACTCCGGGCGTACACAGCTAGGTGTTTCACGTCCGAAATCTCCGCTTTGGTCGTGATTATGTGTTCTAGGCGAACACACTATGTATGCACACTAAACGTCTGGTGTCATTCCTCAGGATGCAGATAATTACATATTAAGTACAATATTTTATTTTTACTATATACCCCAAAAACATTCATATATTTACCTTATTTGAGATGCAGGGGCATCTTTTGTCAGATTTGGGCATAAAACGGTCAACATGAAAGGTAACTTTACCTGCACCATAGAATTTTAGAAAATAAATGCATTTAAAAAAGTCATTATCGAAACAATTTGATCGCCCCACACCTCCGTAGGGAGGGAGGAAAAAAATAGAAACTTCAATGAAAATGAAGAGAATTTTTGAACTTTAAATAAAAAAAATGTTAAGGTTTTATCCGGTCTGTGTGCCATTTCCTTTAAACCTCTTGGCAAGCAGCTAACTCTACAACTGCCTTTGTAGGCGAACACCTTGCATGCTGATAAATTGCCGGTTAAAGTAATCGGATTCTGAGTGTAATAAGGGATTGACAGAAACGCCCACCACTCTATGAAGGCCCGGTTCCATATACATGTAGCCTAAAATAGGAGATACAAGGAGAGTAGAGCCGCATGGAATAGAGCCTAGACTGGCCTCAGTCACTCTACCCCAACACCCCCATCACTCCCCTACACTTCACGCGGCCGGGACACCTTCCACTGGTCAATGTCTATTTCTTCATCTGCGTCCATGGAAATGAATCCTTGTTTTCAGTTTTAGTTCTTCTTGAATAAAATAATGATATTATAGATTGAGCCTTATTCACGCCCATGCAATAGTGGATTGAATCTCCTAACCCCATTCCAAAGGAACACTCATGTGTTTTCCATTTTTTCTCAGTCTCCCTGAGGCGTTAAATTTCACATACCATTCCATCTTTTCTTCATGGCCCCAACTGAAATCCCTGAGAACATTGTATTAGGGTGGATTTCCCCAGCAGACATGCCTGTATGTAGTATAGATACGAAAAGCGATTCGTTCTGGTCATAGTCATCGTTCTCCAACTCATTTGAGTGCTATGCGATATTCACTCAGTTTCTCCTCATTCACATCGCTCCACATCAAACTCGTGGAGAAAGATGACTTTGACCAAAACTTGTTGGTTTTTTCTTTATTACCTCATCTCTGTACACGTTAAAAGAAGGGACGACACACTGGATACATGACGGTATCATAGACCATGGAAAGCGGACTGTAATCCTCATAGGGGCATGGAGAGCGAGTTACCAAAGTTAAGCCTATGGGACAAAAAAGAAACCAGGGGTGAGATGAATATATTTCCTGGGCCTGACAGGCGTCAGGGGAAGTCTACATACTGCAAACTCGTTTGGATTCTTAATGGATGATTATACTCCAAGACCTGAGCAAGTCTATGTGGATCTGACCTCCCGACTAGCCGGATTTCCTGGTGAGGCGCCCCGCCAGCCTCCTGACCTACCCGGACCTCGCCAGGACCTCGCCCCTTGACCTCTGACCCCTGACCTCTGCCCTCTGACCTCTACCCACAGAGAACTGCCTCCTCCTGGTTGTTGACGTTTGTGGTTGTAAAACCTGCGCCGTTTCGCATTAGAAGCAGGTCAAGATTATCTCCTAATTCTCTCTGATTCTCCGCTCTGGGTTTGGGCGATAATGGAGTGTAATGTCCGTGTTGCTTGTTAAATGTGACGTCGTATTCCCCTGCCAATGGCAGCGGTACCAGTCTTACGTCAGACTGCGGCTAAATGGACTCCACCAGGGATCTAACCTACATTCCCCCCAGCCCTTACCTCCATACACATGTGTTACAGCCATACTCCAGTCTCTGCCAGGTCTCTGCCCGTCAGTACTCCAGGGTGCATAGAGGCGGAGCCAGCCACGCAATACTGGAATAGTCACTATTCACTATAGCAGTTTTCCACTTTCCTTTGGTTTCTTCTCTTTTTTTGATGAAATTATTTCATTTTGTATAAAACAAAGTGAGTACAAACTTAGCCTCATTTACGGTGAATGGGGGAGGGGGCAGTTTGGACCACTGTTTATTGGGGTGAATCATCCCAATAAACAGTGGTCCAAACCAGCCACATTCCATGGCCACCATTGATGTACTTTCCATGTTTTCTTAGTCTCTACCAGGCAGTAAATTCCACATAGAAATATTCCCACTTGCTTTATCTTTCCCCAACTGACATACCTGTTGAAAGATCAGTAAATAATACAAGATCAAATCATAGAATGAGTGTCGGAATATGTATTGGCATGTTTCGGCGGTCTAGGATCGTACATGTAGACCCTTTTCGGTATTCTATAGGGACCAGGGACGATGTGGGTCTTCATATGGACGGCTAAAACTGACTTCGCGAGCAGACTTAAATATCATTAAACGATAGACCTTGTATGAGGTACAAAAAGATGGACTTCATATGCGATCCTAGATTATTAAACGGGCCCCTGCATTTTATAAATCTATTATTGCAGTACGACCAATGGATAGTAAAAAAATATATAGTTCTGGGAATGAAACACGTTCAGAGGAAACCCTTACACCGTCAGTGAATATTTACGATAGCTTGGACCTGTTAGAAACACTTAAAGAATTCGGCTATTTGCACGTCGGTTGTTTTTTACGATCGTGTGCAGGTGGAGCGGAGGTGTTGGGGCCGTCCTGAAAACTTCTTTTTTATCTCCATCACGGCCTGGCGTCCGACGCGCTGGTAGCCCTCTGCCGGCTTCAGTAACGCCCGGAACCAGCAGCTGCGTCCCTAGTGATAACAACAGCCAATCAGAGACGAGCAGGACCGGCGCGCCGTCTGGCGGGAATCTCGGCCATCAGGACGAGATCTCGGGCCGCAGACGGGATCTTAGCGCACCGATGTGTGTCTGTGTGTGTGGGGGGTGGGGGGAGGGGGGCTGAAGGCCTATATTCTGACCTCAGCCACAGAGCTATCAAACATCTGGCCGACATCTTTCCTTCCTCTTCTACTATATCACATTCTAAATTTTACTTTACAAACTATGCATATGGACATGTATAACGTATCAGGAATTCTCTGTTTAGTGAGTGCTCAGATACGATGTATAGAGACTAGAGGTCGGAGAGGTCAGATAGACTCTGCGCTTGCTGCACAATCTTAACCTATTTGCGTGCCAACTCAGTGACATTGGTCAGGTACAGACAACCAGTCGTCCAGTGTCTCAGTGGAGTGTCAAGGTGACCATGACCAATCACTTCAGACCGACGTACCTCATTGATCCACTTGATATTGATATACTTAGATCCTACAAAGGCAGGTGTAGAACTGGCTGGTTGGCTCAGTGCCAAGTGGGTTACCGCAATGACCAACTGGTTGGATACAACCCAAACTGTTTAGGTTTGTACTACGAACGGGTCATATCAACCTGAGTGGCTCCGAGGGCAGCCCGCACCGACTCGGCCCGCCCAGAGCAGCTCCGAGAACCTGCTCACAGTACACATCACTATCGGTGCAGGGAATTCAAACCCGCCCCACTTATCGCACTGCTATGTTGACAAACCAAACCCGCCGCTAGTGGGTGGGAGGCTCGCGCATGCGCACCCAATACCTGCCCTCCCCCACGCCACCTGGTGGCTGCCCCACGCACGAGTAGCTCGGGAAGTGTCTATTTATAGCACGTGGTGTTGAAGTTTGGGGCGCACGTTTAGAGAGGTGTGCTGGTAGTGTTTGGCAGACTCAGCCAATGGAACTGCGAGTAGAGAGGGCTGGATTTGTGGTTCTAGTTAACAGTGAGATGTCTAGTGCCAGGTGTGCTAAATTATGAAGGTAACCCCATCGATTGGAGGTTAACAAATTGCCATTTTTTTATTAATAATTCAAGGTATGTAGGAATAGAGAAATAAGTTACGGGTGAAAGAATCCCAAAGTTACTCGAAGAGACTGCTCAAAGTTATTTTAAGCATTTACACCATGTAACTTCGGAATTCTTTCCCTCTAGTCGATCTCCCTTTGAGAATTGGGTACAATACCTTCACGGCCGTGGAGTAAGCGTTCCTGACTTTAAGAAATTGGAGAAAATGCAGGATAGATAAATACATCAGAGATGGTCCTCGTTATGACATTAAGATACCTGCTCAATGTGGTCTTGAAGTCCTTCTAGTAACATAATTCTTGCGATTACTTTTTCGCCTTTTGCGTTTTTTTCCCTTGTATAACCATTACTTTAATAAAATACGATGATTAAGTAAAACGGCAAGGGGAAAAGGGAAGGGAAAAGTCTTCCTACCCATAGGTCTGAGAAAGTGATAGTAGTCGAAGGAAAGCTTTCGTTGTTGTGCATATAGGTCTGAGGAAGTAAAAGTAAGCAAAGGCTTTAGTTGGTGTTCTTTGCTATATTCCTATGTATAGGTCTCACTACGTAATAGTAAGGAAGCAGAAGCTCTAATTGGTTTCCCAGGCAATATTGCTATGTATAGGTCTGATTAAGAAATAGGAAGAAAAAAAAGCTTCAGTTGGTATTCCTTATAGTAATCCGACATACAGGCCAGAGTAAGTAATAGTGAGCAAAGAAAAACTTGAATTGTTGTTCCTTTGAGTATTCCAACGTCTTGTAGTATTTCTTTGTATAGGTGTAAGTCATACTCTAGAAGATAATGAAGGAAGCGGAATTGTAGGTTCTGTGTGCCAGCCCCAGGTTCTGCCCACTCTACACGCCCACCCAATCATGACGGAAACTCCCCTGATACTACCTTAATTATCGCCCATGGGCACCGACAAGAAATGAACGTCTCCCGCCCAGCTCTGCCGTTAGGGGCGCCACCATGCTCTTCCGACCACGTGACAGGACCACGTGATCCAGTCAGATCAGAGAGACGCCGATGAGGAAATTGGGTAGTGGTCACTCTCCTGCCAGATGTGCTGGCGAGGCCCCTGAGGGTGTGCGTAGGGTAGGTGTTCCTAGGCTGTGTGGGGAGAGCTGCTCAGGGATAGGTTGTGGCTGTGTTTGTATTTGGGTCAATCCTAGTCGTCTATGGTCGTTGAGCTGGTGGGTAAATAGGTACAGTTCGCCTAGAGCAGGCCAAGAGCAGGCCTGGGCTTTACAAGACGGATTTACAAGTGCAAGGGATAAATATAGGGTTCAAACAGTTCAAATATTCCCCATCCCCTTTTGAGTTAGTCTCTTCCACAGACTACTTGGAGGTGCATGGGGCAGCCTGACAAGAGCTTGTTGGAGTCTAGTGGCTGAGGAAGGGAATCCCCTGACCGGAAGCAGTATGGCGGCAATAATGACTTCACATGTTTATGTACAGGCAGAAACAGGATAGAAAATTAATTGACTTTGATAAATATCTTGGGTTTGCAGGTTAATAGTATATGTAAAAATGTACCAGAAGTACACATATTATGAATTCGGTTTCAATAATTAGAAAAACCTATTCATCTGACAGTTCGCATGTACGAGGTTTGTTTGGGTTGTTCTGCTTTTAGCACGGTGAACGACACAATTCCCACTGCCAGCCAATCGGTACCCAGCTCTGGTAGACTGTAACAGATCCTTGTCTCGTACGCCTCCATGCGGTCAGAAGAAGAGATTAATATTGAGTTGGCATGGGGTTTCACAGCAAAGTGAAGACAGGCCAGAGAGACCTTATCATTACTCAATACCAGATGTGACACCCGATGTGGGTTTGAATTGTGGAGATAATGCCGCACTACCCTGTGGTGTAAGCTGTGCGGAGTCTACTGGGAAACCGATATTGAGTTAACTACAATCGTGTGCCTGAAAGCACTTTCTCAAGGTGGGACTTCTCAAACAGTTGCCTCAAACCTATATTTCCCTCTCTACTTCTCTATTCAATTATCTAAAACCTCCATATGATGTACCTAATCACAGGAAACCTAGAAATCTGTTGGGATGAGATTTCTACATTTATCTTAGCCTGGAATAAATGTCCATAGGCTTAACGTTAGGGGCGCTTCAGAATATTCACTCGGCTATCGCCTCGTTCATATTACTGAGCACTCCAAACACGATTCCGAACGGGGACACAGACCAAACACTCATCGGTTTCTTTCTTAGTATTCATCACATAGATTCGATCCCCACCCTTGTGGTGCTAAAGAACTCTGAGAAAGTCTGGAAAGGACCTATAATGGTTGACTGGACGTTAAATCAAACAAACCAAACACATACTGCTCCCTGTTCCATGCATCCTACATACATGCTGCTCCCTGTTCCGTGAGTCTACCACATAGATATTGCACCCTGTTCCATACAGTCTAAATGTAGGCACCACATACACGCTGCACCCTGATCTGTACAGTATAGTGAATTACCCGAGGTACTTAGTACTGAAGGTGTTCTACGAGCCTAGGACACTATGATGGTGCCCCAGGATAACAGGGAAATATAGTTCCGTAGTGAGTAGGAATACACACATACTGCGCCCTGTTTCATACAGTGTACATACATACTGCACTCTCTTACAGACAGTCTACATACCGCACCCTGTTCCGTACAGTTTATTAACAGCACCCTTTTCCGTCGAGTCCACGTTGCTGTTAGCTGAGCGGCCTTTAACGCTAATTGCCTCGTGTCGGCCATTCTCTGCTGTCTTTTGTGCTGACAGCAGGTAGACATGCTACAATCATGATTGTTGTCATGGGAACAGGAGATGGGTGGTCGGGGATCTGGAGCACGTCTGGGGTTATGTATGTGCTTCGCAGCAGTAGGCCAGGTTGAGGTATACACAGTAGAACCCCGAAATTAAGGATGCCAGGCAGAGGTATATACAGTAGAACCCCGAATTGAGGAGACCAGGCAGAGGTATACACAGTAGAACCCCGAATTAACGAAACCAGGTATCCCCGCTTTAGGGAGGCCAGACGCAGGTATATATATAGTGGAACCCCGCATTAGGGGGACCAGACGCAGGTATATATAGTAGAACCCCGCTTTAGGGGGACACCCTCTGTTCCAAGTGTTCTTACTCGCGCTAGGGGCTACTTTCTTCATATCCCTAGTGCATCCGGGAGATAGTACCGTGTAGTAATCAAGCGCGCATACCCGAAGGGAACGGACGTGCAAGTTTTCATGCAAGTAGGATGTCCTACTAAGCGGAGTGCCTTTAAGTGACGTTCTACTGAGTTAAACATACATCATATATATTCATAGAGTCGCACACTGACATACGCATCTGTAAATTATTATGTACCTCTGCATTCGAGTGCGGTTCTGAATTCATCTCACCCCTTTCACGGACATTAGAATAGCATCAGAATATCAGAATAATTCAAATTACTTCTCAAATCCAGTTAAGAATGTTTAATTATCCAATTTGATGTCTTGTCTTCTCTCTGAATTCCTGGCCGCTGATTCAGATTTGTCAATCACATCTCGCATTATTCCACCACGGCCATGGCGTAGTATTGTCACTTTACACGGGTGATCGTTGAGTTTTTTAAATGTTGTTCCTATGGCTAAACTTTTACCAGGAGTGAGATAAACAGACGAGCTGCTCCGAGCTCAATTAAACTGCTCCTCAAACCCCAATCCCTCCACAGATCCCCCCAACACTTCCCGGAGATCGATCATTCAACCCTATCCCCTCACCGCACCCTCTGCACCCTCCCCACCCAGGTAGAACTACAGGACGGGACCCTGTGTAGGGCGGATGATGCTCCAGAGTGGCACGAGGAGGGCAGACAGATGAGGGCGGCGGGTGGAAGAGGGCAGGAAGATGAGGGTTACACCGCTGTCTCGTCTGATTGATGGCTGAGCAAACAGGGCAAATAGGCAGCCACTTTTTGTCTTCCTGTCGCTGTCTTTTTAGGTTGGGTTGGTGTTAGGAGTAATATGCTGGTCTTGTATGGGATGTTAGGATAAATAGGCTGGTCTTGTATGGGGTGTGAGGATAAATAGCCTGGTCTTGTATGGGGTGTTAGGATAAATAGGATGGTCTTGTATGGGGTGTTAGGGGTAATAGACCGCTGGTCTTGTGTGGCTAGCGTAATTAACCTGGGTTGTGGTGTGAAGCATGTGGAGGTGTGAAAGCAGTGAGCGTGGGTGTAAAAAGTGTGGACTTGGACTGGGACAGTTCACACCTTCGTGGTGCTTGGATCTGAGAGAATTGTCTCCCCATGCTCATTGATTAAAGTAGTTCGTGTTATTAAGATGATTTTATTGTTCTTATTGTGATTGTGAGAGCGAGATCAGCATTAGAATGCAATAAATTAATTTCTCGTAAATATTAATTGAGAATTATTGATTTCATCACACTAGGTCACACAAGTTTTAGTCATTCAACCTTGCATGACATCTTAAAGGAACTCGGAGCAAATGGTATGTTAATCATTAATGAAAGAGCCTGGAGTTATAAATGGATAACAATTAAAAGGTTCGGGTTGTATTCAGTCTGTAACCCACTTGCACCCAGTCGACATGCCAGTTCTAAAACTGCCTGTCTAGGATCCAAATACATCAAGTACCAGTGGGTCAATGAGGTATTTCTGTCTCTAGTGATTGGTCATGTTCATTTGGATACTCATCTAAGACACTGGGACACTGCTCCTTTCCTAATGTCACAGTGTTAACACGCAGATGATCCAGTGAAGGATTAGGTTTTTTTGCAGCAAGCTAAAAGTCTATGTGACCACTCTAACCTTAAGCAGAGTATATATGAGCGTGTGGCCCATGCTCAAAAATAAGGGAAAACCCACGAAATGCTGTCATAGACAACAGTTATAGGATCTCATAGTAGTATAGAGCTATTATTGTATATGGACGGATATATAAAAATGATATATGAAACATGAAACGATATGGACGGAAATATGAAAATAATAAATTAAGTGTTGTAGATGTAGCCCAAAAAATACTTTGTTGTGAATAAAGCTTAACATTTTATTAGTACTAATTTAATATGAAGTTGCTACTAGTATGCTACAGAACACTCATAATTTCAGGATCTTTGTCGACATTTGAGTTGATTACAGAGAACATCAAAGTGCCTATTATGATTTAAACACTGTCTGAAAACTTATCAAATGTCCAAGAACCCATTGTTGTGGTGATAGAAAAATGATATTGCAAAATAAGTCCCATACTCACAGTCGAGGCACCACCTTCTATTGATTTAACATGGGACATTTACTCTTTCCGCAATGGTCTTTTTCCCCTTTGGAGTTGATTGAATGAAAAAGTCAAAATGAATTATATAATGATATGTTCGCTGTCAAATATCGTACCTACACAATGGGACCCTCCTTCCCTTTGAATCAAGGCTGAGCTGTTCACTTTGTCCGTGACTTTGTAGATATATGGAGGTCGCCATGTTTATGATTCACGGCAGGAATCTCCACTTTGGTCGTGATTATCTTTTTCTAGATGAACACATTGTACATGACGGCGTGTAAACTAAAAGTAGCTCCGTTCTGAGTCAGTATGCTGGGCGCGGTCCCGTGTCCTAGTTTTGCTTGAATTGCTCTCTGCACAACAAATGAACCACTCACTAGACACTAACCACCTGACTGACTGAGTGGTGAATGCACTGTACTCCTAACCCAAAGATGTAGATTCGAGTCCCACTGCAGCCACCTTCCTCCTTGATCCAAAGCAATGGTAGACTTCTATATCAAAGGCCAGTCTTTCTCATGCAATGTCTATGTGGTGTGGTGTGCAGCCACCTTTCTCCTTCATCCCCACCTGTGGTAGACTTACCGCTATGTCAAAGGCCAATCCTCCTCATACCATGTCTATGTGGTGTGGTGTACAGCCACCTTTCTCCTTCACCTCCAGCAGTGGCAGACTTACTGCTATATCAAAGACCAGTTCTTCTCATACCATGTCCCCATGGTGTCAGAACTAAAAGAACTCCGCTCGGTAATTGTGTAGGGATAAGATTTCTACCTGAATTCACCGCATAGATTCGATCACCACCCTTATAGTGTAAAAGCAGTGAGAAAAGCTGAACGTTGAGAAAGTCTGGATAGGATCTGTAATGCTTTACTGGAATTGAATCAAACAAAGTAGCTATTGAATATCTATAATCAAAGACGTAAGCAATATAAACGGACCAATCTCTGTTTTGTGGATGCGGCAGGAAAAGGATCGCTGAGAGCAGCTCAGAGCAGCTCAGAGCTGAAGATTCGACCACCGCCCCTGCGGCAGAAAAACTGTGAGAAATACACAATCTGACTGCTTTCAGATAAAAGCGGGTGTATGGTTCGAGGAGTATACGAATGGTTTTATCTAAAATCACTTTATATTGTATTTATTATCCACCTTTTCCTAATAAGTGGAGTGCCGATAGTAGTACGCACTATTTTTCCATGTGCGCTGGTTTTTGCAGTCGGGAGCAAAACAACAGTTCCGTATGCACCGGGTGTGTCCAGACAGAGTTCCTATAGGATTTCTATGGACACTTTGTATTAGGTGGATATTAAAAAGCCGAACGTTGAGGAAGTCTGGAAATGACCTATGATGGTGAACCGGACGTAAAATCGAACAAACAAACAAAGAAAGAAACGTCACTCGGGCTGTAAATAGCTGTCTGGTTGTGGGTTCCTGGTTCTTCATCTGTCTGGCCTGACTTAATTCACTGGTTAGATCGGTCCTGGTTGTCTTGTCAAGTGAGAGCGGGCTCCTCTCCGGCTCCTCAGTTTTAATTTTACACCGGCTGCACGCTGCCACGTGATTGGCCGAGAGTATTGATGCTTAGACACGTGACCATTCTGAAGTGACCATGAAGAAAATAGCCGCCAGTGACTGTAATTTCTCCCGCTTATGGTTTAGTCAACCATACAGTGGCCACCAGTCCACATATTAACTACAAAGAACAACTACTCCAAAGAAAACAACCTTCCCAAAAAGAGGTTTGCACGGCTGCGTTCCCCTAAATGAACGCTGAGAAAAGCGCGGGAAAGAGAAGCAGACGACATTTAGGAATTGCGATATCTGGTTCGGAATCAGGGTTTTTATTGTTCGCTACGTTTGGGTATTTGTTCTGATGGCAGACTGGGTTTCTTATTCAATTTTCTTTTTATTTAAGGTTGGTTCTCTCTTTTTTTCCCTGGCCGCATTGGATGTGGGCTCCGTACGAGTTCTCAGCTGTGTTAAGTAACGGGCCCTTGCCTAATCAACCTCGCCCCTGGTGTTTTATGTCCTGATTAGGTTTTCTGCGCGTCTTATTTCCTAATGAAATGGGCGAGTTAATACAGAACTCACAGAGGAGGGGTCCTCCCAGAGATTACAATTACAGAATGGATCTGAAAAGTCACATACAACGATGCTGAATGATTAATCTTCCGCTTTCCTTTGTTCTAAGATCTTTGCATCTCATCGTTATGTTTAGTTCATCATAGAACTTCTCTGTAGACGAGGTTATATGCATAATCCGTAATTGTCTTCTCTACTACTTGACTATTATAAATTATTCCCGTTGTCGTTTAAATCTTATATTAATCTTATTAATGTATTCTGAGAAAATATAGGTTAACGAACAAAACTCTTCTATGTGTGCTGAAGTAAGTTGACTATTCCTTAATTCAGTTGTACTAGTGTAGACTCATGATTACGATTTAGCTTCAGTTGTGATACCACAATAATTGTGATAATTATACCGTGCATATTAGTCTAGTTCTCTAAGCTTTTGACGACCGAGTGTATCGCATAGGAGTTGATGGGATATTTAAGAGGAAACTGAATGTTTACAAATATAAAAATGTATTAGAAATACATTATATTTTATCATTCACCTAATATCAAAGAGGTTCTATGCCTGACATTTGCCTATACTCGTTATTTTAGCTGGAATTGACGCATGTGCTTTGACATTATATAATTTCATACAACAAAAGGTCGGTGGACTATGGTTGACTGGGTTATTGTGATTAATGTTCAAAGCTTGCGATAAGCTCAGTCCATTTGTACATCTAAAGATGACGCTACGCCATTGTGACGTCACCACTGCGTCTTTTTAGTTGACGATGAAGGATGATGAAAGAAAGCTATTATGTTTTGAATGAAGAAACGGAAATCTAAAAACATAATCAAAGTATTACCAGTTTGTAATTGCACTGCATCAGCAGAACTACAAAGAGTATAAAACTGAAGCGTATTTAACTGTAATATAGAGGAGGCTAATTTACTATAGTAAATCAATTTCTGATTAGCATGTGTGTTGTAGGGGACTGTTGAGGGAATATTGCCTCAGGGAAAGAGTTGTTGATACGCTACGTGCATTGCTTTTACAGTTGACAGTGTGAGTAAAGACTACTCAGTGAAGGTCGATTGTTCCACTGGAAACCCGCCAGAATTCCCTGTTTTATGGTCTCTTTATCTGCTCACAGTGTTCCATACTCCTTCCCCCTCATGATAAATTACCTCCATTTTACTCATTCATTCTATTAGAGCATGCTCTGTTCTTTCTTACCCCCATTATTATTCAGGGAAAAAAGGGTAAACATATTGCAATTTGAGTTGCCGTGGGTTTTGAATGACTTGTATGTGATGCTTTAGGTGAATTAGAAGAAACGCAACAATTTCCTGCCCAGCGCAATCATCGAATAGAATCAACTGTTATTAAGTTCAAACACTCCCCTAGCTCCGCCTTTGCCTATAAAAGTGCCGGCTTTATTGCACAATCTCAATTGTGAGCCATTTCACTTTTTTGTACCCGCTTCGCCCGGTTTTTCCACCCACGCACAAAACGTTAGAATGGCACATAAAACCAAACTGGATAATTATAATATCACACGATATACATTTACTATCATTATGTACATGTACACTGTAGATATTATCGTAATGAAACACACATGATATGTATATTGTGCTTTGTGAGTGCCATACTCTTAAACTTAACATGGTATAAGAATGACATATATTCTCTTAATCCGGAGACACACCAAGCGAGAAACACAGCGATTTCTGGAATCGCCAACACAAAATGGCATGTATGTGAGCTATTATTTCATATTTTCCTTGATTATTGCTTCTGATACGCTAAATTATCCGTGGGAGATATATAACTATGAAAAAATACCACAGATATATGCTATTTTGTATTGACGAGTCCAGAGATCGCAACCTTGACTCGCTTGGTGCGTCTCCGGCTTTTAGACATGTATGGTTTTAGTCAATACGCATGATGCCTCGTAATATTTCGTTATCATCATGTCAACATCTATACAGAGATTACAGTTTTCATATTACTAAGGAAATCCTTTTTCGCATTTTCAGTTTAACAAATTATTTTTTCATGTGTGAAATCAAAAGAGAATAGATTGGGCCTTATTCACACAAATAAACACTCTTTTAAACCTCCCTACACACACCCGCCCCATTCCATGGATAATTTCCACTTTTTTCCCACATACTCCATACTGATATATATGGAACAGTTTACCACGTAGTCAACTTGATCCTAATTTACTGCATTCTGTTGTTCTGAAGAGTGAAATATCACACACACGCCACACATGCCTGCCTTGGCGACAAGTCCATGTAGAGGCCCACTGCAGTTAAATTCATATATTGACAAATTGGTGATGGTACATACCAAGCTTATTGAAAAAGACGCGTTCTTGAAATCATTAAAAAGAATTCACTGAAATAAGTCTAAAAAAGTAAAAAGCTTAAGTCTTTTAATTGAATCGACAAGTATGAACGACATAATACATTCGCTTCAAAAGAGTTCCTCCATGTAGTAGTCACATTTAGATACAAACACTTCACGGTACGCACGGAAACACTTACAGAAAAAACACATACTCACTCATGATTATAAACATCCAACGGGAAAAGATTACATACACATACTCACAAATATACTTCTTCGATAAGTCAGTATTTCTCCTTTTAACTTTAGTTAAACTTTTAAATTTCATGAACTTAACTTTTGATGGTACCAATATACCCTCAGGGTTCCCTCGCAAACAAACATTTGATTGTTTCTCCCATCTTAGCACGCTCAGGGTAGTTAGACTAGTGTGGTGTGTTCATAGGGTGGGTCGCGGATGGTGGGGGTAAATTATTTCACCCCCAGTCACCAGACAACACCAGGTCCCATCAGATAGGTCTCTCTCCCCCACCAGGTCATGTTGTTTCGCGGAGGTCAGCCGAACTGGGTCAGCTTTGTTGATGATTGGCACCTGGCCCACTTCTGGCCCACCCGCCTCTGCAGGTTTTTGGGCGTGTCTCGTTATTTAATGGTGGTTAATTTTGTAATGAAATATTGGATAGGAGTTGGTGTAAAAAGCTTTGGTCTATTGGGATGAATAATCGGGAATTCATGCACCGCGGCATGAGACTACTATTTACAGAGGTTTTTGTGTGTCTGTTTTATTTCATGGTGGTTGGTTTTATTATAGTGGTATTTACATTGGGTGATATTATACCGGGTTCTTCAGAGGCTGAGGCTTAAATGGCCGACACTTAACCATCCAAGCAATACAGACACAGTTTCTGTATGCTGTCAATCGAGGTAAAACTTTATAAAAACAGAAAAGTCAATTCATAACATGTTGAAGAATCTTTGTTTGTAAATTGTTTTTTGTACACCATTTTTCACCAAAATAATTCTGATAATATCTTGATTAAACGCAATCTTTAATTCTGTTCCTGTTTTCCATTTTTCAGGTGAGTTTCTGATCTAACTACAACAAAACTGTCCATCACTGAAGTCATCCGTCACGGGGCAAAAACGTAAGCTCTTTTTTCCCTTTTAGTTTCAGCTGTAAAATAAAACTCCTATTAACAAAGACTGGCTAAAACTAATGAGTATTTGGAGATACTTAAAAGGATTAGCAGCCAATCAGCTGCCACGATACGTCGTCCAATGACCAGGGAGGTGTCATCTCCTGACTCATTCCATCATCACTCATCAGCGAAAAACAACACTTTTCAGCCAATCACAGCGCTGGATTCCCGTCACTGCCGGCAAGGGCGTCCGTGATGAGGTCACGCGAGCAGATTTTAGAGTGCGAGAACTGAGGCTGCGTTTATACGTTAAGCCGAGTGTCAGGTAGCTGTAGATAGGAAATGGGTGGGTTTGAGTTTTGTTGTGTGATACCTTTCTGAAAGGTATATATGTAGATAGGAGATGGGCGGGATTGAGTTTTGTTGTGTGATACCCTTCTGAAAGGTAGTTGTAGATAAGAGATGGGCAGGTTTGAGTTTGTGGTGTGATACCTATATGAAAGGTATATATGTAGATAAGAGATGGGCAGGTTTGAGGTTTGTTGTGTGATACCTTTATGAAAGGTAGATGTAGATAAAAGAGGGGTGTGTTTGAGTTTTGTGGTGTGATACCTTTATGAAAGGTAGTTGTAGATAACAGATGGGTGCGTTTGAATTTCTCGCTATCACCTTCCATCCCCAGCAGTAGTAGACATACTGCTATAATCGAAGACCCGCCTTTCCCATATCATGTCTATGTGACGTGAAGGGTGAAAAAACTCTCACCTCGGTCAATGTGTAGGGGTAAGATTCCTACATCGATTCGATCACTAACCTGTGGCAAAAAACAAGTAAAATAAAAAAACCTGAACCTTGAGGACGTTCAGGCATCTGCATTTGACAAAACAACAAATACTGACCACAGGAGACACTGACAAGGGAATGTCCGTTTCTTTTTGCCTTTGGTGTATAATGTATGTCGGTATGTGTTGGAAATCCGTGGCAGGAGACTGAGACCATTGTGAGCGGGGCACATCTGAGGGCCGGGCGTTGAGGAGACTGGGATCTCAGAGCGGAGCAGTGTTTGTCAGACTAACACAATGAGTCACTGTGCAAAGCTCGCAATCTGATAAGTCCGTCTGATTTAATTCTCACAACACAAGTTAAACCAACCACCCGCCATCATTCTACCCACAGATGGATAATTATGCTCGTTGATCAAACATTTTGGACATGGTGATCATGTTAGTATCAAGCTCTTCTTTCCGCTACTATCGCTCTCTCATAGTTATTGATGAACTTGTTTTCACAGGGAAAACCCTCATTCGGGGCATTCTATCTTTGCTGTTTTAAAACGTCCTGCCATGGGATGAAGTATTTCTCAGTGAAAAATTAAAATCGATTATTGCTCGAGTTTAAATCACCCAGGCTTGCCACAAGCAAGGAACCGGTCTCTTATCGGCCACTTACAGATGAATCTCTTATTATCGCCCATCGCTCCTAGAAGTCCTATTATCGCTCACATTCTGCTTGAGTCTTATTACCCTGCACAGCGAGAAGCCTTATTTTCCACCATCCCATATAACCTCCATTATCGCCCGTCTCGGAGAAGACCCCTATTATCGCTCGCCTCCTTTTAGCCTTTGGGGGTGGTTCCTTTGCCCCGAGACAGACCAATGGGAAAAAAGGAGAAACGCCGCGCACGATACAGACCAGACGATCTGAGTCGGCGTCGGACTGCGCAGGCGCGGGGCTTCTACTTCCGGCGGTGCGCCTGCTTATCAAAGTGGAGCGGGCTGCCGGGTGGGAACTGGGGATGCGCGCGCACGAGACAAATTACCTGTACACCGTGAGGCTAGTCTCCGCCGGTTTTTTCGCTCGTGGCAGCCACAGGACAGCTTCTAATAGAGTCTGCTTAGCGTGAAACTAGGTGTTTCTCGGGTAGGTCTATAGTACATCCACCACCTGCTGTTAGAACGCTCTTATCACCCCGAGAGTATGGGTGATATTAAAGCAATATCTCGATTACCACGTAACGGATTTATCTGCAGGTTCTGTTGTTGTAAGTAGGGGATTTTCCTCTCGATTGAATGGTCATTGCTATCAATATTTGCATTTTTAAGTCAATACTCAGCTCAGTACATGTGAATAGAGCCAGGCTTAATGCAAGGAAGTTTTAGTCCCACTGCCGCCACCTTCTCAATGTCCAACAGTGGTAGGCTTATTGCTATTTCATTCTCTTACCATGTCTATATATTGCGTTGTACAGCCACCTGCCTGCTTTATCCCCAGCAATGTTAGACTTGTTGCTATTTCTCTTACTTCTCATACTATGTCTTTGTGGCATGGGAAGTAAAATAACGTCAGTAAATGTGTAGGAGCAGGATTACTACCTGAATTCATCTCGTAGATTTGATCACCATTCCCGTCACATAAACCATTGAAAAAGCTGAGCCTTGAGTCCCTCTATACCATTGTTCAAGCCAAAATCCTGGAAAAAATTGTAAATAATAAATTAACAAATTTCATAGAAACAAACAATATACTTACCCCGCATCAAGGAGGCTTTCGAAAGGGTTATTCAACACTAGCAACCCTCGCAGATTTTACAGATGATATTGCTAAAGCATCAAATATTGGTCAAATAACTGGTACTATTTTTATAGATTTGAAAAAGGCCTTCGACACCGTAGACCACTCCATCCTACTTGACAAACTTCAAAATTATGGAATAAGGGATAGAAATTTAGCATTTTTTAAAAATTATCTTCGAAATAGGATGCAATATACTAAAGCAAATAATCGGGTGTCAAGTGGTTTGGAAGTGGTCTGCGGTGTCCCACAGGGGTCTAACCTGGGGCCGACTTTATTTTTTCTTTATATCAACGATGTTATCGCGTGTATGAATAAAATTAGTATCAAGTTGTATGCAGACGATACCATTTTATACACCAGTGGATATACCAAAAAAGGGATTGAATCAACATTACAAAAAGCTGCGGACATATTCAGTCTGTGGGCCCTGGAAAACAAGTTAACGATTAATGTATTAAAAACAAAATACATGTCGTTTGGCTCAAATTATGGATGTAAAAAAATTGGACATGTTGACATCAAAATGGATGGAATACCTCTACAAAATGTAAAATCCTACAAATATCTAGGGCTAACACTGGATCCCAGTCTAACCTACTCACTGTATACCAAGGATGTTGTTAGTAAAATTAATCATAAATTGTATAAGTTATCTAAAATGAGATCCTATGTTGATCAAGGTACTGCTTTATTGGTCTACAAAACATGTGTGTTGCCGTTCTTCGATTATGGAGGAATTTTTATCAAAAATAGTCATAAATACCAATAAGAAAAACTTCAAAAATTACAAAATCAGGGACTCCGTATTTGCCTCAAAGCCAACCCAAGGACGAGAGTAAGGTTACTTCACAATAAAGCTAGGATGCCATTCATAATGGAAAGGTGGAACTCCCAAATTAAGAATTTTATGTACAAAAGATCTAAAGATTTAAAATATATTGACCAACGAGTATTACCAACTAGACAATTCACTGCAACTACCTTGAGAATACTACAACCCAATTGTGAAATGTATAAACGGTCCATTGAATATTCAGGTAGTATCATATGGAATGCCCTACCACCTAATTTGAGGCAGATTGAAGAGTATATAGAATTTAAGTCCATCACAAAGAAAATCTTGCTGGAAAGTATACCAGTATGAATATATACATATACATGGGTTTTGTAATACAATGTACTGTATTTATTATACAAACTGTAATGATTTAGAATAAGACGACTCAGACAAACATGTATCAATAAGATATCTCGGAATCTGATGAAAACCAGCAACGGCTAATGGCCACGGCTGACAGGATGCCGTCTTTATTGACGATAAAAATGGATGTTATGGAAATATTTTGTATGTAAACAAATGATACGTCAATAAAGAAATTGTACCCAAAAAAAAAAAAAAAAATACCGGCAGGATGTTCAGCACATTGCAAACTGCTTCTCTGTAACATGAGATGGCTCTGTGGCAGGCGGCGTCATTAGGATGTCCTAGATGAAGTATAACTCCTGGTATCTGGGCTGGTCAGCATACCTCCCACCTCCTCCCAAAACAACATCGAGGGCCCACCGCCCCCGAAACACGCGTAAATATGTTGGCATGAAGCGGCCAGCTATTTACACATCTAGGCGGTATCCAGCACAAAAATACGCTCGATCTATCAGGATTCCCTCCTGAAAAAGCAGGCTTTTGAACTTTACAGCCAACCCGCATTTGGTGCTGGGGTTGGCTTTATGAATGCCGCCGATGGAAAGGTGTGGCCGTGAAAAGGCTGGCGGTAGGAGACGTGATGTGAGTGGTGTTAATCATTGTGTGAGCTGCTCTGAGCTGTTCAGAGTAGTCCCGGGGCAGCTGCTCGTTTAGCCTCGTCTATAGACATGAACGAGAATTCTCCTGGACCTTGGCCTCAATCCTATAACACTTCATCATTTATTTGATAGAAAGGCATTGTCTCTTCAGTTAAATGAAAGTACTTTGGAAAAAGTAACATGAAAATGTTGTTTGAGACTGTCCCAAAGAAACATCAAAACAGCTTTTTGAAAGAGGCAAATATCTTTGAGTATTTATACGAACATTGAAAAGAATTGACGAGCTACTCGTGACAGACTTTAACAAGCAATTCATGACACTCATAACGAACAACACATGGCAGACTTAGGCGGGCAACTCATGACAGACTCATAATGAGTAATTCATGACAGTCTTTAGCGAGCTACTCGTGACAGACTTTAACAAGCAACTCGTGAACTCATGACAGATTTTATCGAGCAACTCGTAACAGACTAGTAACAAGGAATTCGTGACAGACTCTTAACGTTCAACTCGTAACAGACTCGTAACGAGCAACTCGTGACAGACTACTAACGAGCAACTCGTGACAGACTTGTAACGAACAACTCGTGACAGACTTGCAAAGAGCTGCTCCACATGAAAGCCACTTCTATAGGTCACCGAGTTAAAGAGAAATCGTTTTTATTGCGCGTGTTCGATCACGCTGCTGTGTTTGACATTTGTGTCGCACGTTTACCTCGAAATGACGCGGTGTTGCATACGTCTGGCAGAGAGCATGCGTGTGTGCTCGCTTTTATCTTCTTCTCCTAGAACAATGTGTGAAATGAGTGAAGCTACTGACTATCAAAGAGTCAAGTCGTTATAGCTAATACACTGCCCGTTGTAAGTGCCAAAGCGGGCAACGAGAAATTTAGAAAGAATCAGTTCATGGCATCCTTCAAACGACCCTCTGTTATTGATATTTCTGAAAACAATATATGTCCAAGTAGGTTTTGGATCGACATCTATAGACTTTTGAAAATACAATTTCAGACATTAGCAAGCAAATCTTGATATCATCCTCCATATCTTAATGGCCGCAGCCACCAATGAATTAGTTCATTCTTTGTTTTGATAATTTTCACCTATAATTCAGTGATAATGGAATCTATGCCGGCGATAATGCACACCGTTGAGCAGTTTCCTATAATTTAGACGGACGGTTTTGTTTACTCATTATTCCAGATTTCGAGCATTACCATGTCTTGTTTTACTTGTCTAGGTAGAGTTGTGACCTACATGAGACTCTGCTCATATCTGACTTGTAACAGCATCCAACACTGGCGCCCATTTCTGTCGTGAGCTTTGAATATAAACAAAAAAAGGATGATTTATGGATCGCATGAATCTCGCTAACATTTTTAGCCGTGTTTCCACGTTTTTTTGCGCTGTTTTCTCGGAAAATGCCTCTTTTTTGGCCATGGAGAGGCCAGGTGATGACAGCAGTGCTGGGTGGTTTGCCCACTTAGTTTTATGCATGTGTTTTTATACTCTTGTATTACCGGGCCAGCTACAATTACCAGGTCCTTAAATGACCAACTACATTATGTCAGTAAAACCCAACGTGCATTGCTCGGCCGTCCCTAGCTTTGGTCTTTATTTCAGTTTCTGTTTGCTGTATTTATTATGCCTGAGGTCCGGGTGTCCTCAGTGGCGTCAGCTGCTGTTCCCACACCCCATTACTTATCCATCGATTACAAACTTCCCATTGAAAATATATGGGGCGGATATGAAACCCATTGATCATGGGCCTCAAATAGTCCCTTTATGTTTGGAAGCAAGAAATATTGTCACTGAAACATGCCTATAGTATAGTATTTTTCATGACCCCAACTGACATCCCTTGAAATAGATGTAAAAGGCACTGCAGCTTCACAGACAATCCAGCGATTTCTCCATCAGCTCTAAACCACTAATAGTGTGCATCCACAGTTACAGTTGATGAGACTGCCACTTGAAATCAGCACATGTGTCTTGCCAAAACAGAACCCTGCAATACAAGATATGTTTTCCACTCAAGAAATTCTATACCCTATATGATACCACACACAACATGATTAAGTGTATATTGGTTACTATATGATATGTGGATCTCTCTCTAACAAATAGAACACAAGCTACTCTTCAAAGTGCCTTGTGGTTCTCCACCAATGCTATTCGTGGAATAACTAACTTCACACTTGTTTGACCTTGACACTTGGTATAATTACGACATTAGAGGGACATTCATAAGATGAAACTAACTGGGTCCATACTCCACCGAGTACTTTCACAAAGTAAAGCGGACTCTGATTTTATCTTACCCCATATACATGATCAGGAACATAACCAATCAATGAAATAACTCACCCAATTAGCCATATAGTTTTGTTCACACTACCTTCACGGCCGTTGAATATGAGCTCCTAATGTTAAGCCTATGGAGAAAAATACCAGAGTGAGATGATATCTTGACAATGTATAAATGGTGTATGGCACGAGTGGTGTCCCAAACATACCTTAGTGCAAAGATACAAGCAGGAACTATCCTTGGAGAGTGATGACAGATGTAGGTCAACTTCAGGTGAGCAACTCATGACCGGGCACTGAGCAGTTTGTGAGCTGATCCCTCAACTCCTATCCTCCATATACAGGAGTCCCTCCCTCTTTAGGTTACCGGGACCCCTCCCTCCACGATATGTCTGTTGCATGCTCCCTCCTCATTAAGGTCGTCATCCCTAAGCAGTGTTGTCATGGTGACTGTAAGTAGGTCGCGGAGACGCTGCCGCTCGGAGCTGCTCGGGGCAGAACGTCGTCATGCAAAGATCGGATCAGAAGCCGACGCCAACTTATTGCGGCCATCCATCAGAGCAATAGGAAAGCAGCGGGGTCCGATGCAGGGACTTGAGATTTAGATTAAGATCGAGTGGCGCTATTATCTTACACGTCAGCCTCACGCTGTGTTTATCGCAGGCGTTTGAATTGTTTAACCCGCCCTGATCGAGTTCTTTAAAAAAATATGAAATTCACCTCAGGGGAGAAAGCCAATTCAGCCCCCCTACTCTGACTCCTTCCTCGGTACCGACACCAGTCGTCTGCATAAATATTCCAGGTATCCCCTTTTTGTTTTTACCTAAACATGAGAAGGAGGTATTTGTATTACATTAAAAAGGCCCTACAAATATATCTAGATGTAGCTGCTATGTAGTGACAACATAAAAATGTTGTTTGGGATATTCTAAAGAAAGATATTATCAGCCCTTTCAGAGAGACAAATCCCTTTGATTTTTATAATATATTTAAAAGTATTGACTCAATTAAGTCTACAAATTGAGAAGCTTTAATCCTTGATGGTCCCTATATACCCTCAGGGTCCCCTGGGGTTCGTTGTTCCTAGATATGTAGGTAAAGCGAGCTCCAGTAATATTGGATTGAGTTGTGTGGTATGGTTTCTTCACGTTGTACTTTTTACAACACCACATTTTCAGTGACATAAGGTTCATTAGAATTGTAATTGAATATAAATGGCGACATACTTATGCTGCGATCCGCAAAGAATCTGGAGCCACAATGTTGACCTTTGGTTGCTATTCTGCGATCTGCAAAATGGAGAGCAACGCCCCCCTGAGACGTTAAACCAACAACAAACAAACAGACAAATGGGAGGAGGGTGGGGGTAGGACAGAGGAGGGTGGGGGGAGGGCGGGAGGATAGGATGTATGTTTGGATAGTGTATTTTCTATCGCCCTCTACGCACGTTACAATGCTATCTATACTGGCCTACGAGCAGTGAGAACCTTGAGACCCTTGTCGTGGGAGGCGGGAGGAGGGCGAGCGCTAAGAGCTGGACACGCCGCCCACTCCCAGCCTTTTAAGTCCTTACTCTGGTGGCCGGCGGACGCTACTACATAATGGATGGCCTGCCGAGAACAAGCGGCTAACGGGACTCGTGTCTCGCGTTCTCTCGCAGAATCCCGCTTGGTGAAAGGGGAGGAATAGAGTGGGCACAATTTTCTCTCGCCTTCCTGTAGGTAGCGGGCGCTACCCGGGCATTAACTCGTCTTTACTATACGCGCTTTCCGACTGCGGTTACCACTAGGTGGCACTGTGGTATACGGCAGCCACAATGCACAACTAAGAACAAATGGTATGTTCATTATCGATGAATGTGCGTGCAACTATAAATAAAAAGAAGACAATTAAAAGGTTGGGGCCAGTCTATGGGTCATTTCCTGTAACCCACTTGCAACCAGCCAATCTGCTTCTACAACAGTCTGCCTAGGATCCAAATGTATGAAGCACCAGTGGGTCAATGATATATTTCTGTTTTTAGTGATTGTTCATGGTCAGCTGGGCACTCCTCTAAGGCACTCAAACACTGGTCCTGTGCACCTTTCCCAATGTCGCAGTGTTAGCACAGAGATAGAGAAGGGGTAGTATTTGCAGCACGCTAATCTAGGCAGAGTATCCAAGCGTATGGCGCACCCTCAAAAGAGAGAGGAGTGATGATTTGGGCATGACATTGCACTGCTGGAAGGGTATACAGTTTAGACATTATGAAGAATATGCTTAAAATTGTGCTGTACAAAAAAATGTTAAGAGGTCGGCATAGTTCTGGACACTAGGTTTCGGGTGTCACTGATCTGGAGATACTGAGTAGTATATCAATACCAGATATCAGTTAGTCTGACTATACGGGACTATGCGGAACGGTTCCTATCCAGGCATCCTAACTGTATCCCCATATATTACTCACAGGAAGGTCCCTTGTGCTTCGTCACCTCGAGGCCCCGAGGCAGGACACTTCCACGTCCTCCCGCGTGGACCAGTGACCAGTCCGCAAACACCCCCCCTCAACGACTGCCTTTATATTGCCTTTTCGTCCTGTACAATTCTGAGGCATTTACTCCAACTACTTTGAGGCCGGCATATATATGGTAGAAGTTTATAAGTGGAGAATGAAAGGACTTGATCAAAGCCCAACGTTCTGCTATTATGATGGGCTACATGTACCATCCCCGTGCTTTCTGCAGGAACCCGACCATTAACGTTTTAACAGTCAAGCCCAAAAGTAGTTTTCCTCACCCCTCAGCTGCCCAGTGTAAAACCCATGTGGTAATAGAAAGCTGGTGCCCTAAACATGGTAATTTGCAGTTTGGGTACTAAGAGGAAGGAATCCAACATGGCTGGACTTCAAAAGGAGGGAAGATCCCCTGCCATCTCCAAATGTACAGTTATAAAGTAATTGTCCATTGCCTAGTAGTGATGCAAGTCACTGGGTATATTCCTATTGATTATCAACTTGTCTTATGCATGTAGGGTGCGTTCAGGGTGCAGCGGTCATGTAAACAGCATTGAGCTGCAACCAGCCCTACTGGGACGGGGCTGGTTAAACTGACGAGTCCACAATAAGGTGGGGGGGGGGGGGGGGGGGGCTTCATCCGCCACTTGTTCTACAAGGTGCTTGTAGTAGGAGGCGTTTACACTATTGCCGCTAACCCCGGGCCCTCTACAGCCCTTCTCGGTGCACTAAAGGGGCTCTAAGCGCGTCGCGGCGTCTCCCCGGCGTCTCTTCGGCGTCCGTGTAGCGTCGGACGCTGACTTATAGCCCGTGGAAATTGCCCGCATCTATCAAAACCACATCGGGACGCCGCTCCGGGCCCGGGCCCCCTACCCCCTTTATGATAGGACATCAAAGGGCCACACGACCCAGGGCCGCTTAGATCAATACAAACAGACAGGGATCAAAGCTCCCTGGCGGCAGACGCTACCGGAAGTGGGTGCCGGGGAGCATGTTCGGCCGTGACATGCGCAGTGGGCGGTGTTTGCGGAACGCTCGGGACCGGACAGGTCGGAGCGGCGTATAGCGCAGGTTGTAAAGGACGATCAGCAATCAATTCACCCAATTTGGAGCTGACCCACAGTAAGAGCAGTGTGTGGCGAGGAATACCCATGGGGCCCGTTTAATAATCTGGGATCCTACATGTACGCCCTTTTCTGTATGCCATAGAGACATAGTGGTCAAGTTTATTCAACCCTTATGGATGATCTTAAGGACATCTAATACTGTCTCAGGGCACAGGCTTAAATATCATTGAACGAGAATCCCTTGTACGAGATACAGAAAAGGGTCTTCAAGTACGATCCTAGATTATCAAACGGGCCTCATGTGTTGTTAGGCCACTTGCAGGGCAGACAACTCTGTGCTGGGCGCCGCTATGTTGGAAACCACCGAGAAGACAAAGCGCTGGTTCCAGAGATCCAGAATAAGACACAGAAATGTAGATACGACAGGCGGAACACGGCCTATTTGGATTTACAGTAGTCAGATAAGATCATTGGCACTTTTCACTCACCCACTGCCTGCTAATGTCGAACATCAGTCACACCCCCGAGACTCGGTGGTCTTCAATATGGCGGAGCCTGATGTTACCTGAAAGCAGTTTATCCTACCCCTAATAAAAAACGGCCATGGACTTAACATAGGGAAATTTTATGTGGCAGGCCGTGACATAAAGTGTTTTTTATGCCACTAGAGTAATAACACTATTGACCAATCAGAGAGCAGGATGTCAGCTACTATGAAAAAAGTTCTGCTGGTCGTTGACTCAATATTTATCTTTTTAACAGTAATATAAGCATAGTCGGGGTAGGATAAATACGAAACCGAACTCTGGTCAGATCTGCTCCTCACTACACTCGGCTACGCCTCGTGTAGTAATACATGACCTTCCCGTCGTGGCATAAACATTGACAAATCTAACTCTCGTTTGGTTTCTACTAATTATTGTTGTCAACGTGGCACTAGATCTGCTTGACAGACCTATTAAGCCCTTCATATTACGGATTCTCCTGTAAACACGTTTATCAGAATTCACGTTACAGGGGGCTTGATGCCGTTCTTGTTACAAACAAAAAGAATAAATTGGGCATCATTCACACAAATAAAGAGTGGTTCAAACCTCCTTACACACCCCAATCCCATTCCACGACCAATAACGATTTGTTTTCCATGTTTTCCAAGTCTCTCCGAGGCAGTAAATCCCACATGAAAAATTTTTTTTCCTCTGTTCATTTTTTCATGGCCCCAACTGAATTCCTGCATACAGGATACAAAGTGAAAACACAGCACAGCACAGATACATATTATTATAGGTCAAACCATTGCTTATATTCCAGCACCAACACCGTCTGTCTCCGTGGTACAATCTTATTGGGGAGATACGGTGACCTCTCATTAGGCACCTGTCAATCAGTACCTTCCCTGAGAGTTAGCCGGTCGAGGCAGCCCAGCAACTCCCTCTTACCTATCAGATAACACCGCTTTCCAGACACTGGTGGGTTACCGAAGTAACACCTCCCCATATTGAATTATAGATATCTGTCCCAGACCTAACTCCTAAAAGCTCAATGCCAATCTACCTGTGAATCCCATCTCCATAACTCATGTTAGTCTATGAATGAGCTGCTATTGTAGGCGCCTATGATGTATTCCCCAACTGCTCCCGCGGGAAATACGAGCTGCTCGGAGGTGCTCGCACGTCTCAGGGAGATGCTCGCCAGTCGGTGACGGGGCAAATCAATCAGAGGTAATCCCGCGCAGGTGGATACATAACAGTAACTCGGATATCACTCCGCCGCCGATAAGACCACTAGTATCTGAAACAGGTTATTATCTTATCATCCACCTAATACAGAGTGTCCATAGAAAACACATAGGGAGTGTGTATGGCCATACCCGCAGCATACTGATATGTTGTATGCGCCGGGGCGGGCATAGGGAAAAATAGTGCGTATGGAAAAATAGTGCATATAGAATAAACTAATATCGGATACCATCTGTCCGGAAAATTTATTCAGCATTGCATGTTTAAGTTATTGAAGGAAAGAGAAAATGGCCGCCGATTACTTGAGTACGCTATGAGGCTATCGGAGGTACTGGGGCTCGCAAACTCCTCCGATAGCCTGCCTCTACACATTCGATGACTTTCAGATTTCAATACATATTTGTCATTCCTTCTATGCGAAGTACAAGTATCCAGAATTCTGCTGTTGCTGTCATGATGTATAGCCAGCATCATAGTTCTAATGATCGGCAAACAATTTAGTGAACATCTTATTTTTCAAAAGATATTTCCCAACAGGTCATCTGGAGGAGCGTGGAAATATGCCCTTTTTAAGCATACTGTCTACCTTCAGCTTAAGAAAAACGTGAATAAGAGATTCAAATAAGGTAAAATTAACCCAAAACCATGGCATCCTACCATCAAAAAGAGCACTTGATCAAGGGGCACACGCCTCATCTTATCGCTATGTATTGCAACAGCCTGCCCTCTCCCCAACATGAACACGCGATCATATCAAGACTCCATGTGTTGTCGTATCAGATCTGCCTCCCCTTCCCCCATCTCCTCCTCCAGCTCCCCGCTCTCATCCCCCACCGCTTACAGCGCCCACTACTCGGTCTATTATCACCCTCACTGGGCGCCCATCTCCCCCAACCCTCCTCCCTCCTCCGGGTCGCTGTCCCTCCTCGGCTGCGGGTCGACAGCACTTGACTTTCCCGGCGAGCCGCCAGGAGATGATATTGGTCTCTTTGTCGCTCTCTGGCGGGCCTTTTACTGACTAATTGGCGCTTTTTACGGGTGACGTATGGTGGTGGGTGCCCGCCAGGGGCGTGAGTGTGCTCCGTCATACACCAGACGGGGGGGGGGGGGGGGGGGCACCGTGGAGGTAACACGTTGAAACGCCTACCTGCTTGGAGCAGGGTATTGATAGCACGGGAAAGGGAGAGTCTCATTCACACCGATAAACAGTGGCCCAAACCTCCCACACACACATCCGCCCCATTCTTTGGCCAATAACAAAACGTTTTTCATGTTTTCCTTAGTCTCACTGAGGCAGTTAATTCCACATGAAAAATATTTCCTTTCATTGTGACCACAACTGAATCCGTGGAGATTTTCATTAAGCCAACTCGGTGACATTGGTAAGGCGCAGAGTACTTTTGTCTCAGTGTCTCACAGGCGTGTCCAGCTGACCATGACCAATCATTTCAGTGACCCACTGGTGCTTGACATATTTGGATCCTACAAAAGGCAGGTGTAGAACTGGCTGGTCGGCTGGATGCCAGCACAGAATGACCCACTCACTGCATATAACTAAAACTTATTGATTGTCAAATAGTTCTTTATATTTCCACGCACATTCGTCAATGATAATCTACCATTTGTTCCTAGTTAGACATGCATTCTGCCCAAAACAGAGGTGAGAGATATCGAAAAAATAGTATAAGCATAGATTCCACGGAGCGACCTATTTTTACCTGTCGTAATAAAGATCGGCCGGAATCGGAAAGAAATTGCACAAGCATAGCTGCGGTGGAAGCACCCAAATCTTTTTCTGGTAGTTTTGGGCGCTATTCCGATTTATCATGCGAGAACATTCACCATGTGGAGATATCATATGATATTATACGGTATATTTCGAAGAGACAGGAAATTTTCCCCGATGAAATCTTAGTCTGGTGGAGCCACCACTTTAGTGTTGTGGAACATGCGCTTAACTATAAGAATACGAGAATATGCCAACTATATCACTGGTTAGGTGAGGCAAATATGAAAGTAATAGATTAAAATGACCAGGTGAACTCAGTGCTGTCTGCCCCTCCCTGCCCCTCACTGCCCCTCACTGCCCATCACTGCCCTTCACTGACCACACCCGTGAAATCTCCTGACGCACATCTCGAGGATCACGTGACACAAGGCGAGACTTGCTGGGAATGACTCAGCAGACCCTGCGCATGATCACAGCCACTTCCGGTGGCGGGAGATGGTTTGAGAGGCGTCCATCTTCGGCGGTCAGTAGCAGTCTGCTAATCACTGGGTAAATAACTGCCTGGACTCCTCCTTGATTTACCTGAGTGGAGCTTGTCGTGCACTGCTTCTTCAAGGTCAGATCCTTCAGAAGGAGCCGACTGGAACATATGGGATAGTGTTTCAAGAACAGGGACCTGTTTCACTAGTTTCGTGACATGTCTGAGACACCATACAGACATTGGGGTTGTCTAGTTTTGTGACAACACAAGTAGCTGGCCCTAGGTAAAGACAGACCCCGAACATAAGAATTAGACAGATCTTCACGTTATGGACCTGTTTCACTAGTTTAGTGACAAAAGTGTTAGACAGACATGAAAAGCAGCACCAACAGTGCAAGCAAGAACGGACAAAACGAAGTCTAATGTCTAGTTCTTATGAAACCGGACACACCATCTAGACGTCATCTACTGATCTAGACATAGTTAACAATTCCATGAATGTCCATGTATATTGAGTCTGTCCATGTATATTGAGTCGTTCATCCTATTAAACAGACGTAAATCAGTTTGTAATATTTAACCTACATTGTATTTGTGGGCAGGCTTATCCTCTGGCACGCTCTAACGCTGTCACGGAAGTGGTTAATAGCGGATTAACATTTTTGAGGAGGCTTACTCATACTTGGGTGCCTGGCTGTATCAAGTGGGGGAACAAGGACTGCTTTACACTCACTCTGTCAGGCTGGGCTGTCAGGTGTGTGTAAAGTACCGTAAACGATGTACCATACCCAGCAAGCAGGCAGGTGTGTCGTGTGAGTAATCACCTCATATCTGTAATTATCACTGCTTTTCACACGTAGGTTGTAAAGATGTATCTCGTTATGTTTCAGGTATTGTTTTTATTTTTTTACTGATATCCATAGTGAGTAAAAAGATGGGGAGAAAATCTCTTTATTCATATTTTCAATGGAGTCATTCACTGGAATTGTCCACTGATGATCTATTGATGTTCATGAATAGTTTTCATGACAGTGATAACAATTGAAATCATTCATCGAGTTCATCCACAAAAATGTATTGGATTTTTATTTCCGAATTTCGCCTCTTCCCTGAAATCAGGACAGTTTGCCACCTCGAGTCTCTATCTATTGTGATTATTCTAATCAGGGGCCTGCTGCCTATTCATGATGACTTTGTCCTCCCCCCCCCCCCCCCCCCACACACACACGCAGCACACACACCTTCCCGGCATGCCCGGGCGATTCAGATCGAGTCAGGTTAAACAGACGGCTTATGACGTCACCAGCACGACATGAATACGTCATGCGCGTCGCGTGTGCGCTTTGGGATTAGTCCCGGACAATAAACGCGGCGTTGACACGTGGCTGACGTCACGGTGACGTCACGATGACGTAAGCGGCTGGGCGTGGCTTGACGTCTGGGGAGGTGTGTGGCTGTTTACTGGACAGGTTGATTGGCAAGGGAGACCGCTTATGAGTAGTGACGTGAAAGAGGGGTTTGCAGGAGGCGCTCCAGTATCACGATTATGTCACTAGAGGTACTCAACTGTGCTCCTTACCTGCTTATCCTACTGAACCCAATGTTGTAAAGGGAGTATAGAGGAAGTGTTACTCTCGTGTGTACGAATAGTAATTTAATAAATCAGTGACCCCAAGACTTTGTCCCGTTACAAGCTTTATTGATCGTGTTTTTACAATGACCTTTGATTTTACAAAGCATTTTAGATATAGAAGGAAATTCCCTCCACCTTCAAGTAGGTGGTCATTGGTTATAATTGTACAGATTTATCTGTTACTCTGTAAATTCTAAATAAGAAATATGCAACAAGCAGGAGGGATAGCTGGAGCAAAATGTAAGAACAGAGGATTGGCGAATATGTTTAATGATATAAAGATATAAAATGATTTTGTTAAAATGACAACCCTGCTACAATCCAAGATAGAGCATAGAAACTGTTTGTAGAATGAGTGTAGAATCTGTTTGTAGAATGGGTGGGTCCATAGAGATGCCTAGACTGGATACCGTTCGAAACCAAAAGATATTAAGACTTGTGATTGTAAAACCACGACACTGAATAACTCCCCCCAGAATAACTCAATAAAATATAAGGTAATACCAAAAGAACTAATGTCAACCTCCCAAAATATAAAAGATAACATTTAACATGTTTTACACACAATAGAATCCCACATACTCACAAGTGCACCTGGCAAACTGTACACTGAATGACCAGTGATAAGCTAGTCCCAAACGGGGCACCAGCTATGACAACATGCTAGCAGTACTTGGTACCTGGTCTAATATGTGTTAACGCTAGAGCCAGGGCTTGCAGTCTAAGAAATGCCATGTACTTTGAAAGCTTCCCCGTGGGAGGATTGCAGCACAGCTGGAGCCGGGCCTGTAGATGCAGGCTGGGGTTTGTGAGCTGAGTGTGTGTGGGTGGGGGGTGGTGGAGTGGTCAGTATGTATACAGCTGTAGATTAGATAAGGGTTAGAGAGAACGATGTAGGCTAGCGTAATGCGTCAGGGGAGGTTTAGATTTAGCACACTATATGTCGGGGATATATAACTTTCTGGCTGGTGCATGATAGACTTGTTTCTGTCCCTGTGCCCTACCCCTTCGCCACTGCCCTCCCTTTCCCCTTCCCTACACTCCACCTCAGCTTCCTTTGCCCCACCCCCTACACTCTACCTCAGCCTCCCTTACCCCTCCCCCTACCCTACACCTCAGCCCCCCTTACGCCGCCCTCTATACTCCACCTCAGCATTGATTCTTGGGCCACTCAGGGAAGGTTGCATATACTGTGATATACATGTACTCTATTCAATGATCTAATAAATGTTCATAATCAAAGACTTGAGCACGTCTAGGTGCACAGCGGAGGTCCGTAGAGTTGACAGACTCCCTGTGGTATGTTGGGGTATATACACAATTCCCCGACCCCTCTCCACCCCCTATGTGCCAGGGGTTAGGAATCTAACCTCCCATGTGGCCAGAACGCGGTGGTTATGGCCAAGGCATGTTGAGAGGGTGCATGGTTTGTTTCATGGGGTATAATGGGCCAGTGTGTGCCGGGATAACGGAGTTAACTTTAGACGTGAACCTTAGTAACATGGCTTGAGTGAAACAGGAACTCACATACCTAAGTTAAATGGTGCTAAATGCGGAGTGGCATGCTTAGCATGGCCCCTGAGGGCTGGCATAGGCTTCAAAATGAAATCAATGCTTTTCCAATGCAATTTTCCACCTTTCCATGGAAATCCCTCTTTTCATTTCTAGTTTACTACAAAGATAGTAAATTGAAAATTATTCATATCAATGAAACAGTGGTTTGATTCTCCCCACACAAACCCTTGATCCTATTCCATGGACAATATTGATGTGATTTCTTCGTTTTCTCAGTCTCTCTGAGGCAGTAAATTCCACATGGAAGAGAATTCTACTTTCGTTTTTCTGACCTCAACTGACATTCCTGTCTAGGTAGCAGGGCAGTTTGTTGGCTCAGCGGGAGGTGTGTAGAAGGTTAATCCTCTCTAATCTATAGGATTAACTATGGGCTTAATGCTAATCTCCAGTCGTTGGCATGTCCCATGATGGAGCCTAATGCGTCTTGCTAAGTCTTCGTACACAATACGGATAGTTACATGTGGAGGATAAATCCTAGTGAACATTGTATACAATATACAATACTACAATGAGAAATATCAAAAAGAAAAAGGTATGTTTATTTAAAAGAATATTTGTTTGCTTATTCGGCGATGTACTATCTGGGCAATGTAACTTGAGATATTTGTTTAAGTCAGAAATATGACAATATATTCTTCAGCGTCAATATGTCATATTGATCTTCAGAAATAATTGCGCGAAGTACTATGGTTATGTAACTTATTGTTGGCCTAACTTATATCTGTAACGTAGCTAATATAGGAGAGGAGACTAGGAAAAAATGGGTCCTTCATCATGGATGAATCAGCGAGGAATTAAACAAAATATTAGGTTTCGGTTCTATCCAGGCAGGAGGTTATTTGCTGGAACCACTTCTACAACTACGTTCTACTACTGCCGCGGGGTGCAAATATGCCATGCACCAGAAAACCCACTGCGCTCCTAATACACGCCAGTAGACCCTATGACTGACTTCCCATTCTGATAAAAGATTTGATTCATTGGCCATAGTGTTAGGTACAAGTGTTCCTCATCGTTGTGTATTGGGAGGTCTATCGTGGTGAATCTGCGGCAGTGGGTGCACGGTTTTACGTTTCTTTCCGACGCCATACAATTTTTCATCGGGAACCTCCACGATTCGCTTCCAATGCGAACATCGCAGTAGGTGGACACCCCCTGTAGTCCGCCTGTCTAGTATGGCGTAAGACTGTCAGTCACAATGTCCTCATTAAACACCCAGAATGCAGTGCCCAGGCGCGCCCAAGCCAGCGCCCCCTGTCAGGGACGCGTCAGAACTAGGCGCCTCCTTCAGATGCAGCGCCATCTGCGGCCGTCTCATCATTTAAACTGAAAATTACGAATTTTTTCGCGGCCATGTTTTTCTGCCGGGACGACCGCCATTGTCTTTTAACGACGGACCTTTGTGACACGCGCTGGGAACCGGCCGCTTCGATCTGTCCTTCTCCAGTCACGTAGGGGACCAGCAGTGTCTGCCCCCCCCCCCCCCCCCCCGCCCAACCTCAGTCACCCCCACCCCGACACCTCACCGTGCATTTATTCATTTACTGTCTCGTAGAGTATGGCAAACCGAACGGGTCATAACAGCTGTTTCTGAAACGCACAGAGATGACAACTTTCCACGGAAATCCACATTTCATTTACAGTAGATACAGTTTTCCTATATATCTGTGGGCGGGTGGGCGAAGGAAGTGTTACAGCCAAGCCTTGTCAATCTATACTTTTCTTATATATCTGTTTCATTATCCATATACAGTGTAGTAAATCGTCTACTCAATTTTATTTTTTTTCTATTCAGTCAAACAAATAGAAAGGACATATCATATTCGCCTTCTGACATACAATAACTATGAAAAGTATAAGTGAATACAGCAAAACCCCGCTTCTGGGACACCTCGCTTAAGAGGGATACCCCGCTGAAGGGGACAATTTGCTCGGAACAGTAATCTTTGTTTAGTTTATTTCAACCCCACTTAAGGGGGGTATCTCGCTTAAGGGGACAATTTGCTCGGAACGGAGGGTGTCCCCTTAATCGGGGTTTTACTGCACCACAAAATACAGGGAGCATAAAGTAGGCCTACATAAGCAGAGGGGGGAGGGGGGTGTCAAAAGTTCTCAGAAATGTTTCGTACGTACCTTTTCATATCTGCCCTGGAAAGGACAATGGTTGACTGGACGTTAAATCTCACCAACAAACAAACGGGGTACGGTGATTTACGTGGGTTTTACCCTAACGGCCTGCCATACCCAGACCATGCAGTTTCACCACAACCTGCCAGACACCCTTGAGAAGTGTCTGGTCGTCAGGCGAGGAGGAGGGGGACAGGGGGTGACACCCCCCACCCCCTTACCCCACACCTCCCCCGCCTCTGTGGGCAGCGAGATTCATTTAAATGAAGGAGAAAAAGGTAGTTGTCTGGCCTAGATTGTCAGATACAGACAGTCTGCATTAAGTACGGATCTCCCGGATCTCAATGTGAACGTATCGTGTGAATGTATTACCATGACGCTGTGATCCTCGTGGTCGCCGTGAAGTGCGTTTAGCGCAAGATGACAAACTCACGGTGAATCTCATTCACGTTCATTCTCAACGGGATTCCTCTCCGTCATTCTTTTAGAGCTCATTCATCCTGTGAGGATTTCTTCATTGAATATTTCAACTACTTCAAAATACCATTGTTTCATGTTTAGCCTGTGCTGTATTTTTTCAGATTTTGACTTTATATTCTCTTCTTTATATATCTAACTCAGCTGGTATATATTGTTCAGAATAAATACTCCCAAAATATCAACAAACTATTGAAGGCATTTGTGTAATTGTGAAGACCAACATTTACCCTAAAATAAAACCTCTCAAAATATTAACAAAGTTTTGAAGGCATTTGTTAAATTGCGAAGGCCAACCTAAACCTACTTCATATGAACATACCACTAGTCCCCATCCCATATCCTTTATTCAAACCCTATACACAGCTACAGCTATGAACATACCACTGGTGCTCATTCCGTACCCTTTATTCAAACCCTACCCGCAGCTACAACAACAGGACAATGGCGCAGAGCTCCAGGGTTTTTGATGTATCTGTATAGGCTTAAAGTGTGCCTGTGTCCTCCTATGGTGCGCGCCGGTAGCGGTAGGCCCTTCTGTAGGGCGTCATCAAGTTCTCTCAGCCTCTCATGCACGGCTCCTCCACGCTCTGAGGACACCGGGCGCTCCCTGCCCGACCTCCCGGCTCCCCTCCAGGCGCGGCCCGGGAGGAGACCGCCCCCCGGGCCGGTATCAAGGGCCATCTCGTGTCCTCCAGCGCGACAAAGGCGCCGACGATGGATCACGTGAGAGGTCACGTGGTGTAGCAGTGCCCTTTACTGGAGCATCCCTATTAACCCGTACACTCTCCAAGCACAACCGGCGCGTAGGGAAGAGGTGGGATGGTGAGGATTTGGGGACAGGTTATGAATGGAGAGTAGTGTCCCATCACAACCCGTCTTCTACTTCCGGTACATCCATTACGACTATGTCATTTTATTATGTATACAGATTGAATATCTTTTATATTAGTATTACCTGTGACAGTTAATATAGATGATATGGTTATAATCGGTTAGTAGGGATATATAAATCTGAGCTGTGCAATATGGACATAATCAGTAGACATGGATAAATAAATCTGGGATCTGTGATGTGGATATAATCGGTACATAGAGATGTACATATCTGAGGTGTGCAATATGGATATAATCAGTAGAGAGGGATATATAAATCTGAGCGGTGTGATGTGAATATAATCAGTACATAGGGATATATAAATCTGAGGTATGTGATATATATATATATATGTAGACAGGGATTTATGAATCTATGGTGTGCAATATGGATATAATCGGTAGACAAGGATATAAATCTGAGGTGTGTGATGTGGACAGGGATAAGAGTATGACACATCAGATAAAATCTCAGCTTCATGATATATCTCCCATTGCAGTGCAGTCAGCCTTTGGAGGGAAGCGTACTGTCAGTGTCGTCCCCGTTCTTTCCAGATGGAGCTTTTAGCCTGTGTTGTGACATGTGCGAAACGAGCCTGCACTTGAATGTGTGGTGTACCCTGGCAATGAAAGCGAATATAAGGAATTTTGTTTGCATTGCAGGAAGGGGACTAAATTTCACTGCGTTGTCCAGCCTGTGACTGGGGCTTTGTTGAGGTGTTGGTGTGATCCCTGGTGCGGTGAGGGCTAAGTGAGGGGAGACTGAAGGGTGACCAGGGAGGGTTGAAAGGAGACCTGAGACCTGAGACCTGAATGAAACTTGAACACGGAGTTACAAGTAGCCGGGGTCAGAGTGAGCGTGACAAATCACCGTGACAGCTTCACTCTACACCCTGAGTCATGCCGGCAACCGGCCCAATGGTCACGTGGTCCGGGCCCGTCCAATCAGAAGCCTACAGCCAGGGGTCACAATGCAGAATCCATTTAGAAAAATCTGCACTATCAAAATATGTCAGGAAATTATATATGATTGTTTCTTTTCCGTGAGTAGTCTTTCCAGAATGATTTCACCAAGTGGAGCTGAGTGGTATTGATATTGAGATATTGATAGAAAATAAACGGTAATAACCCTAATGTATATCAAAATATTCAATAGATTCCAGATGCGGTACTTAGGAAACATATAGGCAATCAACTCTAACTAAAGAACTTACTAATAAGGTATATTACTACTAAGTTATTTTTTTCTATTAGAAACACATTGACTGAGAGATATGTACTTTAAGGTTGGAGGTATTGGGAGGTTTCACGAATATTGTAAGGGCACCCATACTGGCTGACTGCTGACGCTCATACAGGGTCAATAAACAAGTAAAAAATAAATTAGCAAAAAATATAGAAGTTTACGACAATACCCCTCTCCCTCCAGTTAAAAGGGTGTATGCTGTCCCCTATCTGAGCTCGCACACTTTGCTACACCCCCACCAGAAGCCCCATAACCATGCCTCCCGACACTTGCCGATCAATATGACCACCCCCGGTTTGTCACATTGATCCTTGACCTTCAAATGACCTCTGGCTAGCCTCGGCCCGTGTCAAGGTCATGCCCCCGGCGCCCTGGTGGACACTTGAGGAGTCAAGTGGTGGAAAATGGTTTGATATTGAATACGGTATGGCGATGTGGGGCTTGGCAGACAGTCGGGCTGGGGGAGGGGGTCGGAGGGGGGTTCCAGGGAGTGTGTCAGCGCAGGAGGCGATACCAGAGGGTGGGGAGACTGGTCTGTGGTAAGTATATACAGTTAGTGTGTGATGTCTATGTTTCTATGGGATAAGTCGCAATATTGCTAAATGATGATAACATATAAGGAATATGTCATAAAGGAGAGGTCATATAATGTATAAGGTAAGGGATGGGTCACAATATTGCTATATTATGATAACATATAAGGGATAGGTCATATAGTATAGGTCATATAACGTAAAAGGGAAAGGTCACAATATTGCTATATGCTAATGACATATATGGGATAAGGCATATAGGATAAGTCATATAATGTAAAAGAGAAAGGTCACAATATTGCTAGATGCTGGTAACATATGTAAGGGCTAGGTCATACAGAATAGGTCATACAGGATGGGTTATACAACATATACATGGTTTCTTTTTGAAACATGTATTTATACTGGGTAAGAACACCGTGTTGTGGCTGCTTTCAATGTACGCCCAGACAAATATTGCTACATTGATCTTGTCGTTTGTCATGAAAAGCTTGTACAACAGTGAACATATTTACAAACAGCGCATAGGTTCTCACGTTTAAGTAATTTTTTATAACTTTGTATTCGCGCCCAAATGGATAGGCCACAATATTGAGGTATGCTGGTCTAATGTTGGTAATTAATCAGATTTGCCACATAAACAGCACTTGTGAATAGGTTATCAATTGACCTTACTCTTAGTTTGGACTGTTGAGAAGAAAGGAGCACTCTCGGTGATCGAGAATCTTAAAAATAAAGAAACAAAATGGTTAAATTGATAGCCATTTTATAGTTATTTGAATATCACTAATGCTTATTTTGCTGCCGTAAAAATATTATTGGTACTCCTTGGTTTCCAGCCTTTATACACGTCCAGACCTCCATGCGTCTATCTAGTAGAACTTGTCTGGTGTCTAACATCACGGACTAGTCTGTAGGTACTCTCTTATAATAGAGCCATCAGCCCATGGCTCACTTACACAATTATGTATAATTACGGCGCTGTAAACTGTAACCTATGTCACCACGTCAAACCGGAAGTGAGGAAAGTCTCGCACGCCCATATCACGTGACAGATGGTTGGTTACCATGGTACCGTGTCTGGGGTTACCATGGAAACACGCGGCGGCGGTTTGTTCTGCGTCTCTGGGAGGGACACCTAATGGTAGGCTTCGCATAACCAAGCACTCCTCTGCCCGTAGGACGATGCCTGCTCTGAAGCCACTTGGAATTGGAATTAAGTGAGCAGAAAAAGCGGGAAACGCAACCGATCGGCAGAGTCGACATTTTAACTCGCCTCTCTTCTTGTACCCGGCGAGCGCTTATCAGAGCAACGTCAGCACCAGCGAAGCAAACCTTGATCTAAAAATGGAGTCTTGTTCGCGACTCAGAGATAAAGAAATTATCTTAAGAGTTACATGGAGGTTGCATAAATGTATCTTAGTATCGTATGTGGTATTACAATATGGATGGAGGAGATATCTACATATAGGAAGTAAGCACTCGCTAAATTTTGAAAACAGATCTACGGACGTCTAAGCTAAGTATCTAAGATCCTGAATCGGGAACGCATATATCCTCTGTTTTGATTATACGGGTTTGTATTCAAACGTAGGAGCAAAGATTGAATGTATAACAAAGGACTAAAAACTAGGTCGGCCAGGAAGGTTTATTGAAAAATAAACCAATAGAATGAAAGAACTGTAGTAACTAATAACATGAGAGTAAAAATAGGAAGGAAAATACAATAATGACCGGAGAAGGAAAATAAAACAGAATTATAAAGTGAGATTCACGTGTTATTTTTGTGAACTAATACTGGTGACAGCCCATTACCACTGTCTCTCCAAGGCGCTGCTTGTGGCCCGGTGCTAAGCGACACTGCTGTATACTACTCACCACCGACCATAACTTGCAAGCATGGTCTATAGATGTTCAGAAATTAGGCCAGGTATGGTCCGCCATTGTGCCAGTGCATTGTGGGCTTTAATTGAGCTGGCACCTGACCAATACTAGTTAGATTTTTTTCATGCCGGTTCCCTGGACATCCGCTAGGGGGCGCGGCGAAATCTGTCAGTTTTTGGATAACAATTTTAATAAGTTTTTCTTTTGAAAGATTGCCATTCCTTTATTTTGGATTGTCATTCATTTTAATCTAGTATGAATAAGTTATTTGGGGGATCTCGTGAGGGCATAAAATTTGATTTGCAAAGTTCTAGGTTGACTGGTTCCCTGCCTCTGCTGCGAATGACCGGGGTACTAGGTAAATTCAAGGTTGGTCCAAAACACCTGTCCCATTCTATATCTGGACAGGAAGCATTCTACACCTGACCGATGCACGGGGCATGCCGGGCGGGCTTCCTCGGGGTGTGGCCCGACAGCCCCAGCTTGACATCACCCCACCCACACCCATACCCCACCACCCACAGTCTACTCTTGTTCCATTCTTAGATCTCTTAGGTTATCCGTTTAGATACATTGATATGTAAATCTTGTCTGACTGTAGATATATAAACCCCCAATCACTGATCTTGTCTTACTGTAAATATATAAACCACCAATCATGAATCTCGTTATACTGTAGATATATAAACCACCAATCACAGATCTTGTCTGACTGTAGAAATATAAATCACCAATCACTGATCTCGTCTTATTGTAGATATATAAACCGCCAATCACTGATCTTATCTGACTGTAGATATATAAACCACCAATCGCTGCTCGTCTGATGCCAGCAGACGACTCCAGACGTGCCAATCATGTCCTTTAACCACGTTCACCTGAGTCGTGCAGACACCGAGATCAGTGCTGGCCAATCTCTGTAACTGTGTCTGATCACGATGATGCCCGTTTTAGCAGGTCGTGTTTTATGTACTGAGACTCACTATGGTGAGAGGGACAGGTAATGAATGAGCGTGGAAGTATCAATAAATAACCATTAAAAGTTTTTGGATGTATTCAGTCTATGGATCATTTTCTGTATCTCACTTGCACCCATTCAACTTACCCTTTCTGCAACTGCCTGAGTCTAAGATCCAAACATATCAAGCACCAGTGGGTCAGTGGGATATTTCGGTTTCAAGCGATTGGTTATAGTCTGCTGGGCACGCCTAAGACACTGAGACAGTGGCCTCTGCTCCTTTCACAATATCACAGTAAATTTCACTCAGGTAGTGAAGGGATAGTTTTTTTGCAGCAAGCTAGAAGTCCATGTGAGCACACTGACCATGAGGCAATGTATATAGCGCCTTGCACGCTCATATAAAAAAAACGGCAGAATATAATCCATCTCTCTCAGACTCTTTCTCTTTCCCTCTGGTGGACTGAGGGAGTGTATAGACCCATACACTATCCTCTATATCGTCTCTCTTTCTGTGTCTCTGTCTGTCTGTCTGTCTGTCTGTCTGTCTGTCTGTCTGTCTGTCTGTCTGTCTGTCTGTCTGTCTGTCTGTCTGTCTGTCTTTCTGTCTGTCTGTCTGTCTGTCTGTCTGTCTGTCTGTCTGTCTCTCTCTGTTTGTCTGTCTCTGTCTGTCTCTGTCTGTCTCTGTCTCTGTCTCTGTCTCTGTCTCTGTCTCTCTCTCTCTCTCTCTCTCTCTCTCTCTCTCTCTCTCTCTCTGCCTGCTTTTCTCATTGTCTGTCTGGACATCTCTCTCACTTCCTCCCTACTCTCCCATCTCCTTCTGTCCCCTTCTCTCTATGTCTGTCTGTGTGTCTGGTAGATGCTGCTCTCTATATAGTCACTAATTCCCGTGTGAAACCCACAATACCCACAGGTGGTCGCCCCTTCCCGCGCACGCGGCACGCTAAGGGGGCGCCACCAGTCCCTCCCCCACCTCCTCCTAGCGGTGAGAGGAGGAACTGCCAGACGCTGACCGAGCTGCCATAATCCCACAAGTCGTGTTGGCATGTTGCCAGACCGGACTGATTCTTCACGTGCTGGTCCCTAATGACAACATGGCGGCAGGGAAAAAATCCCACCCGCTTCTACACTTAGCACACACGTGCCTGAAAGAACCGCCACTGTATAGCAGGAGGAGGGGTGGAGAGTGAGGGCACTTGTCGCCTGTAGGTAACAAGTGCACGGCTTATCTCCACCCGGAGGTTTGGTCGATGAAGCAGTCACAAGATGCCAGCAATGGGGATTAGGAGAATGGAGGTGATGGAGAGTGAGCACTCGCTGATGGCACACCATCAACTATGACAGCCAGGAACAGCAGCACTCCATACTTAATGTATATACAAGGACTGAGGTTGGGGTAGGGGGTGGGGTATGTTTTATAATGTTAGAGTGATATAGGAAAATTGTGTGAGGTAAAGATTCATGGTGGTGGTATGTCGTCTATGCCTTAAAGGAATGTACTTTATGGAGGTTTAGTAAATGTGTAAGGACTATAACGAAGCTGATAGTGAGTGATGATAGAGGCAAATATGGGAGAGGTCATTTGTGGAACTAAACAGTGAGAGGGCACCGTGAGAGGGCACAGTGGCAGGGACCAGTGAGAGGGTACAATGAGATGGACCAGTCAGAGGGACCAATCAGAGGGACCAGTCAGAGGGACCAGTCAGAGGGCACATTGAGAGGGCACAGTGAGAGGGCAAGGTGAGAGGGACCAGTGCGAGGGCACAGTGAGAGGGCATAGTGAGAGGGACAAGTCAGAGGGACCAGTTAGAGGGCATAGTGACAGAGCACAGTGAGTGGGCACAGTGATAGGACACAGTGAGAGGGACCAGTGATAGGGCACATTGAGAGGGACCAGATAGAGGGTACTGTAAGGGGGCACTGTAAGAGGGCATTATAGGGAGGGCGGTGTTATGGGAACATGCCGTGGGACTACAGGAGTAGTCTGGGCGAGGGCTGTTGGGAGTGGCGGCGGGAGATCGATACCGTGGGAAAATGGCCCTTGTCGGTCAGCTGGGCGTGTCTTAAAGAGGCCCTGAGAGCCTGCGGGCGCCCCCTGGTGGTCAGTGCCCCCGGGACGACCAGTATTGGCCGCGTATGGAGCGGCGGGCTCCGCACGCGCTGACGGACAGGTCCAATTCACGTGCAGACAGCTATTTCCCCGCTCTCCACACACGGCTTCACTCTCCCAGCGCAGTCTGAATGAGAGGACTACCAGACGACCTTTCTGCCCTTGTAGCCGTCCCTACTGTCTGCTTATTACACTGGGCAGGATTTAGGTCACTAGGGTCAGTTGATTGTCAGAGGAAGGATGTTGAGTGGTCAGTGTGATTCCACCATGGATAGTTGAGTGTGTAAAGGGGAGGTTAGTCTGTGTGTACTGGTGGTTTGAATCCAGTAAAGACAGCCGTGAGACAAACAAGTCATACAAATGGGCCGTTCTACTAAAGAGTTTGCCTAAATGGTTAAAGGCTGTCCCAGGCATGAAAATCCAGGAACGAACATGAAGCCTCGCACAAGGGTTATCGTTTAATGATATTTAATTATGTTGGCTAAGACGGTATTAGCCGTTCATAAGGTCGTCAATAAGTGTTGGATAAAGTTGACCCTTGGTCTCTATGGCATACAGAAAAGGGTCTATTTGTGCGATCCTAGATCATTAAACGTGCCCCTGAAATGTAGCTAACGTTATTTCCTTTTCTTTTCTTGCTTCGTATGTAAGTGGTGTGTTTTTTTCTGAGCATGAAGTCAATATAAAATGCAAAACGCAATCGCTAGTCCTCACTTTACCTGGATGGCTCTTTGTGTGGCTTCACATAATCTTTATCTAGGTCTCGGACCTTAAGCAATTCGGCCAAAATGATGCTCACATAAACAGAGCATACAGAAAGTTTATATACTGACAGGTCATACATACAGGCAACATACATCCCATACAAACTAGCATAGGAAATGTCATATAAATAGGCAAAGAAGGGTCATATAAACTGTTTGTGACAAGCAGAGAAGGACCTTAGAAACAGGTACGGGAAAGGCCATAAAACAGGTGGAAATAGGCATAGAAATATATAAAAGAAAGAGGTATGGAAAAGGCCGTACAAATAGGTATAAGAACGGTCATACAAATAGGCACGGGAAAGGCATTGAAATTCGATATGGGAATCGTAACAAACCGGTTGAAACAGGCTTAGAAAGGCCATAAAATTAGGTATGGGAAATGCTTAAAAAAGAGGGACAGCGGATCGACTATTGACTTTGGATAGTCCGTACAAAAAATGCAGTCTAAATACCCACAGTTACTGAAAAGCGACACACTCTTGCAGCGGAGCGTTTTCAAAGGTCGCCAACCTCACTGCTTCTTCGTATTATGTTTCTTTACGCAGAGGCCGCATGCAATTCTATTACCCAACAGAGCCTCGTTTTTCTCTCGTGACCTTCACCGGCCAAATACGTTCTATGAAGTTTGTAGATTGAGTTTTGCCCGTCTAACCCGAAAATGGAGGCGACTGCTAGTGGCTTCGTCATCACTTTTCATCTTAACTTCATTATGTCGAAAAATCGCTTTGTGTTGAAATGGAACTTATATATTTCATGAAAGTTTAGGGACCCAGGGCTAATTATAAAGTATGTATACAGAATATCCCAAATTTCGGACTCTCCCCCACCCACCCCCTATCCCCGCACACACACACCAACTCCCAATTTTGTATGCAACATTTCTACATTCAATGAGGTATGAAGAATAGCAGTGGATAAAAGATTTTATGTAGTTCGGTAGTGATGGTCATATGACATTTGTTAATAAGACTTCAGACCAGTTTTGACGGCTATCTTGAATTTCCTTGATGATGGTCGCCATTATGTATATAGTCTACGACAGTTCCTACAGTGCCGTATAGTTCTTTGAATATCCTTTGAATTCTAACATGCACGAACAGATCTGCATATGAAGACACACAAAAGCCATTGTTCATTTAATGTATTCATAGATGATGCTGTGTAATCCATAATTCCCTGTGAAGAGGTATCAACCGCCGCTTCCTGTATAGGATAGAGAGCGAATATAGAGCACTTTACCAATCAGAATGACTAAGCATAACGCTGACCATAGAATAAAGCCGGTGTATAACAGTGTGTGTACACCAGGACCTTGAATGGCCTTGCAAACCTATATCATGTGAGTCTGGTGGACGATATTGAGTTTATTCCAGAGACAACTTCCTGCCTGCTGTATGGACACCCTCCTCCCATACTGTTACTCATCCCACATCCATGGACTGCACCTTGATATCCTAGATACTTTTTAGATTAAAACAGACATGAATTCTGACAAAGAGAGTCTAATATCCTTTAATTTCGATGAAGTACTTCTTTTCACATCTTGTAGAGATCAGTTACCACTCAGCTCCTGGAGGCAGGGTGAGTTCAGACACCCAGGTTTGTGGTACTTTGTGGGCTCGAGTCCCACCTCAACCACCCTTCTCCTTCATCCCTGGCAATCTTGTCTCACACCATGTCTATGTAGTGTGGTGTGCAGCCACCTTTCTCCTTCATCACCAGCAGTGGTAGACTTACTGCTAGTGCTTCTCACACCATACGATGTCGATTTACTGCGGGAACTAAAAGAACTCTTACCTTGGTAAATCTGTACTCGGTAAATGTGTAGGGGTGAGATTTGTACCTGAATCAATCTCATAGATTCAATCACCACCCAACCAATGTCAGTCTAATAAACCTTTCTCCAACAAGGGTCATCCTCTCAAGAACTAGAAGATTAAACCACCAAGAAAGTCTAATAGGTATAACTTATTGGAGGTTAAACTACCCAAAGAAACAAACTCAGCTCCAAAATGCTCATTTTACGAGCAGCTCATAGCATTTAGGTACCTTCTCCCCCATCACAGGAGCAGGTCCGTGTTGGGGAACTGGAGGGGAGCTTTTCGGCATGTATCTGCCGCCTGGTCTGTGGTGGAGGACGGTAAGTGTGGCGTGAGATGGTAATGGCAGAGGAGCAGATCAACGAGAAACTGCTGCCTGAGCTACTCGCGAGCTGTTCGGCGGCTGTGAGCTGCTCGCGTAACACACCATTTGGCAGAGAGGCGAGTGTTTGATGTTCATGTAGCTAGACGGGTTTCACGCCGCGTCGATCACACCCCGCCCTCCACCACCTCTACAGCCTCCACCACTCCCTCACCACACCCCTATCACTCGCCCACCAACCCTAACACACCCCTAACACCCCCCGCACATTTCTACTACCCCCACCACACCCCTAACACCTCACCAATCCCACCACACCCCTATCACTCTCCCACCACCCTTACCAAACCCCTACCAACCCTATCACCCCACCACCACCCCACTACCCCCACCACACCCCCATCGCCCCACCACTAACCACTACCACTATGACACCCCCACCACATCCTACTACACCCTCAACACACCCCTATCACTCTCCCACCATTCTCACCAAACCCCTACCACCCCCACCCCTACCCTGCATTCCTACTACCCCACCACACCCCCAACACCTCACCAATCCCACCATACCCCCACTACACCCAGGGCTATCACTCTCCCACCATCACCCCAACAGTCCTCTACTACACCCTCACCACACCCCTATCACTATCCCACCATCCCCACCATACCCCTACCATCCCCACACCCCTACCACACCCTCACCACACCCCTACCACACCCCTACCACATTCCCATCACATCCCTAGTACCGTCCGAACACACCGAAGACTCAGGCATATTTTAGACTGGTCTACTTGAGACTGACTCATTTGAGACTGGTTTATTTGAGACTGGCTCGTTTGAAAGGTCTTAACTGCATTCTTGAAGCATGCCACTGTCTCAGATTACTCTACAGCTGGGTCAATTTCATTCCAGTATTGTATACCTCTTTATGTTGGAGAATTTTCACATTTTGCGCTCCGGTGTCAACGGACAATCAAGGAGACTGCCTTGGCGGAGACTCAGTCTCTGCTTATGACTGGTCTTACAGCCGCGACACTCAGTCAGCCCACAGAACAGTGAAGCTCGCAGGATTGATTAAACCTCAGTCAACAAGGTGCTTTCATTCTAATGTTTGACTTTAGCAATGATTGATACGTGAGTTTAACCAACGCTCCAGTGGCCCAGACGTATGTGAAGAATTATAACAGTCAATATGCCTGGGAATTTAATTTCATACAGAGACACACATGGAAACAATGTAGGCGACTGAGGAGCCAGGAGCCAAACCAAATTAAACTGGTTATTAAGTTCTTGTGACGCCGGATTCGTGACTGGCGGGTGTGGGCAGATTAACGCGGTGACTGGGGGTGAGGCCCTGACTGCAGAGACCCGAGATAGCGCGGTCAGGCTTCACAGCCAATTTAATACAGCAGTATCTACTGCAGCACTTTGCGGGATCGACCTAATTAAAAGCGGCAGATATCATGCCCTCTAAGCAAACCCATACATGCGACCATTGTGACGATACCGGGTCAAGGTCACCTGAAGGTCAGTGCTGGGTAGCTATCGAGCCCCGCCAGGGAAATCTATAGGGACTTCCGGTTCCCGTTTCCACCAGAGGGCGCGGTGGTCGGCTGGGGGCAGGGTGGTGTCGCATGGAAGAAATGTCCGCTTGAATGTTGATGTGGCACAGTTTGATGCTCATTGGCCAGAATTGGTGCACGTGACCTGGCGCTGGAGGAGGTTGTGAGCCTGGGGGGGAGGGAGGGATGGAGGGAGGGTGTTCGCAGGACAAGAGGGGTCGTGAATCGCCAGCCCCACTCCCTGAAGCCTAATATAATAGGGATAATCTGGTCGGGATGTTCTGAGGCTGGTTAGTCCGCGGGATTAATCCCCACTCCTCAGGGCGATCCTGGTGGTCGATTGGGGAACTGTAACAGGCGGCAGTAACCCGTTACCACGCGCCGCTCGTCTTAAAGGGCCGCAGTGTGCTGGTGTCGCTTAAAGGGGCGCAGTGTGCGCGTGCGGCTGGTCGCCGGTGGATTCCACCTTTTCGGGTCTGGTCACGTTTAAAGGACCAGTTAGCGGGGCGGATGTAAAGAGCCCCCTCATCCGCCGCTGGGGGGCGTGGTGGGTGGCACTAGGTGGCGCTGATCTGTGGCGGGCGCCGGGTCCACTCCTCACCTGCATTGATCTCCACTCTACAGGAGGCTCGCCTGTTAAAGGTGCGCGCCCAGCCTATCTAACCGAGATTATAGTCCATCCAGCGCCAGTTGGTGCAACTCTTAAAGGCGTTTTGATCCTTGCCGAAACAAATTGGGATAATAAATGCATTGCTTAGATTTACTTCCTGGCATGAAAAAGTTTATGCCTAAAACATATTCACATGAGCTTCCTCAATTACAGGTTGCCATGTCATGATATATTCTTTATAATTCGGGGATGGGAGTTTAGGCAGAAACTAGTAATCTCAAGGTTGTGGGTTTGAGTCCCAACTTTCTCCTTCATTCCCAGCAGTGGTAAACTTAGGCCAGTCCTTCTCAAAAGTCATTCCTTCTCATACCATGTCTGTGTGGTGTGGTGTGCAGCCAACTTTCTCCTTCATCCCCAGCAGTGGTAGGCTTACTACTCATGTCAAAGACCAGGGCTGTTCATACCATGCTATGTGGTTTGGTGGGCAGCCGCATTTCTCCACTCTCCACATCCCCAGCAGTAGTAGACATAGTGCTACGTCGAAAGCCAAGTCTATATACTATCCCCTGAGACGTTAAACAAACCAGCAATCAAGCTAGCTATATACATATAATTCATATTTGGGAGAGTGATAGGGGTTTGGAGACCTATCCTTAAAACGTGTGAATGGTCTACAACCATGAGAAGGTCACCCGCCTATTGATACATATTTACAAGTTGTGCTTAAACAGAATGGCAGAGAGTCATGAATGCAGTATAATACGTTCCGTTTACACTAACTTAATGGACGGTTATCTGTTACTCTTCACCATTTCCAGACAGTTCCACGTTTGTGCTGGTGAAGAAATCTGCCTGGCATTTTAAAGTAGGCAGTATCACATTCCAGGCGTTACATTACATTCCATTAATGTTTGATGCCGCGAGACAGATCTTAAACACCATGAAACAGCGAGAAAATCGTACAAGTATTGCTGACATGAAGGAGAATTTGACCTTCAATGTGTTGATTATGGTCTAGGTCGGGAATTACCCGATCTCTTGTATGTAGGTGTTTGTTTTTTGTTTGTTTGTTTGATGCACTGTGCAGTCAACCACTACAGGTCCTTGGGTGATTAATCTATGTGATGAATTCAGGTAGAAATCTCGTCCCTTCACTTAGCGAGGTGAGAGTTCTTTTATTTTCCACAACACATAGACATGGTATGAGGAGGACTAGCCTTTGATATGGCAATAAATCTACCACTGCTGGGGAAGAAAGAGAAAAGTGGTTGCAGGGGGACTCAAACCCACAAAGTCCCACAACCATGGGATTACCATTCCAGTGCTCTTAACCACTGAACTAACTCCCATACCGGAACAGGCTCCAATTTGATGCCGCCTCTCCTCTGGGTTATGACATATTACGAGCCACGTTCGCCTCAACATCACGGCGTGTTTGCCGCACACCACCATGCCGACGCCTGTCTCCTTTGATGTGCTTAATTTGAGACAGTGTACTGCCATCGGAAGCAGATTATTACATTAGGGAAGCCACTGCAGCGCACCAATCACAGCCAGGGTCACAACTAGACCAGCCAATCAGCGTGCAGATAACAGGGCAGGCTGCACGGGGCGCAACCCGAAACAGCCTATCACGTCTTGGGTAACAAAAATGAGGGATGGCCGGAGAGAAAAGACGGTAGTGAGACCTGAAGGTGAATGGAAGCCTTACTTTGACCCACATCGGTGTGAATTTATGAGTTCCGCCGGAAGTCTGGGGTTTAAGGGTGCGCGCGCAACTGGCGTCTGATTGGGGCCGAAATGACGAGGAAGGTGTGAAGGAATGGCTTCATAAAATGGCGGAGAGGAGGGCCGAGTTGACCTTTGGGCCCAATGAGAACAGATAGCAGAGACACCTGGTGGCTGTATAATGAATCTGCGTTGCCAGATCCATGTGCCTCTCAATTAGAAATGTCGAGAAGTTAGGTTTTATTCCACGCTGGAGTTTATATGCTGACCATCATGTCGCCATTGAGCAGTACAATTGTCTCGTATTCATGTGTGGTATATAACTTTGACCTAGATTAGCCTGTTCTGATTGGCTAAGATTGATTACTAAACTTGTGATGTATATCACAAGTGAATGTCCTTCGCACAACATTCCGTCAGTGCAAGTATTGCAATGGGCATTGACCTAAACTACTATAGTTCATACATTTTTCTCTGAAGGTAAAATAAAGATTCCGATTCGTGCGTCCATTGGCAAGCGAGGATAGCATGAATTATGAGGTAGAGGTCTGTTTAATACATGAACACCTGAATTCCCTCATTGCACACACGTATATTTACTATGGCGAAAATACAGTTGTTTTTAACATTAGAATAGAATTTATTTGCTTTTCATTATGACTACTCCATCTTGGTAGTGCACCTTATGATAAGAAGAACCCTGGAGAACTGGGAGTAGATTAAGGTTCCATAATGCTCTCGTGCCATTCCGAGACACTACGAGACATTGCGAGACATCGCGAGACGAAACGAGAGCGTCTGTGTGACCCTGAAGGCTGATAGAGGTCATTGTATCTTATTTTCATTTAGATTGGATCAGTGACATCTACTTCTGCAGGGAAAATTAAAAAGGTGATATTCCCGCTGACAATGTGTTTTCCTTGTGTCGTGTCTGCGATGTTAGCAAGGACAGAAACATGTGTTTCATCAACATTTCTATTCAGCTCGACGGAAAGACCACCGAAGTTCCAAAGTGACTTTGTCGAACTAGTCTTTTAACTAATTTAATTTTTGTGGGATTAATAATCATTCAAAGGGTCGCGGTTTTTTTTCTTGACCCACGCTTTTAGCGTCGCCCTGTTTTTCTAGTCCTCTTGATGTAAGAAGCCCTGGAACCGAAATAAAAACAGTTTGAAAGTCTGAAGTAAAAAAGGCACTAAGGTGTCTGGGAGTAAGGACTGGGGGCTGTTTTATAAAGGAGCTGGAGCTGGGGGAAGGGTGTGTGTGTGTGTGTGTGTGTGTGGGGGGGGGGGGGGGTCCCGTTTGCGGCGGGATCAGAAGCTAGTCTGTGATTGGAGAGTGGAGTCAGGACCTCCTCCTAGACTGGTTCCCTGTCCAAATGAATAATAAGACAGGTATAGCCTTATTTGAGGTGACCGTGAACTTTAGCTGATTCTCCGGTCACTCACAGCGGCAGGGGGAACCAGCATCTCACTCCTTACTAGATTCTCCAAATAACTTTACACTGGTTTAAAAAGAATGACAATACAACATTAAGTAATGGCAACCTTTCAAAAGAAAAGATAATGTAAGAAAATGTTTCTCTAAAATCTGAAAAATTTCACCGGTAAACTAGCCGTAAAAAATAATCAGTACTGGCTAGGCACCAGCTCAATGCAATCCTATAATGCACTGGGAAAATGGCGGGAGATATTTGGCATAATATATGTGAGTTAGTCTTTTAGGCTTCCAAGCTAGACCTGCTTTCCTCCGCTTCCTCCAGACAGAATTGAGAAGCTCGCCAAGTCGGCCTGCGTGCGACAGAATGGATAGCTCCACAGGGATCCTCTCAGTGACTCATCATAATTTCATTTTCCAATTTAGTTTTTTTAAGTAGGAAGTGTCTGTGTGTATTTTTGAGAGATGAATGTTGAGGTGGAGACCCTGGGTTGTAAGCCTTGTGATAAAAATCACGCTTGTCATCAGCGCACCAGGCGTCGCCACTGTAGTTTCAGAACGATTTAAATTGTGTGCAATTGATGGAAATCCAGTTTGTTAGATGATATTTCGGTTGACTCTTCTTGAAAGTGAATTGAGAGAAAATCTCGTCTATGACTGCGACTGAAATGCATTTTCCACGCGTTTTCCGATGTGCTGCCCCCAACAAATGCTGTTTGAAAATAAAAAAAGGAAATGTTTTTATAATGGATGGGAATGATCACATTATGTTCATTATTTTAACAAAAACGCAATTTTAATCATATATAACTTAAACAAAGGTATTGAGACTGTAGAAGTTGATGTATATGCCCTATGCATTAATATCTGTCATTGGTCTTTGAGCAGTATAGATACAGCTCACCTACTTTTGTGTGAACTCATCGAGTCCCTTGTTAGATCACTAATTAATAGGTCACTCTCACAGCGTAGCGGGCATTGGAATTGACGAGTGGACAATACAAGGCTATAACTCTAAAAAGCGGGCTAAATAATAGATCAGATATCAGGTTTTCCTATTTGCAGCAGTCTGCTATATTATACAAGGTCCATGAATTGATGAAGATGAGTTATTAGAATGAGCGGAGTGAAGTAAAGTGGAAAAACTGACTGTGCGTTTAATCTGTGAATTGTTAAGAACTCATGGATCGGCAAATACCTTTCCTGGCACCGTCAGGCAGGAGGGTTGTATTTTCGAGTTTGTGAGTGAGTAACAATTTATAGATTAAGCGCCTGGTCTCTTTTCCCTTTATTAAACACATTTAAATATTTCAAATATATGAAAAAAATACCTTTAATCGCCATCCGAAGTCTATTTGGGCATGTAGTGCTGGTCCATATAACATAAATGATTTTTATAACATAGGGAGCAGACATCAGTAAGTATTGAAGAAGAAACCAATAAGTTTTTGTCAAATTCGTTCTCCATGAGGCGAATCCGAGCGAATATTGGGTAGCATGCAAATGAGTTTGAGAACAAAGACTGTGTCCAAAGTGAGTCGCTTTCTGTATTTTTTTGTCACCCCTGTACCCATTTAAAGAATGGACCACCAACTAGATATATGACATCATAGAACATGGGGGACGGACTGTAATACTGGTAGGGGCGTGGAGGATGAGTTAACAATGTTTAGTCTCTGGGTCAAAAATACCAGGGGTGAGATAAAAGAACAATGTGCAGTCATATGATAAATGAGCAGTTGGTGTTTGATGTGGCAATCTGAGTCATCCCATGGTCTATCAACGTGCTACAGATATTAAACAGGAGTATTTTCCGCACGTTTTCACGCGCTGTATTGTTTACCGATCAGTTCCCATTTGCCAGTGTCGAACCCCAATAACCAGCCACGTCCCGCCCCTAAATGTGCCCTTCACCCATCTAACACCTCACTAGAGAGAATTCAGGAGCTGCTCGCAGACCCGCCAACCCACCTGTCACACACCGCATCCAGACGAGAACAGGAAGCCCGGCTCAGCCAATCACAGCCCGCCTTTACCGTCACGTGACCGTGGCCAGCGATCCATTTTCATTGAGGTTTTTATTGCCAGTTCCTGTTTTTAGGGGGAGCATCGATGAGACATGTTCATGCTGGAGAAAATCTGAAAATTAAAAAAAAACCACCCAAAAGGCCGACCTCGTGATGTTGGGCCGGAGTTACTCATGGGGCGAGAGGGCCCCATTGTCTGAGCGACTCCCGGGACTAATTGTCACTTTATTGGTGGTGAATAGCTCGCCTAGATTCTACAGTTCATCCAGCAACTGCTAGCCCCGATAGCGTCCATGAATACATATTTAGGATGGCTGAACGAAATCCGTGAAAAGTTTGAAACACAAAACCGAGCAAAAAAATACAAGGAACAGATGTAATTCAGCCACCCTCACTCGGTCTCCTTGTTATATACTTGAAATTATTATTTTAAATGCCAATTTTTTTTAATAATTTACTTAGATGGTCGCATTGTATGGAGGGTAGTATTATCTATAGTTCGCCACACTGCGAGAAATGGAATCTATCCAGCTGGCCAATTGTGAGACATTCGCACACAGAGTAATTATAATTACATTTTTATGATGCTTCATGAAGGACTAGCATGTAATGGTTTATATCAATGTAGGGCTGTAGGCCTTTGTAATGGTTATATCCATGTGAATATGTGATTGGAATACACAAATCTCTCAGTATGTGGACATGCCCGAAGGTCCTGAATGGACTATAACCGTTACGCGAATTGCTCTGGTGTCATCAGAATACCCGCGGTGATTGGGAGCGTTGTCTTTCCTCGTTTACAGCGAACAGTGTGTTATTCAGGGATGAAAGTTTTCCGGCAAATGACGGAATTCTGACATTTTATATACATCGGCAAGGCCAACAGTATCATAGCCATATCGATTCATAGCCATTCTGTTCCCTAATAATAATATAATTAATTGCGCGTTTTGAATTTCCGATTTTTTCCGCAGTCCCGGCTTTCATCCCTGTGTAGCGTCAATACTTTCAGAGAGTGCTTAATATACCTGTAATATCTCTTTTGAAATGTGTTCCGGAATAATAGAAAAACGGTAAAATTGTAAGTCATATTCATGCAGTTTTAAGGGAACATTAACGTAAAAGTGGGTTTTTATTCTCTGTGTTAACTTTTTCCTTATAAGATTCGTTGATGAAGCAGAACCATTTTTGCATTCCATTCCAGTCGGAATATTGCAGCACGCCCTGATTTTAACAATATGCGCATCAGACGTTACTAAACTCACTGATCGCGCGGGTACCTAAAGGATCCATTCATGACTCGCTGGCTGCACCACGGCCGCCTGTTCTCCCGTTCTCCTATTTTTCCAACTGGAGAAACTGAATATAATTTGGCATGTAAATGTAGAAATATCTGAAATTTCCATTTCTGGCATCGGATTTCCAATTTGAAGATATATAATAACCGTTTAACCGCAATAATTGTGGGATGTTGGTCAAGGGGTCTATTACCGTACAACGATGAGAACCAGCTAATACCGGAGCCTGTAAACACATTGAATTATGGGATACCTCAATATGATCTATACATATTTGGTTGCCCAGTCTTATTTTCCAGGGAGAAGGGGGTGGTTATTAGTATTCACAGTATATGGCAGTTCCCATAATACGTGCATTGCAAACCATCAGGAGGTACCCACCCAGGAGGTATGAATGTGCGAATATGATACAAAATCCGGATGGCGTTATCCAATATGAGCAGCGCCTTTGTTCCTATCCAATATCATTAAGCGACAGTCTTTGTTTAAAAACTGTCAATCTCGGCTGATTTGCAGTCAGTGCATTCTGCATCCAGACAGATTTACTCTGAGTTTGTTTCTCTTGGAGACCTGGCAGCGTGCATGTTGAATGTAGGCCGACTTTTTGTGGCTCCTTCCCCTTTAAATGACCCGTATATAGAACGGGAACTGGCCCCGGGGACATGTTTCACTCTGTTTATCAACACATATCTCAGCCTCTCACACAACCCCAAACCCGACCGGCTTCAGATGCCAATCAGGAACTGTTAATGTGTGCAACGGTGTGTGGGGGAGAAAGGCAGGGTTGGGGGCCGACGCGGCGGGTGGTATCAGAACACAACAGATGGGAGGGGCACACACCCCACCCCTCACCCTCCACATACCCCATGCCTCGCACTGCCCCCTCACCCCCTCCCCCACCAACCAATCAGCGTGCGTGAAGCACCTGGCCCACCTCTGAGGAAGTCCTGACCTTACCGTAAACCCCACCGCTCTTGGATAAACACTCATCATTGTAGAGAGCCATTAAAGGATTAACGTAATCCCCTTCAGAGGCCACATAGGTAAATAAAAACAAGGTACTTAAATGATGAACCTGTCTGTCAATTGAGGAGTGTTTATCTATTATTTAATCTAATCATTCAGGATGGTACTTTTTTGTACAAAAAAGAAATGTCCATCTGTATTTATTGGTTATGACAATTATGGCATGAAGGTTTCAGTTTATTCTTGGAAATAAGGATCGATTGCTATTTGCCACTGTAGCTTTAGGGCGTGATTTGTTCTGTGACTAAAACCCACGAAACATAGGAGTCAGAGTTGTATCCCGGCGTCTGGTGGTTGGCAGCTGGCCAGACTTGCGCCGGTCGTATCTAGGTCAGCGGAACGCTTAGGGTTTACGGTGTAAACACGGTAGTAATGAGCCACTAGTCTCGTACTCACAAAGAGCCGGGTCCGTACTCCCCCGACGAACGCCTCGTCATACTCCACCCTTACCAGGATTCCGCCAACGAAATGCTGAGGGACTCCCACCAGAACTCACAATGAAGTCTGTTCAAGGTAACTTTCGCCGATATTTCTATTTTGTATTCGTGAATAACCCGCTCTGGTCGCGGATGGTGATGGGGAGGTGGAGGGGAAGCTGGAAGCGTCGCGTGCCATGGGGATTGAGCTTTGTGTGTTGCTTCCGTGTCGATTTACCAGCGGGTTTTACATCAAAACGCCACTTTTTAAGCGGATAATCCAGCTCTAGATAGGATAATACGATCCTTGTTTACGCACGTGAAGCATGCGTGTACTTTGATTGGGAATCCGTGTTGGTTTTCCACGGGAAATGAGGGGGAAACTTATTGTTGACCGTAGCAGACGACTTTTGGGAGTTGGCGCGGTGCCAAGTGGCTTCCTCAATGAAGCTGTCAGCGTACACACTCCGACTCTTGTGCCTCTCCTTGTGTCCACAGTCTATGTTCTCCTTCCTCCTTGCCTCCCGCAGGACTCAGATACGCATGTCTGGGTTTATGTATCAAGAAAATGTCGTCTGATTCAGTGGAGCGTCTGACATGGATTCACTGGAGCGTGATATGTCAACACGGCTCTTGATGTGACAGTCAGCTGTCAGTGCGTACTGGTGGCGCTGTCAGTGCCTATTGCGGGCCCAGTTTCTCGTGGTTGATCATACGTGGCAGTGGCTGACAGTGACAGCGACGGACTTGTGTTAAGAAGTAATTGGACGATTTGCTATGAATGTAAAAAAGAAAGAATGCAAACGACAAATGCCTGGATACAAGGGTTTAAGCTTCCTCAAAGTATTCTTTTCGAGAAGGAAATATACCGCAAAATGTCTAATTCCTACCTATATCTAAATTCCTATATTCAGGAGAATATATGTGGCACAAAATGCGCCATTCTAACATTTTTCACAATGCTCATACTGTGAAGACTATGCTACAGAATGTATAATTTTAAGAACTCATATAAGGATCTCCATCCTTGACCTTTCCTGGATAGTCTCATTACTAGAATAGATGCTATTCCTAGGATATGTTTTGAAGATAATAGCAATTTTCCTATGTTTATATGCACTTATATATGAATGTATATGCATGTATATTAATAGATCTCTGAGTGATCAGTGGTGGCATATGATGCCTCTGCGCGTTGGTGTTTCCTTGTGTTAAACATTTAAAACACGACACATCACTTACTGACTCAGTATCACCAGTACACATCGCCATATTGTGAGCGTGATCCTGTCGCAGTTCACACGCTCAACTCACATGTGGCCAACATGAAAGCTGCATGTGATGGCCCAGGTCACCTCCAGGGGGTCAGGGGTCAGCGTTCGCACCCTGCCAGCGAATAGCAGCTTTCAGCACCCCTCATCTACACTCCATTGTATTAATACTGACAGTGGTAGAGATTGGTGGCCGGGGTGGCTAAGTAAGGTCAAACTGACGGCCATATCCGTGTAAAAATACCCTGTGGTAGAGATTGGGCCTCGTATTGGCTGTGATTTGTCATGCACGTTCAGGGGCCTGGTTGGCCATTATTTGTCCATCTCCCACTCACCAGTCTCGTGTTCTGTGTTATCAAAGGGAACTCTAAACAAACTGTATGCGCAGTTGGTATATGTGGAGATTTATTGTAACATTTAGTAGAAAAAACACTAGGTGAGAGTCATTCCGGATTTATGCAACAAGGCCGGTGTGTGTAGTAATCTTCGCAAGGCAGTAGCAAAGTGAACAGTAGCAGTACTGGTTTAGTTACTTAAATCCAATTTAATTCTCCCCGAGGGCCGTTTAGTATTTATCCTACACTGTCTCTACGATTTTAAATCAAATGAACGGTTGCATTAACAATATTCATTGCCATGCCCCATTGTATACAGTCACTAAATATTAAGCTCATGGCATTTATTTAATGAGGGGTAGGATAAAATGGTACCTCGCTATGAGGACACCCTCCCACTATTTCCCTTGTATGTGCATATATATAATGGACAGTATTCGTCGATTCTGCGTTGAAACAGGATGTTAGTCAAACCACCATCGTGACTCGTCTGTGGGGTTTCAGTCTCCGGCATCAAAACGAATCGGGGTTATTTTCTCCTGAGTGTGTAGACACGTTGTCACTACATATCTCCCATAATGACCCGTTAAGGGGCACCTACACGGTCTTGCACACCATCAGGGAGAAGACAGCCCCCCCCCTACTCCTCATCAGACACACACACGCCCAGACACCGGAAGGTGATCCCTGTGAAGACCGCGCGCATGCGTGAGCGACGTTTACCCGGTTGTCATGACGACAGTTGCCATAACGTCGTCACGTCGACAAGCCGACAACGCGGCGCCGATGACAGGCGAAGAAAGGCGACGCCCGCCTCGGTTAAGCCTAGTCACGTGTCAGTGAGGCCTAAAGTGGGCCTATAGTCCATACACCACCAGCTGATGAGAACTTCAAAGCCTCCTTCAGTTCCCGACGTTCTTGGTAAAGGGGAAAAAACACATTAAAATAGCACTTTTGTGGACAGGGTATAGTGCTTTATCATTGGAGATTCTGGTGACCAGACGGTCGTGATTTATTTATTTTTAGTGTCTAAGACATCGTGATCATTCCTTAGAGAATGTAGATTCACCAGCGTGTCCTGGATAGAGTATAACATATCAGGACCGGTGGAAGCGATACACAGACTCTGTGATGATTTACGGCGCTTTGTTAAATAAACTACCTCAGTAATAGTCTAGCAGTTGAAACGAAATCGAATCTGTTTTTGAAATAAACGTTTTTCACTCTTTAGAGACAAGGCGTGTGCGATATGAGAAAAACAACCCAGCCTGCTCAAATAAATCCACAAACAACTCATCTGAAACGTTTTAAATGAGAGAAAACTGAGAATCGGCAGGAAAGAAAGTAGAAGCTCTGTAAAACAAAGATGAACACAGAGTTTCCACGCAGAGAGGCGGCTTGTTTCAACCGGGAATTTCTCAGTGTACGCCACATGAAGAGCTCCGACCGGTTGACTTTGTTGACACAAACTTAGGTTGGGATGTTCCCTGTTAGTTCACAAATAACGGTAAATCACACAGGGAAAGTGCTTTGCGCATGATATCATCACTTGTAATTACAACCAGGATACGTGGAGTTGAGACCAGGGGCCCGTTTAATGACCAAGGACCGTACATGTAGGCCCCCGTCTGTATACCATAGAGACCCAGGGACGATGTGGGTCCAATTCATTCAACACTTATAAACGGCTAAGACCGTCTTTGCAAACATACTTAAATGTTATTAAACGATAACCCTTGTACGAGTTACAGAAAAAGGGTCTATATGTACGTAGATTATTAAACGGGCCCCACGTCTGTATATCTGGTAATTTTGTTGAGTGTGGGACTTGCTCAGATACGCTTTATCGTGTAGGGAGAGGTTAAATATAGAATTTCAACGTACAACAGACACTGTCACTTCACTATCTGCTTGTCAACTCTGTGACATTGGTAAGATGCAGAGGACCAGTGCCTTAGATGAATACCAAGCTGACCATGATATATAATTACAGACTGAAGTACCTCATTGACCTCCTGGTGTTTGCTATAGTTTGACCCAACAAGGGTAGTAAAGGTGTTAAGTTGACTGATTGCTAAGTGGGTTACAGAAAATGGTCAACAGACTTGACAAGCTTCATGAACCAAATCATATAATATGGTTCAGTGGTTAAAAATCCCTGTTCATATATGCACGGATTTTCCTTGACTTGGAAATTTATGAATGGTGTTGTTGAGTTGTGCCAAGATATCCATTCTATATTTGGAGGCTTACGTAGATTTAAACATATATACATACATATATGCAGTTTGAGAATGTTACCTCAATATATACTCCACAGCTTTACTGGAAGTAAACAATAGACCAACAGAATATGAATATTTTAAACTCTTTGCTGTTCCACTTGTACGCTTTGTTTGATTTTCTCTATAACCCAACGCTCAGATGAACAAAGTAATGAATATTTCCGTCTTTTTTTCACCTTTCAGGTAAGCGTTTTCCCGTGTTCAACATGGTAGACTGGTGAGTAATGCATCCTTTTCACACAGCCCCAGCGCCGCCTGGTGGGCTCTTCCCGAACTCCCATCATGACGTCAGAGGTGGTGGGATTCCCGCTGTTATCACCGGTGTGCTTTCTGTGTCTGTATACAAGGACCTGAGTAAGTCTGACCGGGAAAGAATGTTAATGGCACACATACAGTACACTTGACTGTTTCACCTCTGTGTGTTGAGATAAATCATGGCGGCAATACGGTGGGAAGTATCGCTGTTAATTGTATAGAAGCTGTATCAAGTGTCGTAACATGATACACCCTGACAGGGAAGCAGGCAAGGAGAACCGGTGTTTATTATAGGTTTCAACCACTCACGGAGTAACTGTGTTCCACTGTACACTCTTTAACCTCCATCAAAGTCCGCCATTTTCTCACGGAGTTTTACAATAAGGAGTATCTATTATAGTCTATCCAGGTCCCACTGGTTGAATAGACAATAATCGATGGTTTTGTGTACATTTGACTGTAAACCAGGAGTGGTTGACGCGTAGTAATACATTAGCGTTAGTGAGTGTATTACGACGTCAACTACGAGTGATTTTCAGAGCCGCCTGTCCTCAAAGACATCGTTCGTTGTGTTTATTGTCCATTTTCTCCGATGAGTTAAACCCAAGAATTGCCATGTTAAATGGTATATCAACATGGACTATATTTTGCTCTATAGCACAAAGGGCTTTGGGGTCGTATTCCATGGATTTGATATCCTCATACAATTTAATTGGGGACTTTGTAAAGATAGATGATAGAAATGGAACAGCTACAGATAGATGCCAGCTGTGTTATTCAGATGTGCTTCGCCAGAAAAAGACAGTTAGTTGTAGGATCTGGTGTCTGATAGAGACTTGCTCAAGTCTTTGATTATTACCATTCATATAAAAGTGAAACCGAATCAGGATAAAATGCATTACAATATTAGTATCATTCCTCTGATAGGCCCAGGATTCAAAGTGTCAAGTGGGTAAGGTGGATTGGAGCGGTAAGGGAGGTCAGACTAGGATTCATATTTTGAACAGATGCGACACGACATGTGCAATAGCGGTGATTGTCTTATTGAGTTCGGTTCTGTGCTCAGATACGTTGCAATAGTACTGTAGTAAGAGTAGGACAAAGTTTCTCAGATAGCTTTGTACACTGAATCTCCAGGCCAACCTCTACGCATAGAAAAAGGTGAAGGAACCCAGCCTTGCAGCCTTTTCCCAGCAGATTTTTCATGGCACTCGGGCTTGCTTGAAGGACCAAGTCTCTGCTAGGAGAGTGACAGTGAGATCATCCAATATCACGCAGTATTGATAATGGTGAATCTCCCTTTGCCTACGGCGAGCTTGAATGCTAAAACATCAGGGCTCATAGTGAGGAATTCTTGAAGACAAGACTTTATGAGTACTGCTTTTCCATTGGAAGTGGTAATAACTTTACCTCCTAGTCAGGGATGGCATGATTCCACTTTTCCATGGAGATTATTTCCAGAAAATTATTTTTCTCCTTCTATAAAACAAAGATAGTGTAAATTGAGCCATATTCACGACAATAAAACTGTGTTTTGAACCTCCTTACCATGGCAGTTCACACCCTCAGTCCCATTACATGGACACTATTGATGTGTTTTCCATGGTTTCACGGTCTCTATTAGTTAGTAAATTCGACATGATAAATATGTTTTTCCTGACCCCAACTGACATCCCTGCTTAGCATATAACAGCTATTCTCAATAAATTCTCCGCAAATCGTAACACCATCCGAACTAATTGCATCATTCAAAGCATGGCGCCGTGTGGCGGTAAACTACTCCATCCATCTCGGTGCTTACCAGAAGGTCATTGACGGAGTATGACCCTATAAGGGCAGTCTAAGGGCGCTGTGATTGCGGCGGGGAGAGGCTGATGTGATTGGTGGCTTTCTGGAAGCGGCAGTGAATTTCCCGCCATCTGGAGATGAGCGAGACGCGAGCGGCCAATACGAGGCCGGTCAGTTTGGATCGGTCAACTCGGCCCCCGCCGGTCAGTGAGGGCCTAATCTCCGCACCTCCATCTTAATAAGGCAGCGGACGAGCCTTGATGGAGGCGTTAACCCAATACGGGCCCACTACACAGCTCGAGGGCTTACTAGTTATACTCTATCCATGACCTCCTGGCGACTTACTCGTTATACTCTATCCATGCCCTTCTGGCGACTTACTCGTTATGCTCTCCCCATGACCTTCTGGTGGCTTACTAGTTATATTTCATCTATGACCTTCTTGTGACTTACTCGTTTTACTCCATCCATGACCTTCTGGCGGCTTACTAGTTATATTCCATCAATGACCTTCTTGTGACTTACTTGTTATAATCTTCTGGTGACTTGCTCATTATAGTCTGTTCATGACCTTCTGGTTACTCGTTAAACTTCATACATGACTTAATGGCAACTCACTCGTGATACTCCATCCCTGACCTTCTAGTGCAGCTTGCAAACTCATGGTTTTCATTAGAGACTATGAGGTTTAACTTTGTGGGAAAGATTAGGGTTGTAACAATAAAACAGAAGGAGGCTTTTCTGCAAATAGTGCTTAAAGAAAGTGAAATTCTCTTTTCAAATATTCCTTAAAAAAAGTAGAATTCTCTATGAATAGTGATAAAGAAAGTAGGTTGTAGGGATGATAGGCAAAAACACCTCACCTAATCATTAAATCAAACCTAACAGACGAGCCTTTAGTGTGACTTTTATGCACTGTACATTGCATAATATTTATGCAGGCTCATAATACAAGATAAAGATAATTATAAAAGTAGATCAGGATTTTTTACGTAGGATTATTCCCAGGCGTTTTAAATCGGCAAACTCTCCCAGCCTGATTACACTCAGTTATAATTTGAGAGGTATTGATTGGCAGAGGGCGTCTAAGCGATGTGAAACGTTCGATTGTGTGGCTTTTACGAGCAGACGACTTCCAATTTCCGGTCCATAATGACGTCTTTAATTGGCATTATTTGCCAGTTTCCGGTGTCAGAATAAATCTGGTGGATTTTTGTCTACATCGTGAACTCAGACTTGTCGTAGTGTCTCAATGTGTGCTGAAATCTGACCCAGCACCCCGAGAAGTGGTACCGAGCGCTACAGCCAGGGGGCGCCCCTGCTGCCTCTGCTGGGTCCGGGAGTGTATACATCGTTAGCTGTGCACTTCAAAATATAGTAGAGAAAAAAGGAGTTTAACCAAATTCCAGGGACTAGAGGAATTAAGTTATTGTAACAGAATTTCTATTCCCAACGATAAAATGCCTTAGAAATACTTTACCAATTTACCCCCGACCCCGCTTCCTTGTATCGACTTTCATTTGGAGAAATCCAACAAGATGAAGTATTTCAGAAATTTTGTTACAGAGTCTTGGTCATATAGAAATGAATAACCAAATAAGCACACTATCAAGAAGGTATGTAGTTTAAACTCATCCTTTTAGGCTCATATGGTAAATGAAGAATTATACCTAAACAAGTCAGCGCATATCTTCTCGTATGTACTTAGACATGTCAGGTCTTTGATTATGAACAATCATGAATGTGTAAGCTTCCCCGAGCAGATTCAGGAATCATGTTCTGTGTCAACCAGGCCAAGGGGAGTGTAAGTAGAGGGGTAAGGACGGCGTGTGGTGGCGGTGGGTAGGACACAGGGACTGAGGCCAGTCTAGGATGTACATGTACTCTGTCTACTATGTGTGCGCCCCTACTGCTCTCATAGGCTTTAGTTAGTTGGCAGCATTAAGTTTAGACCAAAAAAATTCCGAGCCGCATCACTGGACGTCTGTGGCTCCCCCTGCACGCCTCCCTCTCAACACCTCCCCCGGGCCCGGGGCCCCGTCCCCCCCCCCCCCCCCCCGGGCCCGGGGACTGTGCATGTGTGGCCGGCGAGAAGCTTCTCCCCTTCCCGGTCACGTTACAAGAGGAGCACCCCCCCCCCCCCCCCGACCCCCAACCCTTGCCCCGCCTCGCAGATGGGCCTAGATCGTAAATCCTAATCCGGTTGACATCTCTGGATTGTCGGAGTAATCTTTACATGCGACCCCTACTGGTCATTTAGTGAATGACCCACAATTAGCTTGCCTCTTGGGGGGTGGTGGAGGTTTTGGTGGTTATAGGGAGGGGGGGGGGGGGGTGCAGAATTAACACCTCCGAACTCCGAACTCCCCCATGCATTACTGTAGACTCCTGTTATAAAACCCTGTATTAGACATCTCTGACATAAACCCCTACTATAATACGGATAGGATTCTGAGGGTGGGAGTGGGGTTGAGGTGGGGTTGTTATAGGGAGAATGTGAGGTGTATGTGGGAGTGTGGGAGTGTAAGGGTTAACCCGCCCCACCCCCCTCCACCACCCCCCATACAGGGGGATTCCCCGCTTATTTGACCCCGGGTCAACTCAGGGGTCAGCCTGTCTGGTCGGAAACCTGTGGCTTCCCCCAGACGTCAGACCTGTGGAGGGATGGTCGTAAGTCTGCCTGCAAACTTACACCTTAAAACCATACCCTGCAGTTTACAGTGTTGATTATCATTTTCATGATCTTAAGGGTTTCCCTGCAAAGCTGCCATGGTTATCATATTAAAATTCCAGGATGCACCATAGAGCTTTATATTATCATGATAATAATATGGAAATATGGAAAGAGTCGGTTTTATAGTGTAACCCCATGTAGTTTTCTTATTACGCTTTTTAGAATAAAACCACAAGGAACTAGTTCTATTGGCTTCAGGTCCTGTCCCCCTCCACCTACCCGACCTATCCTCGCTTTGATACTGGCTTAAGGCACTGTGCCCCTCCACTTACACTCCCCCTCCTCCCTGTGATACAGGCTTCACGCTTCAGTCCCTTTAGCCCTACACCTACCCCAAGTACCCCACCTCTCATCACAGTGATACAGGGTTCAGTTCCTGTATCCCTCCACCTACCCCACCCTCCTGGCCGTGATACATTGATTCCTGGACCAGGCAGGGGAAGGTTACCTACTGCAACATACTTTATACTGATTTTGCTGAATCCTCATAATGAAACACTGGAGCAGGCCAAGGATCCAGTTTGAACTGATATTGGAGAGTGTTGAAGTCATCCAGTTGGCAGCACTGTGAACTGCAGGATATGGCTTTAACGGTCAAACATTAGCAAACAAAGCACGTGGCTGGCATGTGGCGCCAAACTGACGGCCAAATCTCGCGTCCAGTATAATCACATGCACCTCACGCGCGAGCCTGCGAGAGTGCCGACAACTGGCCGCCGCGACAGTCCCGCACTGAATATCACAGGGCCGCACCAAATGTCCCGCCGTGACATAACCGGTTGCCGTGTCAATATGGTCGCCGACCATGGCGGGGTCACTATGGAGGTGTGACCAGTCACTGGTAACCATGGCAACCAGGCAGACGACATCCGCGGGGGACTGGGGCGGGGGATGGAATGGGACCGTTGGGGTGGTCATATGGGTGCTTAGGGTATTGTGTATTGACCCCCCAGCCACCCACCCACCCACTGACCCAAAAGATGCGCTGAGTCACTCGCCAAACGTAGCCTTTTCCCGGGACTGTACAAGAGGTCATATGTAAACATAGACGTGCTTGGAGAATGATTGAGAATCCGACAGGATTTGTTTTACCCTAATAGCAGATGTTCGGTTTATGACGTCTATTGTTGTGGTGGATATATACGACCAGACAAAGCTGCTTGGATGGTACCCATAGTCAACATACCCCCATGTGAGTCAACACAAACTTCTAAATAATAAGTTATAGGGAAATGAGAAAATAAAGCACTTTTCGAATAGAGTCAAACTGCATAATCAAACCGACTATATAATCCTTTTTGAAACCGGAATAATTTTGGTATTTTCGCCAGGTACCTCACCGCTTTATTCAGAGAAGCGATGGTGGCCAGGCTTTAAGGCCCCTTTTCCTGCACTACTGACACACCCACCATTGTTTAGGGCTGCAGTCTGACCCATATCATACCACCGCCGGCTTCCTTCACCTAATCTTCATCCCTTTATAAGGTCATGTGACCGTCAGATTATCTCACTCTCCTCCCACAGTCTCTGGTCAGAGGATGTCACTCTCCCCCCGAAGAGTTTCCCTCATGATCTTCAGCCCCCCTCCCGCCGCCAACATTCTGTGGTCAGATTATCTCAGTCAGTCTCCCCCCGCATTCTTTTGTCAGATTATTTTACTCTCTCCCCCCGACACACTCCAGTCAGATTGTCTTATTTTATATCAGTCTCAACTCACAGACTCTGTTTAGACTCAAACTCCCCTCACAAACTTTGGTCGGATTGTCTCAATCTCCCCTCACAGCCTCTGGTCAGATTATTGCAATCTCCCCTCATATACTTTGGCCGTATTATTTCAATCTTTCCCCATATACTTCAGTCGGATTATCTCACTCTCCCTTCCCAGTCTCTGGTCGGATTACCTCAGTCTCCATCACAATCTCCCTTCATAGACTTTGGTCGTATCATCTCAATCTTCCCCCACATACTCCAGTCAGATTATCTCACTCTCCCTTCCCAATTTCTGGTCGAATTACCTCACTCTCCCTCACAATCTCCGGTCAGATTATCTCACTCTCCACCCACATCCTCCGTGTTCACATTTACAGGCGACAAATGCGCGGCGACAAGTCGAGCGACGGCGGCAGAACGTGGGACCGAGTCGGCCCTCGAGACGGCCACTAATTAATGAATTAATCAAATTCCGGCAAATAAGCAGCGGCGGGGCCAAACAGCGATCGGCGGGTCTGCAGCGGCGATAGGTGAAGTTTGTGGGTAAATACGAGACCAGGCGTATTATGAGGGATACGGGCGCACCGTGCCGTAAATAAATGCCTTGTGTGGCTGGTTCTGGTGCTGGGGTTATGGTACGGGTTATGAAACTTGTGTAAGCTCTCACACTCCACACTCGTGGGGTATTACTGAGTGTGGCGTATTACCAAGCGCGGTGTATTACTGGGCATGGTGTTTTACTGAGCATGGTGTATTACTGATCGTGGTTTATTACTATATACCTATGCCGTATTTCCTGTAAATACACAACCTTTCGTCATATAACGTAAGAATACCATAAGGAACACAGTTCTTTATGGCAAAACACCTTTCTTTACCAGTCGACTAAGACATTAGTTGTCATGCGAAATTAAGTTAATTTTTCATATACTTTTGGGTAAAACGTAGATATATAACGACCAACCATGGTTGTACAAGCTACACAACTCGTTAAGAATTTATGGTAAACACTTCCTTCCGTACGAACCGTAGATCGTGGTACCATGTACATCATGGTCAAGTCGTACTATATAATTACTGAGCGTGGTATTATACTGAGCGTGGTTTATTACTGAGCATGGTGTATTACTGAGCGTGGTGCGGATATGACAAGATGCAGAGTTATTTACTTGGTTTGCTGAGAATAATTCACTCGGTATTCTTCTTTTGATACGACCGACCTTTAATGGCAATGGATATTGAAATTCGGCAATTTCCGTACTCACTGAAATATGAACCGAATCATAATCCGCGTGAATGTGTGTAGAGAGGTGATTGCTTCTGCATGTGGTGTGTTGTACAAACTATATGAGCTGACCATAATAAAAATACAATATTACTAGACGCCCTCCCACATCCCTTCCTATATCCATAAATGTCAGCAGAGGAAAACACTATATTCCCTCCATCACAAGTTGTACACTAATGACTATGCGAGCACGGAGTCCATCTGGACGAGAAATGACCTGGCATGTCTCAAAAACGGATATTGTTGTTGTTGAAGCGATCTGAAAAAATTGATTTCACGGAGCGGGTGAATAATGCTGCTCAGGAGTGTCGGTGTGTCAGGTGGTGGCATTTCTCACGTTCAGTCTTAGTGTGGTGAATTCAAATCGTGTCCTCACATATAAACGCACTGCCATTTTCGAGGCCAAGAAGACAGGGGGTGATGTCTCCACTATTTCTTGAAGAAAACTATTTTTTGCAAAAGTTGTTGGGCCTGTGATTAGTAGCGCTACCCTACTGATGGAACCACACTCTCTACACCTTGGAGGTTACCCCCAATGGACTCACAGATAGTACCCGAAGCCACTGAATCTAGGAAGATGTTTTTACAGTAAGTTGACGTCGATCGCTGACCATCTCTATAGGGCGTGCCGGCCTCACTGCAATCCGATCTGAAGCGATGGTATTGACAATTTCTAATTTAATTAATGCAAAGAAAAATAAAGAAAACAATGCCTCAAAATAGATGATAAAAGTTGAAAGTCGGAACCAATGTATAATCATAAAATAATCACCTGGTTTACAATTGGTATACAATCAAACTATGTCAAGTCGAGGAACATTGACACAGAACACTCTCCAAACTGAACTTTAGTCTCCACACAACGACCACGTACGGAGTATACGCATGAAGAGTGTCTGATCAGAGGCCCACTAAGACCCCACTTCCTGCGTGCGAGTGGATTCCGCGGACGTGTTCCTTGTTGGCGGCGATACGTATTTGCCCAGATTTATACCCTTGACCTTGGTGGTTGATCTCGGCTGGTTGTGGGTGGAGAGATGCTGTGGTTGAGGTTTATTGCCGGGCTTCCGGGAAATGCTCTCAGTGGAAGGAAACGTGGCCTCAGAGTGCCCCAAGTTCGCCTGGGGACGCCTTCACTGGGTTTTAAGCACTGGCAGTAATTAAATGTTTGGAATGATTAGGGTGGGGCTTTCGGGGATTGGTGGATTTAATGTGGCCCGATACTCGCCGTACTGCTTTTCAACCTACCTCTATCACATTCACTTGGGAGCCTGGAGGACTTAGTATCAGTTATTATGATCACCACCTGAAGAAGCTGGTTCAACACTAGCGAAACGGCGTGACCATTCTGATACACCGAATATAACACCAACTACACAACTTGGTTTAGATGATACCATATATATATATATGTCTTTTGTGATCTTTAATTCTGAATTTATTATGATAGTTATTATGAGTTTGATATATGGATGAGTCTGACTGAGGGTGTGAAGAAGTTGAAGCATCTAACTTTGAATTCCATTGAAAGGTTACATAGAGATGGCAGTTTTTCCACGGTTCCGATGAAATTCTCTTTCATCTTTAGTATTCATAATGCATTGCCCTTGTGTAGGACAAATACCTCTATTAAGTGAGCCTCTTTCTCACAAATTAAACAGTGGTTTGAACCTCCCCACAGACCCTCAACCTCGCGCCGTGGCCGACACCGGCATATTTTCCCCAATCTTCTCGGTCTCTCTGAGGAAACAAAAAATCCACATGATAAATATATTTACTTTCTTTATGCAACTGTCATCCCTTACAACCTGGTTGTTTCAGAGACAAGTGTTAAGCGACGCAAAGGATCTGCTGGGAGATTGAGGGGAGTGTAGAAGTTGGTATCGGCAGTCCGCGAGACGGAGCCACCGTCGATAACCCCCCCCCCCCCACCTCCCCCCGCCGCCGCGTCTGACACGCTCCAAATGGCCTTCTCCGGTTGCCATGACAACCAGGCCCTGATGACTTCTGCGCATGTCAGGTGCGTCAGGTACGCCTGCGCAGTGGAGGTCCCGCCTATAGTCAAGCCTATAAACAAGCTTTTAAGGCCGACCTGTCATGGAAACTTGTTACTCCTCTCAGGGAAACCTTGAAACTTCCAAATCAGTGCATTAAGAATTGGACAACGTAGACACCCTCAGAATCTGTGAATATTAATGAAAAGGAAATATTTCAAATATTTGTTTATTGTTTGGGTAGTTTAACGTCCAATTCGTTTAATTAGACTTATATTTCCAATGCAAGGGGTATTGGTATGAGCAGAGACCTAGAGACCCCAGTATCATCACCATGGCACAGAAATTGCTAAGAAAGGTTTTTATCATTGCGTTTCAGAAGTACTGTCCTTAAAATCCAAAGATAAATGGATGGAAAATAGGTCTTTTGCAATATAAAGATTTCCTCGTTTTATTTACCAAGGAATAGTCAGGAAAATATCAGGGAATTTTGACATCCCAAGTTTATGGCAACCCTAATACATCAGCCCCTGTGTGACCTACTTTGAGTTGCTCACTATGCAGTACAACTCGGTACGGCACGGGGTTTCATATCACCAAGCCATGATCCCCGCCCAAATACCGACAGATAGCAATTCATCCGGACGAGATAAACAAATGCCGAGTCAGCAGAATCTCTCAGACGTGTGAAGCTCCCTCACCTTAATCCCCGTCAGTTTCCTCCAGGAATAGATTATCCCCACATCCGTATAATTACCTCTCAACCACGTCCCAAGTAATCAAACTCAGACTGAAGCCACGGCAGCCAGACTAGCAATTGCAATTTTAATCAAACACGTATTTATCTATCTCTTGTAGACGGAGTTTGAGTGAAGCTGGCACATATTCTGTCACTGAGGAAATATAATTCTGATATATGGAAACAGGTTTACTGCCTTCGTACGTCATACGTATTCGGTAACATTATTTATCAGATATATCCCGATGCCGAAGGCAGATGGACATATCTGATCATTATATACCTTTAGGAAGTATAATGTATATTGACGTTCGAAGACAGCTTGTTTCATATGACCTAAAAACATAGTCATGACGCCTATCGATGATACTCATTCGAGTTGTGGGACAGAATTCCTTCAGAACGAGTTTATACCCAGAAATGATTTTACAGTGAGACGTACGGCCCTAAATACGAGATGGATAGGAACGGGCGGTTTTTTTATATGGCGGAAACTGTCCTGTCTCATCTCTGGGTTAAGAGATAAGATTAGTCTACAATACTATACATTGTTTTGAGTATGGCTAAAAACAAATCGTGAGGAAAAACGTACGTGACTAAAGTTATACAAAAATGCTGGTTTGATCCTTTTTTCTGTACATGAGAATCTCACTGTCGTGGCATGCCAGTCTTCAAGCTTGGGTCTGGTGAAGTATGTTTCTTTATGGGGGAGAAACTCCAAACAGATGTGTCGGAATCTTGCCTGTTTATAAGTGAATGTTGCAGGGAAATATCTGCAGACGTATCCCCAACGTATACGTATATCTAAGCTTCCAGGTTAGATACACTGGCCACCAGAGCTAACGCTTGCTACACCAGACAGAGACAGAGGCTTGACTGAATACTGTAGTGTGGCCAATATCTACCAGGTGGATGTTCATAGGCTGGAGCGAAGAGGCTGCTAGTATTACCTACAAATGAAAGTATTATAGTGAAATGGATGTATTGATCGACTTCCCCAGCCATTGTATTTTCCGATGGAGCCGTTGGTAGATGGGGACTACTGCAATGTCCAAACATACCTCCAATTTCACTAAAAGAACAAAAACGTGAGAGAGCTGCAGCAAATAACTCAGAAGTAACTGAAGTACAATGAGCCTTGTTGTGAGGTAATAGCTTTTCTTTAATGACATACTGGCTGAGTTCTCACGTTTGCTACTATCATCGAACCTAGCAGTTGGGGCAATATCTCTAATGGGAAATACACAGAATGGTAGAAGTTCTTCTAATTTCTCAAGTCGCAAACCTTACCTGTAAAACAGGTTAACCTTTCAATAAACTCACCGATCACCTCGAACCGGGATCGTGACACTTTGACCTTGGTGTACACTGCCGATTCTGGCGAAAACCGTTTGTACCAAATCACAGACGACATTTGGCCGAGCGGCGCGTTTTCCCGCCAACACGAAGTTACGGACACTATTATTGGACGGTGGCGTGTCGGCAGAGACGCATGTGCCGCTCTGAGTGTTTATAGTAACCGGAATCTGGATGCGTGCTTGGAGATTTCAACATACCAGATGCGTGCTTGAAGATTTCAACATACCGTTAGAGCATGCGCAGACTTTGTTTCCGGATGGTAGGGGGTGGGGGCGGTTCAAGCACAGCCCGTTCTCTACTCTTTGCTGATAGGCTGGCATCACGTTTCTCACGCACGCGTAGTATTCGGTGTATTCTGTGTACGTATATATATATACCCATGAAGCAGGATAAAGAATCTCTTTATGTTACAGGTCCTATTCTTACAATGTATGGCAGACAATGTGTCTATGTTCATGTATGCTGAACGCCCAAGTGCCGTCTTGTTTATTTATCGACCTCTGTTTAAGGACAGCTTTGTCAGGTGACCTCCATATGGCCAGAGGCATAACATTATGCCCTTTACTGCCCTAGCAATAAGTTTGAAACATGTGACGGGGTCGGATAGAATCTAAACATGACTCAATTTCATATAATTGTTTACATGGCGCCTGTTGTCTTCCGCTGCAGTTGTTACGTTAAAATAAACAAATACACACAATTATTAATGGAATGAAATGATGCAAAGCTCTTTTTTTTCTTTAGAATTCTTTATTATTTTAAACGTTTTCTATTTTTTTCACTTACATATTGCATCGCGCACATTAGTTTCATATTTCCTGCGTTCTTAACGTTCCAATGTAACGGTAAATTAAGGAGGGGTACTGACAGTGAGTTATGTAACATGGCGCGAGCACAAAACAATTAGATATTTCTAAACGCGACCGTATCCTAGAGCTCATTGGAGGATACATAAAAAAACTAAAACTTTTGGAAATTTTGCGTATGTTCCTTCTTTGTTCTATTGCGCACAAGATTTTTTTTTTAAGAGTCAAAATTTTCAGAATCTTTGCGTATATACTTAATGGATCGTCAACACCACGCGAGTATTTCGGTCTGTCACGGTTGCATACCATTAGAAATGGTAGGCACCAACCAAGCACCAGCTTCAGTGCCACTCTAGGTACAAGCGAGTGAAACATTGTCTCACAGTGCGTTTGCAGGGCTCCCAGCTGAGATACCGCAGGGAGAGGCCAGCTACCAGCGAAGCCGACATTAAAAAACCCTGTAAACTTAGAGGACACAGCAAAGTTTCGCTGGTCCCGAACAGACCGCACCCGTTACTAGGGTACAAGATTTTGTTTGGCGAGCGACAGCCAATCAGAACGGAGGAAATCTGTGACAGAGTCAACAAGGTAGAGAGCTCGGACACGGGTAGGCATTTGTGGTAGCGTACCGGTACACCGCGTCATCCACACATATACTTAATGGATCGCCCCTAATTCCAATATGCAAGGCTGAATAATAAATACAATATTGACCTGTTTCTGCGCAATATCCCTGCTCATGCTCGTATATAACTTCATGTCAATTTCGCTGTGGATATGCCCACTGGTATTAGAAACAGGTTGATATTGCATACCATACGCCTTCATGAATTGCCCCTACACCAGATGATTAAACCATCACGCTACAGCACTATACTGTGATCATGCCATTGTCACAGACACATGTGGTGATTAGAAATACCTTGTCTGTGTTTCGAGTGGTTCATTCTCTTTCACCATATTCCCATATGATGTTCTCCCACGCTCATATGCAGTCCATAATGACTTACATAGGATCCAATCTGGTGTCATTATCAGATTCCCAGATTCTTCCCGCGTACACTCTCCCCCCGCAGTCCCCGTTCTCCACTCTCTACGTCACTGCAAGCGGCGATAACAAAGCCCTAATTAGCCGCATCTTGCCAGGTTTCTGTCTCAATTAAGAACCTGAAACTCCGATACAGCTGCTAAACCCTTCTCTGAGATTTCTTATATTAGAGCCCACCTAATGCTACGTTTACACTATGTTCCCGGCAACCCGGTAGAGGAGCACCGTGGAGGCACCGGGATGAACGTAGGAGAGCGTAGGGAGACGGTGTATGTGAAACGTGAATAACCGTAACTCACCCTGACCATTGGGTGTTGACCGGCCCGTTAGCGGCTCTGGCAAAGATTTTGCTCCGGTGGCCTTTGTACTATACAGTTTTAATGCGAATTGTACCAGGATGTGATGAACACAACATAATGTAATTAATTGAACGTGGCTGAACGCAGGTGACCGTAGCGGGAACTATGGACAAAATGTGAAGGATGTGACAGAACGCACGTAGCCGTGCATGGCAACATGGTCAAAAGCACCCCTCTCATCAAATCTCACACCCTCTAAGTCGTATTCTGTACAAGGTTCTCACTGCGCTCTATGGGAGAAGACTTAACGAACTAGGCTCAGAGCCTTGGGAATCCACTGCCACACAGTATTCCCGCTAGGTGGCATCATTGAGATTATAGGAATCTTTGGGTTGCATTCATGTACGTCTTTAGCACAGGAGGTAGGCCAGTGGATTCTCAAGGCTCTAAGCCTAGTTCGTTAAGAATTCTTCTCCATAGAGCGTATTGAGAATACAGAATACGACTTAGAGAGTTTGAGATCTTATGAGAGGGGTGGTCAAAACAGGGCCCTTGGACGTCCTCTAACCGTGGCTGCTAGGATCATATAGGCTTCCATGCCATCTGCAACGGTGCCCTACGTCTTGGTAATATGGGACTGCTGGGGTCGCAGAGAGACACCAGGAACATAGTGTAAATCTAGCATAATGAAGCGCATTTTGTTCTTATCACAGACACTACTGCCCTACCAAGATGTACTTAAAGGGCCTCTCGGAATTTGCACCCTGATTTTAATTACAAAGGTAGTTGGCCGTCAATTAATGCCAAATTTCTATTTAAGCCAATAAGTTCTGTATCCAGGAATTGGTATAAAAATACAAGCTTTACTTCCTCTCGTCATTACAATCATAGAAGTGCACTATTGTATTGTGAACAGCTGATACTTATCGATTCTCACAGCAGCGAAGACAGTGAAGTTGTAGAAATATCTCACCATGGATAGACTCTATTTGGCTTACCCCTCCCCCTACACCCCCCCGCGGCCTGGCTGACCCAGGTTGATACCTGACAGAGGAAGTGGTATGAAACAGAAGGGATAGAGCATTTCACCCCTACCCACCCGCCACCAAGAAAAACCCTGAAGATCAATTTAGTCTGTCTACTATCTACATTTTATGCATACTATCAGAGATTTAAAGCCTCAAAATGGGCTCAATATTTGTTGTAAAACTTTGATTATATATGCCTAATTTTTTTTAATAACATTTCTTTATTGCTCAATCAGGTTACATGGGTTTCCACGTGCATCAATGCGTTAAACCCTCTCATTATAGACTCTTGTAACAGTAGTGAAAGTATATAATCCAGTGCACAATACTAATTTTGAGTACGGAGACTTCCAAATGTCCAAATAAAAACATGTTCGACCCTCAGATCTCGGGGGTCACTGTCCTGCTCCCTGTTTCCCTCTTCACAGCTCTAAAAACACTCACCTCTGACGCTAATAGGCGTGCTCGGCTGTGCTCGGCGGCGCTCGGCCGTCGTCGGGAGATGCGCGCTGGGCGGTTTTTAATGGTCGTCTGCTAATGGAGTCTCTGTCTACCAGCCTGGTCTACACACTCCCCCCACCCTCTCCCGAATACACGCAGGCAAAACCCGGCTTGTCTGGTCCTTCAGTTTAGCACGAGGTCAAAAGCAAAAGCGAATCCATGACAAAAATACGCTAATTAGTGTAAAAAAAAAAAAAAAGAGGTCCACCGCGCTCGTGTGTGTGTGTACTTTATTTCGAAAATCATTAGACATAAACAGAACAACCCTAAGTCTAGAGGTTTTGTGATTCTGGCCACAAAAACAACTTTTATAGCTGGTGTCTTGCTGGTAGGCACTAGGATGTGGCTTGGCTGTAAAGGGGTCTGGGGTGACTTATCCTGTGCTGTCAGCAGCAAGTGCAATAAAAAAAACCCGAAAGCAGTAGAATACATCAAGGCTGAGTTTTTAAGACCCATAACGATAATGTAAAGGAAACATATGAAAGTTTACGGTAAGAGCTCGTATCCCATCGAGTTTGAATAGCGTAGTAATTCACAATCCGAATCCGCGTGAATTACGTTGCAATTCATACAAGATGGGATCGATCTCTGACCGTAAACTTAGGTTTCTGAATTCATCTCACCTATCTCAAGACGCGCCGAGTAACGTGCGGCAAACATGTCGCGCTATCTTCTCATTACACCCACCTCCTGGTGGCCGCTATTTATTTCAGGGAGTTCGCCACTAATTCCCGCTTATCAGTGGAGTGCCACCCGGAGGAAGTAGAGGGTAAATAACCCCCGATCTCCGATACCCCAGTCTCCTGTCCACCGCACACAACGTAAGAACTGCGCGCACAACCCCGACCACAAGGTTTGTTCCCGAAAAATAAACCGTCAATATTTGCGGTGTGACGTCACAGAGGGGGGCCTGCTTTTTGGACCCGAGCGTCGACACAAAAACCAAACAGATTTTTGTGCAACGGGGCCCCGCCGCATGCCTGCACTTCCGGTGCGGACCACGTGATCCTTCCCAGCCGCCCCTGGCGGAAATGGAGGGAATAAACATTGTATCGAGATTCTGTTCTGTCACCATCCCAAGGCCGCGTTTGCGATGAGCTTTTCCAGGACCCCTTTCAGGGTTCAGAGCTTCTTCGCCCTTCTCTAAACCACCCGAAAAATAAACAATGAACTCTCCCATCACTTACCGGCACACGCTGAATACAGTACATAACGAGTAGATTAACTAAAGCTCCGCTTGGAGGCACAGCGACCTGCCACTGGAAGTGGAGACGGAAGGCTGTGCCCCCCCCCCCCCCCCAACATCCTACTGTGACCCAGTGGTGCCATCTGGCGGTAGTGTTTTGCTAGCAGCGGGCGCATGGAACAAGTGGCGAACAAGTCTGTGCGCATGAGCAGAGCGCCTCTGGGGGCAGGGAGCTGAACCACATGTCGGCGGAGGACCTCCGAGGTCCTAATGAGGTCAAACAAATAACGCACTATGATACACACACCCCAAGGTCAACTCAAGGTCAAATCCGAGCCATCAGGGGCTGACTACAGTGCGGACGGCCGTGTATGTGTGTGTTATAATGTGTAGCTTGACAGTGAGTCCACACAGGTAGTGATACCCGAACCGCAGAGGATAAGACTCATGTCAACCGGCGGGCTTTTTTTTTATCGGGATCTGGAAATTGTGTAAACAACGCCAAAAGTAGGCCATTTATCAAAACCACGTCAGCTGGTAAAAATCTATAAACCGGTATTTTCCCGGCTGCAAAAAATCCACTGGGTGACATGTGGTGGCCAGTGGCTGGAGAAGCGGTTTATTTATGGATGTTGAGAGGTGCATTGTAGGGGAATAAACATGTTGTGGGCTCGGCTGGTAATAAGCCTGTTTATATGCGGGGAATAGAGATAATAATACAGAGGCTTGATAGGATTTAGTCCTGGTGATATGTGGCGAACAATGTAGCCGAGTTATCTCCGACTGGACAGCAGGGATGTGAGATGATCGCTGTATCCTCATTCCGCTGAGCAGCTCGCGATGAGTGGCTCCAACACACCGCCAGAAATCCCCAAACTGTCTGTGAGTTACCACACGGAGCCTGATTTATACCGAAATGTTTTTAGTATGTCGCTGTCTGTGAGATAGAGAGGGAACTTATACTGACACGTTCTTAGTACTCTACTGTCTGGGAGTTAGAGCCAGAAATCATACCTACATATTTTAGTATGTCACTGTATGTGAGTTAGTGCCAGGACTTATACCAACACATTGTACACCTTAATACACCTATGAGTTAGAGCGGGCACTTATACTAATGTGTTATAGTACATCACAGTCTGTGAGTCAGTGCTTGGACTTAAACCAACATGTTTTAGTACGTCATTGCATGTGAGTTAGAGGGCTGACTTATACCAACATGTTTTAGTATGTCATTGCATGTGAGTTAGAGCCGTGACTTATACCAACATGTTTTAGTATATCACTGTCTGTGAGTTAGCGCGAGGATTTATACCGACACATTAGTAGCACGCCATCTGGTGACAGCAACGGGCTGCAGGGGTGCTGGGGGTTAAAGGACATGGTCCCAAACTAATTATCAAAATCTTATCCTCAAAATACTCTCTAAACGATAACAATCTTGATTATATAAGGAAGTCTGATATTTTTTCTTCAAATTATATGATTGGGTTCCCTCTTCCTGTTCACGGTGACAGAAATGCAACTTTTCTCGTATTTTATATTCAAATTCATATATGCGGTTTGATTTTGGGAACCGGACCCAGGGCATGGTTGCGGGTGGGGGTTGCTGGAGGTGGGGGCGGGGGGGGGGTGTAGAGACAGGGAGGCACGGTTATTTGAACCGGTTCACATAGGGACACATCTATCTGCATTTGATAAAGTAATCCAATATTTCAATCCATCTCGTGTTTCACATGGCGCATCGATTCCCATTACCCGCCTATTAATATGACAATATTTCATTTGAATACACATGATTGTCACCTCTACGGTGCCTCCATAATGGTGACCGCCATGATTTTTATCATTTACCCAATTACACAGCCATTACGGATAGTGCTAGAAATTGATTGAGATTGTTCACGAATAATCTCTAAATAATATCATCAATTTTGTATGGTGTTATCCTACAAGAAAAGATTATAATTCTTGAGTGAAGTATCATGGCGAACGGCAGACTCTGCAGCAGGTGAAGGTCATTGACCTCGTCAAGGTCACGGGCTAGTAGCTCCCCCTGGAGGTCACTGATAAAGTCAGCATCCTCCACTCTCCCTACATAGGTTTATTTTTTGCTCCCCTTCACTTACTGTGACGGAGACTATGTATGGAGAATGTACATCCGGTTATCAACCTCCCGCGCATGCGCTGATAAGTTCCGCCGTCTGCCACCAGGTGTGCTGCGTGTTTTACATCTGCCCTGCCAGCACTGGATGTCGGGTCAGGTGACGACCAGGTGTCAAGGTCAGCCTAAGTGGGTCAAGGTCAGCTGGGATTAATCATCACCAGAACCCGCTCATCTCCCAGCATATTCTCTGTCCACTGGTTCCAGCGTCAATCCTCTTTGTATGTAGGATGTAGAATATACGTGTACTGTGCTGGGAGAGTAGATCAGTGCCACTCACCAAGCAGATATCAAACCTATGGATCCTAAATCTCAGAGAAGGAAACGAAATTAAAGGAATTGATAGGCATTGAATAAATACTTTATTTTGTACTGATCACGGGATGAAGTAACAACTTCAGGGAAAGACGGCTTCCATGAACAGTGAAAGGTTGAGTTGGTTGGAGATAATGCTCTGGCAAGAAATGTTTTAAGGGTTGCACCAGCTGTCTGCTTTATCAGGGTATAGGGGGCCATGTGTGTCGAACCTGTTTATAAAGGTTTTAGTGGTGTACTCTGTACCCAGCCCTCAGCCGTAGGTGATGATGAAGGATGCAGGGCTTCTGTCTCCGGCCGGAGTCTACACGGCAGGCAGCCTGGTGACATTAGTGCAGCCTGTTGACTCTCCTCACAGGTGCCTTGTAAATGACGCTGCGGGGATCAGAACCCGAGTGAAGCCTGTCACATTGTGGGGTGTGTTTCGGGTCGTCGTGTCGGAGCAGAATGGCCAGGTACGGGACCTGAGGTCTGACAAACCCGAACAATATGTACACAGGTGAAAGATGAAGAAATCTGATGGCCCTGCAATAACCAGACTACTGCCTTATTTGCTTATCTGTTTTGATCAGATTTACAGCAGCGAATCCAGAGATGCCGCGGATCAAAGCTGTAATTTGGGATTCAAACAGGTCATCAAAATAAGCAGTTGTAGACTTATTATTATATCAAAGCCCAGTCCTTCTCATACAATCTCTGTGTGGTGTGGTGTGGAGCCATCTTTCTCCCTCATCCCCTGCAGTGGTAGATTTACTGCCATATCAAAGAGTGGTGTGGTGTGGTGCACAGCCACTCGTCTCCTTCGTCCCCAGCAGTGGTAGATTTACTGCTATATCAAAGGTCAATCCTTCCCACACCATGTCTATATGGTGTAGTGTGTAGCCACCTTTCACCCTCATCTCCAGCAGTGGTAAACTTCCATGTCTATTTATTGTCGGAAGTGAAAGAACTCACACCTCGTAAATGTGTAGGCGTGAGATTCTTGTCTAAATTCATCTCATAGATTTGATCACCACCCCTCCTCTGTAAAACCAGTGAGAAAAGGCTGAACCTTGAGAAACTCTGGAAAGGACCTCTAATGGTAAACTGGACGTAAAATCAAACAGATAAACGAGGTCATGAAATGGTGGTAGTAGAAGAGGTAGGTAAAACCCCAACGAGTACACAGGCAGTAGACTTGCTCAAGTCTTTGATTATGGATTTTATTAAGAAATAAACTACTTTGCAACATTTGGCCTTCCCCGAAAGCCTGACAGACTGGAGTGGAGTGTAGGTGCAGGGGTAAGGGGAGCGGTGGCCGCACAGAGAGGGGTAGAACCCTGGCACTGAGGCCAGTCTACAGGGGGAGGAGTAGGACCCTGCCACTAAAGCCAGTATGCAGGGGGAGGGGTAGGACCCTGGTACTGAGGCCAGTCTACAGGGGGAGGGGTAGGACCCTGGTACTGAGGCCAGTCTACAGGGGGAGGGGTAGGACCCTGGCGCTGAGGCCAGTCTACAGGGGGAGGGGTAGGACCCTGGTACTGAGGCCAGTCTACAGGGGGAGGGGTAGGACCCTGGTACTGAGGCCAGTCTAAAGGGGAAGGGGTAAGACACAGGGACTGAGGCCAGTCTACAGGGGGAGGGGTAGGACACAGGGACTGAGGCCAGTCTACAGGGGGAGGGGTAAGACACAGGGACTGAGGCCAGTCTACAGAGGGAGGGGTAGGACACATGGACTGGGGCCAGTCTACAGAGGGAGGGGTAGGAGACAGGGACTGAGGCCAGTCTACAGGGGGAGGGGTAGGACCCTGGCACTGAGGCCAGTCTACAGGGAGAGGGGTAGGACCCTGGCACTGTGGCCAGTCTACAGGGAGAGGGGTAGGACCCTGGTACTGAGGCCAGTCTACAGAGGGAGGGGTAGGACCCTGGTACTGAGGCCAGTCTACAGGGGGAGAGGTAGGCCCCTGGTACTGAGGCCAGTCTACAGGGGGAGAGGTAGGACACAGGGACTGAGGCCAGTCTACAGAGGGAGGGGTAGGACCCTGGCACTGAGGCCAGTGTACAGGGAGAGGGGTAGGACTCAGGGACTGAGGCCAGTCTACAGAGAGAGGGGTAGAACACAGGTACTGAGACCAGTCTACACGAGTATGACTGTCTCAGTGGATATCTGCCCTGAAACCCTCCACTACAGACACTGACTTGTGTTTGTGTACGTTGCACAGTACTGCCGTGTTGTGCTCGGGAGTACTTTGAAGGCATACCACCTGTTTCCCCACAGCGACAAGCCGTTCACGATGAGAAGACAGGTACAGTTACCAGCAGGAAGAGGAAAGAAAGAGGCCAGGACATGGGGAAGAACATGTCAGACAGAAATATCCGTCAAAGATAGGCCAAACGAATGACAACAGAAATAGGATTTGTGTTTTAACCAACACATAGGTTGTCTTAAAAGGGAACAGAGGAAAGACCAGTTCCTGAAATTAGTCCTGATAATCTATCACTGCTTTGACAACACCCTCCTCTCTTACGAGATTCCTTCTCTGAAGAGTGGTTTCTGGATCAGCTGATTGGCCTGTTGAAGAATCTAGGCTTGTACATGTAGACCCTTTTCTGTACGCCAAGGAGACCCAGATACGATGTGGATCAACTTTATTCAACAGTTATGGAAGGGCTTATGGATGGTAAAGAGTGACTTAGCGAACAAACTTAAATATCATTAAACGATAACAGAAAAGGGTCGTCATGTACGATCCTAGATTATTAAACAGGTCCCTGACTCGTACGGACATGTTTAGACAGCTGTGTATAGCGAGCACGGTGTATCAGGGAAGATGGATTAGCTCAGTGGCTAAGGCACTGGAATCCTAATCCCAAGGTTGTGGGTTCGAGTCCCACTGCAGCCACGTTTCTCCTTCATCTCCGGGTCCTGCACACTCATGGTTTCTATTACAGACCATGAGGGCTTAGTGTGTAGGAAAGGTTAGGGTTGTATTAAAGGCCATGTCTATGTAGTATGAGAAGTAAGAAAACTCTGATCTCGGTAAATGTGATGGGGTGAGATTTCCACCTAAATTCATCTTATAGATTCGATCACGACCCCAAAACCAGCGAGAAAACATGGATTAGTTACTTGAGTTAGTCCCCATATATACCCTCAGGGTCCCTTGGCATGTATACAAATCAAGTACATTGTGTAAACAAAAAACTTAATTTTAGGAACGGAGACTTGATATCTATAACCTAGCCCGGATGTCTCCTCTGCGCATGCCCGACCAGTACGCACGCGTTCTGTCTCTCTACAGTGCGCATGTCTAGACTGCCGTCGTCAGGCTCGTGACGTGACGTCATGGTGTGACGCTGCACGTCTGTCTGTGTGTCCTCAGTGAGGCGCATGCTCAGAGCGGACATGTGGAGTGCGCATGTCTGACAATGGCGCGTCTCCCTCGTTCAGAATCCCACAGTCGGAGATTGAGTGCACCTTTGGTTTTCTATAAATAGGCGGGGCCTTCGTGGCACACATACAGCTTGTGTTCACAGACGTTCGCGTGCATGTGTAATGGTTCAAGATGCAGTGTTCCTCCCATAGGGCACAGAGTGGTTGCTTGTTCCACCATCATCCCCCATGTTATTGTAAGATAGCGCCACTGTATGTCGGGGACAACTTCTGTTACCAGTTGTAGTAACCTATTGATATTCGTGAGTTGAGCCTAATACCTCTCTATGGCAAGTTGATACTTTTTAATCCATTGATTACTGCACCCGCCACCTGGTGCTTTTTTTGGAATCGGGGGCAAAATGGCCGTCTCCATAACACAATAGCTATCTGTGACTCTTATGCACTCGTTTTGTTCAGAAAAAAATCCGCTTTTCCTGGTTTTCTAGGCTATCCTATAGCCCAATAAAACTTTCAGAATTTAAAAAGCTGTGAGGGTACACGGCTGATCTACCTGTCCTCACCAGGTGAAACCCGTGAGTAGATACACTGAAAGGATACACGGCAGGTCTCCCTGTCCCCACCAAGTGAAACCCGCGAGTATATAAGCTGTGAGGGTACACGGCCGGTCTATCTGTCCTCACCAGGTGAAACCCAAGAGTAGATACACTGTGAGAGTGACATATACAAGATGGCAGTTTCCACTTTTCAAAGGAAACCCTTGTTTCAATTTTTTTTTAAACCGTAGATAAAACAAAGATAGTTTAAATTGCGCCTCATTCATGCCCATAAAAGAGTTGTCTCTTTATCCTTTCCATTCTGCATATTTCCTGGTAATAAGTCACATAATACACTGCAGCCCACATACAGGGGTGCACGGCGCCAATTTGCAGTATTCGTTCTTGACTTTGGTTTTCTCGTTTGATTTGAATTGGATAACAGTCACACTCGTGTAGAAAATAGATGCTGATCTTGGAGAAATGTTTATCACGCGCCATTTGACTAATTGACATCTGTACAGTCATACATTCTTAAGGATAGCTTAGCAACTTGGCGTTACTTTCTACATTTTCTAACTTGTAAATGTGGATATTACATTCCCACAACATAACTAGGCAGACGTGTAAACAAGGCATCTGAGAAAATAGAAAATTCCTGTTTCTATATTTCTCATCGCGTTAATTGAGATAAAATGTAAAGGCAATGTTTGGAACTAGACGACCATCAGGAAACGTAAGACAAAAAATACTGGCGTTTTGCGCCTATTCCATTTAGGATGTTATAGGTAAATACACCTTAGCCCGACGCAGCTCATGGGCTTAGGTGGCATGTAGGCCGGCCTGAAATATGAGCCTAGTCCAATATTGTGGGTAGAGTAAGTCTAGGCGCCGTGACTTGACTTGACTTGCCTCCCTGTTCTTCCTGTTACCGCACAACCTCCCATTTTACACCCATATGTTGTGGCTGTAGTGTGACGTTCCCTGCATACTAACGCCTACATTTTTCACAAAATTGAAAACGGCGTCAACCATTCATCATTCGAGGTAAAACTGCTGGTTTTATGTATGAAATATTAAAAAGGTGATGAGGATATGGATTTTATTTCCTGTACACAGCCAAGACAGATTTTAGACATACATGTGTACCTGGATCACTTCAACAGAACGTGCGACTAAAATTGCCATCTTAATGTCGGAAGACTAATATTTCTGATACTTGAGATTTGTCTATTGAGTTATCATACAGATATCATAATCTGAATACTATTGTGTCAGTAATCTCGAAGAATATTGCATTGGCATTTTCCTTGATGGAATTGACCTAAAAACATGGACATTTTTAACAAGATTTTTTTCTTTAAATGATTACTCAACGACTGAATAATTTGTTACATCATGAATACGTGATGGATAGCACACCTGAGGGACGTGATCATGAATAGATGCACAATATTCACTGGTTTCCGATACAAGTGTCCGTATGCTCTGAGGAGATGACGCGCAGTAATATCCGAGCCAATAATATTGTGTATAGTCAACTCTGAGAAATATACAACCACTTTTATTTGAAACCAGTCAATATCTATTTATTATCCACCTTTTTCTGGGCAGGTGGCATGCCAATAATAATTCACTTTAGTTACACACTATCTTTACGCATACAATATATCATGTGCCAGGAATTTAGATACACACTATCTATCTTTCCCTGCATATAACTCTCCGTAGAGCTAACATGTTGTGACTTGCCACAGTTATGCCTAAAATATTTATATGCCAAGCATGACATAAAAAGTTGAAAAACTATTAACGGGGTAGGATAAGATCTGAACGTCACTCAATTTCATATAATTGTCTAAATGGCGTTCGTTGTCTTCTGCTATAGATATCACTCAGCCCCGCTTTTTAATATCATTCCGCAAAGACAATTCATGCAACATAAACAATTATATGAAATTTTGTGACGTTTCTTGATACTATGTGTTTTCTACGGACACTTTGCATTAGGTGGATGATAAATGATAGGGGAGGAGGTCTGGGAGAACACACCAGTTTGACTTGCATCTGGACGTGTCGAGCATGAAGCCTCCCACCCTGCTTCATAACCCAGTCAGGTAGTCACCACACACAGAACACACAGCTTGGGTATCTGTTTGCCCTCATGTGTCATGGCAAATATTGGTCGTGAAGGGTCAGCCATGGCCACTGGATGCATAGTCCAATGCCATGCTTGTACAAGCATCTACAAGCATCATTATGGGAATGGCAGAAGGATTGGCAGTAAGATGGATACTTAGATGGGCAGGAGGATGGGCAGTAAGACAGACAGTTAGATAGGCAGTAGACAGTAGATGGACAGGAGGATGGTCAGTAGAATGGACAGTAAGATGGTGGTAAGATGGGCAGTAGGTGGGCAGTAAGATGGGCAATAGGTTGGGTAATAAGATAGTTGTAAGATGGACAGTAGGATGGGCAGTAAGATGGTGGCAAGATGGGCAGAAAGAGGTCGGGGTTGAAGGATGATGGGAGGTGTAAGTCATTCTGGAATAGATGGGTATTTCTCTGGCATCAGCAGTTTACTCTGTAATTAGATGTACAACTTCACTTTGATGGTAACTTCTGAAATGCCCCCTTTTAAACACAAAATAGGCACCATTGAAGAGTCTGAAAAAATGTAGAAAAGTTATGTTTTACACGGGGGGAAAGATACTGAAATCCGTTGACACAACATCCGTAAACAAAATATAACATTTCATAGTAGCTTGTGAGGAATGTATGTCAGGGATGCAGGATGGATATCAGCGAGCCATATTATACTCTGTTGTCAGAAAACTGATCTATGAGTGCACCTCCCACAGTTGGCCAGACATTCAGAGTGATGGCGAGTTACCCGGTTTATGTCACCGACACCCATGTTCAAGGGGCTTTTATGTTGGCTGAAGATGTAAGTGGTTAAACGTTACAAAGACCACACCGAAGCTTTACACTAGAGAATTCTCAGAATGTTCTTATTTATATGCGGCAAAAGTATGGAATGCTACAAGGCACAGGAAGTGGTCAGCCATTTCCGGCTAGGTTTTAGGGATGGGGAGGCAGTTGAGCGATAAAAGGGAAGAAGAAGGCGTGTTCTTGCACGTATTCACCTCACAGCCCACCCTCTCCGTCTCGCGAACGGATTCATGTCAGGGCACCCTGAAAGGCGATCCTCGTGCGCGGCGTCATGCCCGTCAGGCTCGCTAGGGGGCGCCCCAATCACGCCCTTTGTGTATTTTCCGGCCAAAAAGTTGACACAAACAAAAAACACTTGTTAAAACAATAGGCGCCCGCCGAGCCCGGCGCTCGACGCCCTTTGGGGCCCGGGCCTTGTTCTGTGTGCCCCGTTTTCACGCGTCCGCTGCCACTGAACACCGTTTTTTATACAGAAGGAAGAGAATCTCCAAATAATAGAGGCTAGAAAGACAGAAACCCATGCTCAACATTCTCTAACCATGATTCATTTCAAGGTTTAGTTTCTTTGATGAGAAAATAAAATCTGAAGAAAATCTGATTTTCAGGTTGTTAATTTAATGTACACTACTTTTCTGCCAAGTGGCGTTTTACAGTTTGGGTTTACAAAGCTTTGAACATGTGATACTCTATAAACAACTAGTTCTATAGAACATGAAAGACAACCTAAATAATCAGGGCATGCAGGTACAGATTTAGCTTAAATAAAGGTTCAGGACAGTTATTTCACTTGAGCACTTCCTACTACAAAAAGAAATATAAAGCGGTTAGAATAACCACAGAAGCGATTGGAATCAGTGTTTTCTCCATCGACCCTTCCCTTCTACCAATAGAGCATGAAATGTTGATACAGTATAAAGGAAACCTATAACATGAGATCTTACTGTTATTATAGATTGGCATTGAGTTATTATGTACTAACACCAGCAGCACGGAATGTGCAATATCCTTTAAATACATAAACCTCATAACATTCACATATGATAAAAAGCAGTTACAGATAACACGTTGAAGCTTACACCTCATGAAGTGTGGCTTCCTGTGATTTAGCAATATTTCCCCTCCTGACATTTTTGAAAATTATTTGCAAATAATTTTCGGCAAGAACGGGTAAGGCTATATATTTGGTGTGTGATGGGGATATATATATATATATATACGGTAGAATTGCTCTTGGTTATCTAATCGTTAGCCGGAGCACCATAACGGTTTGAAGCACGTGGGAACATGCCGACTCTGTGCTGCCACCTAGCGGAGAAAGTGATGGGGAACACACAATACCTCACACCAGTCAGAAAAAATGTCATTTTGGCTTGTGTGATAATCATTGACCCTAAAATGTGGTTTTACAGAGATAGGGTAACGGTCCATTTAGTGGTAGAAAAATACACGAATTCAAATGAATAACAAGATTAGATAAGATTAATGTGTGTGTTTGCCCTCATACGGACGATGCCCTTGTATGATATCAGCAGTTTGCCAGATAGAATACGTTTTTTGACAAGGGGGTGTCGCGCGCTGCCGAATGCTGATGCGATAAGCCTCACAATGTGATGACTCAGTCAGCCCACCATCGATAAAAAAATCATCAAAAATGCATTTTTTATTTGTCCTCCTAAAAATGGCAAAACAAATTACCCAACACACCAGAGGGTTGACGAAAAACACATCGGGGCTATAGGGGTTGATATGGGGCTGAAATTATATTTGTTTTGTATTAATTCCTACCCTGGACTATGTAGTGATAGGCGAGAAGGGGGCAGGGTGGAGTGGGTTTATTTATAGAGAGAGATTAAAATTACGTCCATATGAGACTGAGCGATATTCTGGTTATTGCTGGATGGCACTTGGCACAGCCAGCATACAACCCGCCCCCAATTATCGCCCACCACAGCACGCTGTCGACGCCTGGTGGAGAAATATGGCTCGAGGTCTCGTTTAATCTCGCGTTTAATCACGTTGCGCGAGTAGTGCGGCGCGACCATTTCGCGTGGAGCTGACAGGGGAGCTTTGAGCGGAGCGCGGGACTGTCATGGCGCCGACAGAGACGCCGGAGCGACGCTGGCGAGACGCTGGCTGGGGCACGTCAACGACAGATCGGCCAATTTCTTGTCCAGACTCCCTGATTGTGTCCAGCCTCACTGACCAACACACTCCGTCTGAGCCGAAACCCCTCTGGAGAACACGGCCAGCCATATTTAAAGTGAAGACTTGTGGCTGGGCCATGGAAGAACATCGAATCCTAAAGCAGGATTTCCATTGGCCGATAAAACAACTCAAAGTGTTCTGTTCCCTTCCTATGAGAAATTGTTCGATATTTTTTTGTTAAAATCCATTGATAGCTGGGCCCACCACCTGATGTTTTGTTTAGCGTCGGGAGGAAAGATGGCCGCCTACATAACACAATAGCTATGTTCCCTATAGTTTGCATGATGTACCACATACATCACCAGATAACAGTCATACCGCATTGTAAGCCAGTTGAGATCAGCATAGTGACAGTGTCTGAATGGCATGACAGGGACACAAGGTAATGATGAATGCATGTCGTGCTTACTCATAATATCACATGATTCAAAGACATGGAAGCTACCCGGATTTTCTGCTCTTATTTTTGAATTCCGGATCTTTTTCCTTGATGTCCCAAGGGTCATACTTGAGATCAGTGTAAATCTGAGCAGATAAGTTAATGAGATAAAAATATGACAGAAATTCACTGAGAATATGATTGAGGGTAGAGGCCCCAAAGACTTGGCATCCTTTTTCTGGATTTTCTGGTTTATCAAAGGCCAGTCCTTCGCATATATCTGGTATGGGAAGTAAAAGAACTATCACCTTAGTAAATGTGTAGGGGCGGGAATTCATCTCATAGATTTGATCAGCGCATTTAACCATTGAGAGAGGCTGAACTTTGTACCTATATACCCTTAGGGTCCACTGTGACATTAAACACCGCAATTCAAAGCTATAATGGTGGAGTTGCTCCATCTCAATGTGGGTATCGTTTCCGCAGAAATCCAATAGCTTTATGTTAAAATGTGCGCTACCTTTAATTCAGTTCTCCTAAGGCTACATTATCTGTCGCATATTAACATGCATCATAATATGTGGTTACACAAAGGTATTCAAAGAAAAGCTACTATGGGCCCAGTCCTGTTTTTCTTGAAACGATTATATTTCCATCTCCGACGCTTATAGGATTACCAGCTTCTATAGTTTATATCGTATATCCTTAACCCTGTACCGCGGCTTGATGCCTCCAGTCATCCACAGGTGAGGCTCAGCATGATGCCCCGCAGGCGTCATTGATACTCCTGCCGGCCAGGATGCTGTGTCAAGGATTGGCTGCTGCAGGGTTAACAAGAGTTAAATAGAATTACTCGTTTTATAGCTCTATTTACAGATTTTCTTCAGCCCTTTCGAAAGTATTCCCCTTTGATTGGTTCATGTATGTGTCGTACCGCTGACTCCCCAAACCCAAATCAGTGCAGGCTGTCGCGGGATCCGCAAACTCACCGGGAGCATTGTGAGCACGTAATCCCCGGAGACGAGGTCACGATAAGCGGGGATTAACTGACGTAAAGCGGCCTGAACCCCGAGACATCCACTTACTGATCCAGTCAGGTCGCATGTGAAGCCTGTGTGAGTCGCTCAATGTATTGTGTAGGACACGGCACCAACAGATGAGCAGCTCTCCGTACAGAGTCTGCGTGCTGCTCTCCGTACAGAGTCTGTGAGCAGCTCTCCGTACAGAGTCTGTGAGCAGCTCTCCGTACAGAGTCTGTGAGCTGTTGTCCATAGAGAGTCTGTGAGTAACTCCATACATAGTCTGTCAGCAGCTCTCCATACATAGTCTGTCAGCAGCTCTCCATACATAGTCTGTCAGCAGCTCTCCATACAGAGTCTGTCAGCAGTTCTCCGCACAGAGTCTGTGAGGAGCTCTCTGTACGGAATCTGTGAACTGCTCTCCATACAGAGTCCGTGAGTACCTCTCCATACAGAGTCTGAGTACCTCTCCATACAGAGTCTGTGAGTAGCTCTCCATACAGAGTCTGTGAGTACCTCTCCATACAGAGTCTGAGTACCTCTCCATACAGAGTCTGTGAGTAGCTCTCCGTACAGAGTCTGTGAGTACCTCTCCATACAGTCTATCATCAGCTCTCCGTACAGAGTCTGTCAGCAGCTCTCCATACATAGTCTATCAGCAGCTCTCTGTACATAGTCTGTCAGCAGCTCTCGGTACAGAGTCTGTAGGCAGCTCTCCGTACAGAGTCTGTGAGCTGCTCTCCATACAGAGCCTGTCAACAGCTCCTCATCTGTGAGCAGCTCTCCGTACAGAGTCTGTGAGCTACTCCCCATACAGAGTGTGAGCAGCTCTCTGTAAAATTCCTGAAAGTACATGTAGTTTTATCAGGAGGTGAAATCTGCATTCTACTGTACCTTCTCGAAGCCAATACAAAATCTAAAAATGAGAATTCCTCCCACCCTCTCAGGGGACACAGTCAGCAGAGGGCTGTGCTGCAGGACTGCTGCAGTGCAGATATCAGAAGAGGTTAACTCATTCAGTCCTGCATCCCAGAGCGACATCAAGCACTCGTCCGGAGCATAGTTTTGAACTCGTGAACCTATATGCACTAATGTCACACGTTTTACAAGTAGAACCATATAACCCAGGGTTTCCATAGTAACAATATTCTAACCCAGAGTGAATAAGAACTGTAATATTGTTTTCTCAATATAGTAAGAAAAAGATGAAAATATCTAGATCTACACTTATTCTTCATTTGAAATAACACATTGTCAGACCTTACATCGCAACGCCTACAGGCACCTTCAGGCCCTATGTCACAATGCCTCCAGGCATCGTCAGGCCCTACATGGCAATTCCTCCAGGCATCTTCAGGCCCTACATCGCAATGCCCCCAGGCATCTTCAGACCCTACAACGCAATTCCTCCAGGCATCTTCAGGCCCTACATCGCAATGCCCCCAGGCATCTTCAGACCCTACAACGCAATTCCTCCAGGCAACTTCAGGCCAGAGGGAGTTAACAAATCAGTGTAGGAAATTGGCCGTGAAGGGAGGGCAGGCTGGGCGGGCTGGCTCACTGCCTTGTCATAATTGTCCGGCGGTCAGTGTAAACACCAGCTGCGGGCTGACTGTATGGAGCTGACCAGTGAGTGACCAGCGCCTGCCTGTGCATACAGATAGTGCCGGGCGGGGGACGGGGGACGGGGCCTGGTGGTTATTATCACTCGTTATCTGCCAGTTGTCTCTGCCAACACTCAGATCACACCCACAGCTCGATCAACACCTCTGGGTGTGTGTCACCGCTCTGCGCCACAGGGAACTGCTCGAAGGCTCTATTATGGTGTGGCTTCTCGGTAAAGTACGGGGGATCAAAGTAGATGTTCTTTGACGTCCACCGGCGTGAAAGGCGTTCTCTTTGTGGCTTTAGTGCAGACACTTATACGTATTTCTACACGTAGGAGGCCTCCATGTGGGTGAAGTGCATAAAGAGAATAATCAATTGGAAAGAGGCCAAGTGGTCACTCAGCATGGCTTCGCTGATGCATCCATGAAAGGACAAGTTTACGCTGCGATTTATCATCCACCAACGTGTCCATAGTAAACCTGTGGCAACTCTGAACGGACATACCGGCGCATAAAACATACAGATATGTTCTTTACGCCGGGTTGCAATAAAGCGCGCATACAGAAAAATAGTGACCTACGAAAGTGTGGTGCTGAACTTAGGTGAACTAATATCGGCACGCCACCGGTTAGATAAAGGTGGATGATAAATACAATATAGACTGGTTTCAGATAAAAGCGGTTGTATGATCCTTGGAGCTGATCCTATGCAACACACTCACATGAACTTGGATATTACTACGTGTCAACTCCTCGGAGCATACGACCGCTTGTATCTAAAACCAGTCAATAATGTGTATACATACAATATCAACCTGTTTCTGATACGAGTGGGCGTATACTCCGCGTGGTTGATGTGTAGTAATAGCCGAGTCAGCGAGGATATTGCGTAGCGTCAACTAGAAGAAGGATAGCCACAGTAGTATAAGAAGCAGGATGATATTGTATTTTTGTTTATCCAGCATTGCAAATTTAAGTTATCAAAGGAAACACAAAACGCCGCCGATCTTCTCACGTACTACTTTGCATGTTAGAGATTTTTTCTCGATTACAACCATCCGCAATATAACAATCTCTAGACTATACATTAATAATGATTAGGTGGACATAAGAATCATATACCCCCAGGACGTTAGGAATTACAATGCATCTGGAATCATGAAGTCAAGGATTGTGACAGCCTCAATAGCTAACATAATCGTCTTATGTAGAAATATAGAAACGATATGTGTAAAATTGTGTTGCCAGATTCAATACCAGAATCACATGAGTCTACTGTAGCTTCACGGTATCCAGTTTGTATGCACAAAGGAAGGTATCTCAGAAACCATTAATTTATAGGTTGTTTGATGCCAGCCGTAGATAAGATTGAATTTATCGATCCGTCATTTTTACTGCTTCGGGCAAGTGTCTCAAGTTTCCGATATGGAGTTTCCCACATCTAATCTTTTATTCTTACTGCCAGACTCTTCAGTTAGTATCATACGGAACAGTGTCAATATAATATACTATACTGATATTTCCTAAGTTGAATATACGTATAGAGAACTTTGAACAAAATAGATATGGTACACAAAAGAAAAATAACGAAAACTGAAATATATTGTACCATGTAAAACGCGCATACCTCTTCTCCTGCTGCTACAGTGAAGCCTTGAGACTACTGGCGAAGCCTGTGGCTGGAGAGGCAAGTGAGACAAGTGCAGATCACGTGGTACTAGTTACCACTTCCGGTACCACCGGGGATAAGGTGGTGAAGAGGTGGTTGGAACAGTGAGCGATATTAAGTGCACTTCCAAAGCACCAACATCAACGTGGAGTTGATCGTGCTGGATATTTTAAAGCATTAGATTTAATTTACTAACACGCATGTTTGAGAAGTACGGTAAAATGTGAATGCTGTTATGAGATGCCCCAGCCTATCCCTGTGTGTTTTGAAAGGATGGAGTGATGAATGCTGACCATTATTCAGTGTAACTAGCTGTGTTTTGTGATGTATTTTTCATCTTCTCATTGAAACACCCCTTTTTCCCAGCTTGCTTATGTTTGAAAACCAGTTTGCCTTGATAAGAGAATGTCGATTGCGATATTATTTGCATTTCTTATTTGCCATGATATTGTTTGTCTTGCGACATCGAATTTTGATTTTACTGTACTTCAAAGTGAATTTATCATAGACTATTTTTGAGTATTTGCATTAAGTTTGCAGAATTTCAACGGCTTTGATTTGCTCCCTTGTTTGCTTTGCACATTATTGTATAACATCTTTTGTTTTATTGTTTCAGACTATGTTTCAGACAAAAAAGGTTAGTGCCCAAAGCAATGCATTGTCCCGTCTGTTTAGACCCCTCGTATAGAAATTACTGTTGTACATAATTCTAACTCTTGTAGTCTAATGCCTCTATTTGTTACTACACATGTTAGCCTTTAAAACGTCAGAGTTGCTATGAACCTTTCTGTTCAATGGAAATCCATTGAATCCCTCACGAATTCATTATTTTGTATTGTCCCGGGAGCTTTATTGTACAAGGAATGATTGAAGCCTTGTTAGGAGAGCTTTATGAGCTCCTGATTGGAATGATATTCTATGATTTGAATGTCCTCCCTTCTTCCTCAAGCTATTACATTTAGCAGGACAAATTCATGAACTGAAATTGAACGTAACATCCTGCCTTAGCAATGGTAAGTCGATGGTATTGTTTAAGTTGATATTTCCTCCACTGATGATTAAACACAAAATGTGTTACAAGAGAGATGCTTTCTGCTAGGCTGTGCTGTGTCTCCGCTTTGATAAATACTTACTAACCCATGCCTAGCCTGCCTATGTGGTGCCATTGCTGCAGTAAGAGATCGTCTATAATAAATACACACTCTCTACGACTCGCCATCAGACCGCCTTGTGTATGACCTGCTCACCTGCCCGCAAGGCATGCTGGGTAAAATATGAGGGCCACGTCCTACGAGATCAGACAGCGACATCTGGTGAGAGGGAAGGTAGCAGGGTGTGGTGTCCTCAACCAGAGACCGGAATGTGGGCAGTCTGCTACAATCTTATATGAGAACGTGTGCGGAGTCTGTTATATATGAGAAAGTGGGCCATGTCTGCTACAATCTTAATATATGAGAAAGTGGGGGGAGTCTGTTACACTCGTGATATATGAGAAAGTGGGCCATGTCTGCTACGATCTGATTTTACAAGAAAGTGGGCAATATCTGTTACAATCTTGATATACGAGAAAGTGGACGGAGTCTGTTACAATATCAATATAAAAGAAAGTGGGCCAATCTTAATAAACAAGAAAGTGGGTAGTGTCTGCTACAATCTTGATATACATGAAAGTGAGCAACGTTGCTATCAAATAGATATAGAGAAAGTGTACAATGACTCTATGACCATATGTTACCCATTCTATCTCAGAGAAATAGAACCCTGCAATTTAAACGAAGAGATTGTGTTCGAGTACAGAATCGCAGCAGGATTTGTCTCAGACAAACACCCTGTGAGGCACATGAATGCAATCGTGTGCATCGTGCTTCAGTGAACAAGCAAGAATATAATCAAATGAAAACCCTCTTTGTACCCTGTACATCCGTAGGAATCAGTTATTCAACAGACCCTTGGTGCTGTGGTTAACATGGTAGAGAGACTCTGTGTGGATGAGCACAGGGAACGGTAGAGAGACCAAGTGTGGGTGAATAGAGGGGGAGCGAGAGAGAGACCCTGTGTGGGTGAGGACAAGAGGAGCGGTGTGGGACTACAGTCTATTTACTGACCGCTCGTGTTGCGATGCGACAACTCGCCAGGCAGACATGTGTCCTCAGACCAGGGACCAGTCTGGTGATCGGCAACTGGTACCCGATCTCTCCTCTGTCAATCCCCACTGCCCGGTCCTGAGAAAGCCGCTGCTACCTTGTCTACCACCACTATCCCCACCCCCCAGAGTGGGTGTGGGGGAGTTAGGTCAGTGCTTAAGGCACTAGCCAGTGGAGCGGAACTGCAGGCCGTTTGGGGAACTATCCCTGAGTGTCTTCAGTCTGCTGTCTGCTCTTTGGTAGACTGACAAAAATGCTCACAATCAGCACGGCGAAAGACCGGCTTACTGCAGGCAGTGGCAGGAGGGAGAGGGGACTGTGGCCGGGTGCACGGCAGGCCTGGTCTACGCCACACGCTGATCGGCCACGCCCAGTCGCCGGGCTACCCCAGACTCTGTAATGTATGTACAGTGAAACCCCGCTTCTGGGACATCTGGCTTAGGGGGACATTTTTTCGAAACAGAAATCTTTATTCAGTTCATTTCAACCGCACTTAAGGTTACGAGCAAAGTGTCCCTTAGGCGAGGTGTACCCTTAAGCGGGGTTATATATATATATAGACACACACACACACATAATATCAGTCTCTGTGATGTATATATATATATACCCAAGACTCTGTGATGTATATACATCTGTATATATGTATGTACATTTGTCCCAGAGTCTGTGATATATAACCCAGACTCTGTGAGTTATGTCTATATACCCCAGACTCTGTTCAAATACGACTATCGAACGAGGGTGTTTGCGGCGGTGTCCGCTGTTCCTAGATCCCAGTGGAGAATATTGTCTGCGGGTTTACCTTGTTGGACAAACACTGGTTTGTGATCAAGTAGAGAAGGCACTGACTGAGGAGAGGGTCTGGGGTACAGGGAACAATGGGACCAAGAAGCTAGAGGGGCCATCCATAAAATACGTCCGCAGTGAGTGGGGGCGGGGTGTAAACACGATCCCGTCACTATCACCGTGCCAACTCTGTGACTTTGGTAGGGTGCAGGGGGCCAGTGTCTTAAAGGTGTGCTCAGCTGGCCATGTCTAATTACTTGAGACCAAAATACCTCATTGTCGCACTCGTGTTTGATATATTTGGACCCTTCAGTATAGAGGCCTTTGCTCAAGTCGCTGTTTGGCTCGTTGCCATGTGGATTCCTGAGAATAATCCACAGACTGAATTAAAACCAAAACTATGAAATTATTGTTTTTTTCCTACTTCCACACACTTCCATCAATGTTGAACATACCATTTGTTCCTAGCTCTCCACTTTCCTGCTACCACACAAACACACACTCTCCAATCACACTCTCCACCGAGCAGGGAGATGATTAGCGGAGGGCCCGGTCGCCCTCCCTGCTCTGGTATTCATTGCCACGCCAAGTGGACCAGCAAACCACAGGGACACGTTCCAGTTCAACAAGAACAAGAGAAGCCCCTGGGTCGTCGATGGCGACTGGACTCGGAGAGAGTAGAATAAATAACAGTCTAAAAGACAACTCATGACGGAGCTGCCAATAGCAGTAGCCACAGGCGACACTCCGACTGACCCCAATCCAGATTACCATCAAGATGAACTGCACTTGCCCGTCAGTCTTGGCCACTTTTTTTCTCTCTCGTGTAGAATCCGTGGCGTGTAAGGAATCAATATGGCGGTGTTAAAGTCGGACTGGCCGCCAGACTGGAGATGAGCGCCGGCAACGGCCAGCAACGGCTGGGGAACGGCCAGCAACGGCCTCCCAGGCGGCCCTTGTAATAGGATTGTTGCCTCTACTATGTTTTGCATTTCTGAATATGGCGCCTTGACTGGTGCCCCACAGGAAATGGCCGCTACTCGCCGCTACAACAACAACTGGCGTGGTGTAATGAGGGCACTTGTGGTGGGCTGAGAAGAAGGAAGTTTAACTTGATTCCTGCTTGGTGAGTGTGCCTGTGCGTGAGTGTGTTGTGTATTCCGTTGGCACATATCGGGTATTATATTCTTAGGTCTAACTCATGGTTTTTGGGTTAAGTGGAAGCATTGAGATGAAATTATAACTACTATCTTTGGTGGAAGGCCATATGGTATTAAAGAAAAAACCCAACAAGTGTTGGTGAAAGTTGTCGCTCTCCACCAGTTTGATACAGAGCGATATGAACGAGGCGATATATCACGTGACTGCTAGTCATGTAGTACGAGACGTCTCTGAAAAGTCCGTGACTGATTTAAACATCCAATATGTAGGAATCAAAGAGTGCGTAAATCTCCTAAATCCTTAAAGTGTAAAAATAGTATGTCGTATGTTTAATTCATATGTAAAACATTCGTTTATATGTAGATATGAGGGGTCGGTACAAACCGTAAACCTGGCTCTACTGCGCAGTCATTGGCTCGATAACTGACCAATCAGAGACCACCGGCCCCGTTCCAGTCCACTGAACCCACCGACCACCATGCTACCATGTAGGCACATATAGAAGTAATTTGAAATCGTGATATATATTATATCTATGATATTTTCCATGTATATTATATATATTTGATTACTACAAAATGTAAACATAAAATATTTAGGACAGAGATAATCATCTAAATCTAATGCACGGATGTAGGCGCTGTATTATGAGCTTGACGTGTCACCAGTCCTAGTAATACCTCGTTATCAGAGGTCATACATTACGATATGAGCTTGTATCCATCCCATTCCCCAAGTCAGATTAATCTCGTGTTTTTCTGGAGCAGTCCCTCATTGATTTTCCCGTCGAACCATTGGATCAGCGAGGTCTATCTAATAAACGAGGCCCAGGGATCCAGCATCGTGGCAGTGATGCGTCCGTCTCGTAAACTTCATGGATTTCCGTCCTAATCCTGTTTGTCGACCACTTTATTGTCCGGTCTCTCCCGCGCCCTGCTCCTCTCCATTGCGCCACCCTGAGGAGGAGGCGTGCTAAAAAACAGTCAGCTTCTCATGAGAAAGCCCAGATGCCGTCGCCTTTTAGTTTGCAAACTTTCTTGGTGATTTATCAGAAATAGGATGTGGCCGCGTGATCTTAGAGCCGCGCTGTGGTGGAGGCGATGGATTATTCCCAAAGAAGCTCTTTAGCTGTATTCACCTGGTATTAGGTATCATTAAAGAACTAGCTACTTATACAGTAGACCCCTATTTAGACGACCTTCAGGTGTCAGTATGTAGCGATTAGGTCGACTGCGGGAAGAACTGGGTCGCCAAACGTCAGGGAAAACCATGAATTCTTTTTTTTTTTCTAGTTCAGTTAAAGTTCAGGGAATTTGTCAGGGGAAATTCGAATTTGGAAAAATGTCAGGAAAATCGACTCTTCTCAGAGAAAACTAGAATTTCCATATCAAGGCATGAAGGACTGATCAAGGCATTAAGTACTGGTCTTAGACACCCTTGAAATCTTTGTTAACATATTCAAGATGTTGTGAATGCAAGGGGGTATTTATATGAGCCAGTACCATAACCTGGGCCACAGAACTGGCCAAGGAAGAATCATGGTTTTGCGTTCCGAAAGTCTGGCCCTATATTCATATAATAAATGGATGTACACATAAAGGTCTTCAAAGTGGATGCAGATTTTGAGCGGTCACTTTAGCGGCCATCTTAGAGAGCCAGCTGACCAGACGACTTTAATCCGCGCATGCCCAGAAGCCGTATGGGGATTAGTTAAATTGGATCACCCCGCGGGTCAAAGATTACTCTGCAGGGTCGGTGCTAATAGGCGTTTGTGTCTGGGGCTTGGCTGCAGGTGGCCGGCCGTACAGAACTACCGTACGGCCCTCTGAGCGGTGTGCGCAGCCGCTGTCCAAATACGGCCTTCTGCGCATGCGCGAGCCGCGTGAAGGTCATATTTTTACAGCAGGTAACTGCAGAGTTAACGGCCACTCTCGTGCGCGCGCGTGCGTGAGTGTGTGCACGTGCAGGGGACGTTAACTAAACACCATGTTTACGTCTTAATGACACATTCAACAGGCCCTTGTTCAGTGACATGTTGATTGGATCCAAATTACCCTCACCCTCCTTCAATCACCCCAACCCCCTCCCCGCAGAACCCCAATCCCTATTGACCAATGCCCCCCGCGGGGCCCCGCTCCACCAATCAGAAGGCGTTTAAAAACTGCCTTTGGGGGAGTTGGTATTGGGGAATAGGGGTGTGAGTCAGAGGCATGGTGCGATGTTTGTGGGGGGGGGGGGGGGGTAATTGGGGATGGAACTGATTTACTATCTGATTTACCCTCTCCAACCTACCCCTGATTATTCCGGTCACCCTGCCCCCTGACAAACCCACCCCCATTCTCTAATATCAACACGTCATTCACATCCTCAGCCACGAACATGTTTCAGGCTGGAATCCTGCTATGGACACTTGATGAATTTACCATGTATTGTTAGATCCCTTGTGCATGTGAAGGACTTGGGTAGGGGTGCTTCAATATGCTTTATTTACAGAGGTTGAGTGTTCATTATGGATAATGCACCCGGCGAAGAAGGGTTAATGGCACTGGGATGTGTTTAAATGAATGCTGAACCCCCGGCTTTACGCACTGCTTATAGAACCGGGCCCCGTTGTCAGTGGCAGCGATTTGTCACCGGTGGGAATTCATTTATGCATACCATTATCAGCATGATGCATCCCTAATCCATTAACATACCTTCTCTGCGTTGAATATGCCCGGACCAGGAGATTGCGCCGATTTATTTACGGTGAAACCACTCAGTGAGAAATGTGTCTGCATTCCGTTGTGTTTGTCACTAGACAACACTTGTAACCACGTTCAGTCCGCCCGAAATAGAGTTAATCTTATCATTATCAAGAAATCTTTCAAGTCTTTCGGGCTTGTCCATCAATTCAGACCCTTAAACAATCAATCAATGATGCAGAATCTAGATATAGTCATGTTATTTAGTTGTGACATAAAAGGTCAGTCATTGGGTGTGGGAAGTAAACGAAATCTCACCATGGTGAATGTGAAGGGGTGAGATTTCTACCTGAATTCATCACGTAGATTCATCACCAATCCTGTTGTGTAAAACCAGCGAGAAAAGCTGAACCTCGAGGAGGTCCGTATATATACCCTTAGGGTCGCAGATTCTGCTGATGAATGGAACAGTAACAGTTCTAAGTTACTTCCTTTAAGCAGGTCCTTCTCCCCCTTACTCAATGTCAATATGGGACCGCATGATCGGTCTGTAGTTTGCGGAAAGAGGGTCGGGTTTCGTCCCAAATTGTTCAAAGAATTTTGCAAAAAGAGTTTATATTGAATAGGATTCCTCATAAAAGGATGTTGTTTTGTAAAGCCAGATTTCTTTTTCCATTTTTGCACTAAGAAAAGAGAGTTAAAGTCCTTAAAAACCAAGTGGTTTTTTAAAGAAATTTAAATATCTTATGTGCCCCCCTCCATGTTACAGACATGGCAGTCTTCCAAGGAAACCCTTGTTTTCATTTTCAGTTTATAATTTTCGTTTTTCGGTAAATTGGAGTTCATTCACACCAATAATCACTCCCCCCCCCCCCCACACACACACACCAGCTCCATTCCATGGTCAATAAGGATGTGTTTTCCATGTTTTCTTAGTCCCTGTGGGGCAGTAAATTCCAGATGAAAAATATTTCCTCTGTTTTTTTCATGAATCCAACGCACACTGTTATGAGTGGGGGTCCTGGATAGCAGACCAACACGAAGCCACAGTGAAGCCACACTGAAGCCACATGGCGGACTTTGGCGTGGAGTGAATGCTCAGCGACCACTTGACTCGTGTTACTGAGGCTAGTAGTATGTGTTACTGAGGCTAGTAGTATACAGGAATGTCACCCAGACGCGGGAACACCAGCGCCGTCCCTCCTCCTACTCACCAGGTGCCCGTTTAATAATCTAGGATCGTACACGAGGACTCTTCTGTAACTCGTACAATGTTTATCGATTGATAATATTGTAGTTTTTTGTTCATTCATTTTTTTCTTTTATTCAGATAATTGCGAATTGGATACAATCACCTTTTTCAAGGCGTTCTTCCCTGAACCAATCCAAAAAGTCTGTTAAGGCCAACACAGTATTAGTCGTCCATAAGGTCTCTATAGGTGTTGAATAAAATTGACGCATATCGTCCCCGAGTCAAAATGACATGTAGTAAATGGTCTACATATACGATATTAGATTATCAAACGGGCCCCAAGCTATATGCAGACAGTCTACCCCCCTACCGCCCCTCCCGGCGCAACACTTACTCTCCTGTTTCATTCCCTATATGGAGAATGTAAATGACTCCCCCACCTACAATACAGCGTGGGAAGCAGAGACGGCCATCGACGTTTGTATGTCAGAAATTTGACTAGAAAAATAATATAAAAATACCTAGGTTCATGGGAGGAGGCGTAGGAGGAGCCAGTGGTGTTGTACTCCCGGGGTACACGAGACGGGAGGATCATATCAGACTCATATGAAACGGGGGTGGGGGTGGGTCTCAGGCCCCTGGATGGCGAGTCGATAGTCATCGCTATGAATACACACCAACTATACACTCCAGGTCCCGGGTATACGACCGCCCGGTCTCTATGGCAACACGCCCTTATAAGTCCCTTACTTTCGCATATAGAAGTGGCCGAGTGTCGCACCATGGAGTCGGTCCTGGTCCTTTTTTTATTATCCACCCAGCCCCCAAAGCTGGATGCAGACGACTGGATGTCCTCATACAAGTTTGTCCCTGCGTAAAGGACACACAGTCGCCCTTGGGGGAGATATCCGCGGTGGCTTATCTCTATTGCAGGTTCGCTGAAGATAAAGCTCAGTAAAGATTATATTGTTGGAGTGATTCATTAATGCCCCCACACACATTTACTCCACCATCCCGTCTGCCTTGCTGGCCATAATGGCGGCGAGATCTCGCGTGGATTGGTGGGATCTCGCGTGGTTTGGTATAATGTCGCGGCAGCTGGTCTCCATAGTATTAATCGAATTCTTTTTCTTTAAATTCGATTTAATTTCAGTAGCCAACACCTGCCGGCGGTCCGTAGAACCAAAGATTTGGATATTCTACTCAGATGATATTTGAATACATGTCTGAATACTCTACTAAGACCAGACGGCATGAGAATATGTTTGAATATTCTACATTAACCAGACGACATTTGAATATATGTCTGAATATTCTACTGCGAACAGACGACATTTAAATATATGTCTGAATATTATCATGAAACATCACAAAATTTCATATGATCGTTTATATGGCATGAGTTGTCTTGGTGGAATGATATAACAAAGCGCTGCTGAGTGATATCTGTAGCAAAAGACAATAAACGGCAATTATATGAAATTCAATGATGTTTAGATTTCATCCTACCCTACCACATGTTTTTAACTTCATATGTCATCGGTGGCATATAAAAATTTCATGGCATAAATGTGGCATACAGTTACACAATGTTAAGTTTATGGAGATTTATATAAGGGGTAGGATAAAACGACATTGGAATATATGTCTGAATATTCTACTGCAGATGGCATTTGGCTAAGCGGTAGAGACGCCGTGACACCAGCGTCCAGTTAGTATTCCCTTCCATCGGCGTCCAGTTGCTCACCGGGATGGGTCGCCCGCGTCCTAGCCTGCTCCTGAATAACAACCCCTCCCCTGGGGTGTCTGCCCTGCAATGACGCCTCCCTGGAGTCTCTCCTTGATGGGGACGGAGTTAGAGCACGGAGTATGTGGGCGGAGAGTGGAGACCAGTCTCCAAGCAGAGGTTAGGTACGCTTCACCACGCCAATACTCTAATAGCTGTGTAACATGGCCTCGTTAAACTGAGAACAGCGGCTTCTTTAAATATTTGATGGGTTTGGAAATCGCCAGGAGACCTTTCCCTGTTTGTGGCAACAATGCGATGAGATGAATGACCGCGTTGGTGATGTGGGTTAATGCAGCCGGACTCATTAACCAGTATCACCGTTACTGATAGCACGCTAGTTTCCATATCTGTCCCATAAATGTATATATACATGTATAGGCAAACCCAGCAGATTCTTTCATATAGGGCACAGAGTTGTTTCCAGTTATTTGATAGGCTATTAGATGGCTCAGTGGGAGTTCCAGTCTCCAAGCAGATGCTTTGTCCTGCTTGGAAGCCAAGCAGTGTGAAGGATCAGACAGGAGGGTATAATCCAGTCGGGGGACATACAGCTACATATCTACACTTTCCGATCTCTATCAAAGGCCAGTTCTTCCCATACCATATGTGGTGTGGTGTATAGCCACCTTTCCCTTTCATCCAAAGCAGTGGTAGATTTACTGCTATATCAAAGACCAGTCCCTCTCACACCATGTCTGTATGGTGTGGTGTGCAGCCACCTTTCTCCTTCATCTCAGCAGTGTTAGATTTTCTGCTATATCAAAGGTCAGTCCTTCTCAGACCATGTCTATGTGGTGTGGTGTGCAGCCACCTTTCTCCTTCATCCCAAGCAGTGGTAGACTTGCTGCAATATCAAAGGTAGGTCCGTCTCATACCATGTCTGTGTGGTGTGCAGCCACATTTCTCCATTGCAAGCAGTACTATACATACTACTATATCAGAGACCAGTCCTACTGATACCATGTCTATGTGGTGTAGGAAGTAAAATAAATCACTCCTTGATAAATGTGTATGAGTGAGATTCCTACCTAAATTCATAACCTACCTAAATTCACCTCATAGAGTCGATCAAACACAGCCTTTTGGTGTAAAAACAGTAGGAAAAGCTGTACATTGAGAACGTCTGGAAAGGACCTGTAATGGTTGACTAGGCGTTAAGCCAAACAAAGAAACAACTAATTATGGAACGGTATGCAGTGTGTACTTCCAGTGTTAGTAAAATAAAGTCTCTGAAGAACTGAGGCCTTTGTTCATACTTTATTAATAAGCGCGCGCCTTCTCACTGGGAAAGAGCCAGTGACTATGTTGTTTGTCATTTGGGAGACTCATCTTATTATTCTCATATATACCCCGCATAAATACAACCACTGAATCCTTCAATATTGTTAAAACCTTGTCTGGTCTTTCAGTGATGGGATGAGAGTATGCAAGTCACATGTTGAGGAGGAAGGAGGAAATCCGTATCCTAAATATATTTCATCTCATACTGATCTCTATCACTAAGAAACATCCTTCGCTTTATTAAGTTCAGGACTCAAATTAAAATGAATGAGAAACTGCCAGATAGGCAATTTTTAGAGGGTATCCTCTAAAATACTTTCTCATAAGCAGGAAGGTATAAACGTATAGATCATGTCTGCTGAAGTGCCGCTTCGGCTTGCACACACAATATTGAAATCCATACTGTACACACCTCAGTTTCCAGTTGATACATCTCACTAATTAATTAGCAGACCCTTTTACTTTACATTTCCAAAGACACCTGGTATCATCTCAATATAGTAAAATAGTGAATCTCCATACAGAGTACCTTGGCACTCAGGTAGAACCAGCCAATGGGCTTTCCTTGGAGATCTCATTCGAGTAAGGAGTTCTCCCTGCTGACGAGTGCGCATGCCCCAACCGACTACCACGCCACCTATCGGGACGCTCGGTAATCCCTCCCCAGCACAATCACAAATTACATTTGCCTCTGTGTGAAACCTAGTCTGGGAACAGTGGTCCGGTTGGTGGTGTGGGTGGGCGGGGGCTCATAATTCCATATATGGCAGTGCCACCAGGTGGAATATCATCAGCCACCCTCGGACCCTGCCCTGACTGGGGGTCAGGTGTGCCCCACACTACGTCTATAAAAGATGTAAGGGCGTTGGGGATGAATATGAATGACGCCAGTCTAGATGGGAGACCACTGTGACTTATCCTTATCATTCAAATATGTAACATGGATGGACGTTTCCTTCTTATCCATGGAAATCGTAGTTTTTAATTCCAGTATTTCTCGCCTCATTTTCGCCAATAAAACAGTGTAGTGTAGACTAAGAAAACAAATTTTTTAGAGAAAGCATTTTTTCTCAGTCTCTCTGAGGCAGTAAATCCCACATGGAAAAAACGTGTTTTAACGTGTTTCCCTGACCCCAACTGACATCCTTAAAAAAATCTCCACCGAGGTTTATCAAGGAGACTTAGGAATTTAAACATTAAGGGTATTGATACTGATGTTCATTCGATTGAGCGTTAGACCAGAGTGATTTACAGAGTCGCCCGATCACAAAACTATCGTTTGTTGTATTGATGATCCATTTCTTAGATTAGATTAAACCCAGGAATTGTCATATCAAAGGATATATTAATAGGGTCTATTTTTTTCTTTATATCACAAAATGACTATTTTCCTGTATACACTGGCTTTGAATCTGTATACAATAGATTCGAATCTGTATACAATGGTTGTGGTATTTGGCATTTTTTAAACGAAGGGTAGTCGATTAATGAGTTCCCATACAATGAGGACTTAATATATCATGGATAATAAAACTTTATACATCTCACCCTCGTCAGCGACAGTTTCACGGATGTCCTGCCAGTTTTGAGACCCACATGGACGGATCGACTCGTAACAGATCGGCTTTCACATACCAAACATCAATTCCAAATGGCTTTTCAAAGCTGTGACGTATAATAATCCATTCTAATCCTCCATCAGTAGGTGAGAATCAGTGGAGCTATAGATGATCCGCTATAATCCTGGATTACTGTGTGGCCAGCGATTCAGCCCAGTGGAAGTCTGATCGAAAGAGTCACCCATAACTTAGCCTTGAAACCTGGCCTATATACTCACATATTAGGCCAGGTTGGTACGGTCATTTTCTATTGTGAGTTGTGGGATTGCTCTGAGCTCGTTCCCAAGCTAATACCAAAGCTTTCTATGGTGTTTTCATTCCCAAATAGGTGGACACCAGTTCTCTCATCCAATCTGCCTGGTTGTGGTATCCAACAACAGAGCAGATACCATAATCGTTGTGTCAATGGCGTCACATGTGCGGGGTGGTTAGAAAATTGCATACATGACTGAATTGTCACTTTAACTCACACTGCTTGGAGCACCCCTGAAAAAAACCATTTTAATGAATCATTTTAAAAAGTTATCTATCATATTGTGAAATATTTACATTAGTTTATTTTGTATTTTCATTCATTTTAACCCAATGTAAAAGTGTTATCGGGGGATCTCGTGAGGGAGGGAGGCCTTCTTTACAGGGTTCAAGGTCGCTGAGAATATCCCTCTGCCTGTCCTATTATTCATTTGGACAGGGAACCAGTCGATTTATAACTGAACCCCATTACAGGTAATTGATATGTAATTGAGGTAGGTGGCAGCACGAGTCGCTGTGGGTGATTTACTTATAAGAGACGTGATTGCTGAGTCAGTATATTTTGGTACAGCTGGGTACATTAGTACTTAGCTATCCTTGACCCTGAATTCGGATCCTAATTGTAACCAAGCCACAACGATGAAACCAAGACTAAGTGCACAGATGAACGAATTCTCAAAATACTTATTTTAGTTTTTTTGATAATTCCACGTAGGTTTACTTTTTTTCTCAGTTTTAGATATCTTTGGTGCCATGGGAACATACTTTGATCTGTGATTGCTATATGGTCATAAAATCACTTGAAATAAACATTACTAAGATATATCCATCACTAGACATGCAGATTTAGCAGAGTGAAGGCAAATCAAATTATCGATGATATAAAAACATTGTCCCTGTACTGCCCTGCAACTGATATTATATTTAGCTAACATTCTTTCAATACATTATATACTTCATAGTGAATGAAAGTTAGTTCGGGGCGTCCATACAGAATGCAAGAAATGTTGGTCATGTTATGCTTAATTACATACAGGTAAAGTTTCATGATAGTTGGTGCTTTTGGCTGGTACATAATGCTAGTATTGTCAGGCAACGTTCGAACTGGCCAGGTTAGAAACCCAGGCAGTGTGTGTGTCGGCAGTGTGTGTGTCGACAGAGGTAAGTATCAACACCGATTGAATTACTGCCCCAAATAAGTGTCCCCTTGTAAGAGATATTAAACCACATATATCATGAAGTAATTTGAACTTGATGACTTTCATGACAATGAAGTATATCCCAGTAGTAATAATCAGGTTATTAATTCCGCCACACGGGAATGCCACGTACAGGGTGTGAGTAGTGTGTTATGGCTGGTTATATTGCTGTAGCGATGTTTAAAAACTCCCCTATACTGTGTGTGGTGTGATGGATGCTGTCATTAAACGGACGCCGGACACTATATAGCGACGGGGCGACAGTGCAGTGGACTGTGGTGGTGTTGGGGGTTTAGTGTGGGGGTGTTATGGTATACGTGGTGGTGATGGGGGTGGCCGTACGGGGTATACATGGGACAAGGTGGTGAGGGTCGCCGGCCATCGACTGACCGGCGCCAGACCCCCTCGCACCCCAACCCCTACCTCCACACTCCTCACCAACAGGTCCGCACCTCGCCCACATACAACCAGACCGACTGGCTTCAGTCCCTGGGCTCCGTTGAATAATCTAGACTCGTACATGTAGACCCTTTTGTGTATGTCATAGAGACCCAGGGACGACGTTTTATGTATGTCATAGAGACCCAGGGACGACGTTTTATGTATGTCATAGAGACCCAGGGATGATGTGGGTCAACTTAATTCAACACTTATGGACGACCAAATTAACGAACAGACTTAAATATTACTTAAGATAACCCTTGTACGAGGTATAGAAAAAAGGACCTCCATGTACGATCCTAGATTATTAAATGGACCCTATATCGACTGGTTTCAGTTCCTGAGTCTTATGCCTACCCCTCTATCCACCCACCCCTCCTCGGCGGGTTTAGGGTTTTGTTTTTGTACTAAATCCTGATCATGTTAGTGATAGATAGTGGATATAATCAGGATCCAGATATTTTCTGGGTTTTTTTTTGTGGGGGCTTCCATTTCAACATGGACGCACCATTCTCTCAGCAGATTCTTTGTACTCCTTGGTCTTACAACGGTTTAAAATTTCTGTTGGAAGAGTCCTGACGCACAAAGTGCCCCCTTTTCCCAGGAGATAGGGGTTGAATATACGCAATATCCTCGCATACGCTCTTATATTACTACGCGTCAACTCATCGGAGGATACGGCCGCATGTGTCCGAAGCCAGTCAATATTGTCTATGTATATACTGCAGAGGAAACTTCTGAAAGTTAAGGGTCAGAGCGTGCATCCCATCAAGTTTGAATCGCGCAGTAATTCACAAGGCGAAGCCGCGTGAATTACCTGGCGGTTCAAACAAGATGGGATGGAGCACTAACCCTAAACTTGAATAGGTTTCAGAATTCATCTCACCCTTTACATTGATATTCGTGACATAATCCCCCATTGGATAGTTTTCCTAAATATCTAATGGGCGTTGGATACGAGTTCCCAATGTTAAGTACATGGAGAAAAATACCAGGGGTGAGATGAACATACATATAGAATCCAGGGCTATCCATATTGCACTCGATCCAACCATATATCTCAGAGCAACGAGTATAGAGAACTCGTTGCTCAGAGGTAAGTGCCCTTCCATACTAGAAATAAGATGATATTGGGCATCAGCGATTACTGCTTCCTGAATTATATAAGATTGTAAGCGTGCTATTCTGTGGGGCGCTCTGAGGGTGGTAGAGAACATATGCTGAGTCATGGTAACTGCTGTAACATGCAGCTCTCTGGCCGGACGTTCCCGCTGTGATCCCGCAGACAAATATGTGTCTGCGGGACTGGCGTCACTCTCCCAGCGCCAGCCAATCTCGTCTAGAATCTGCCGGGAGAATAACACATTCACAGACTGGAATGTGTTGACCAGGTTCCAGCCCTGGTTTTCAGCCACTCGTAATGCCGTAATGAGTGAAAGCTCGTTAAGACTAAAATCTAACTACTCTTTAACCCTTTTCCTGCACCACCTAGTTCCCCTCCTCAGCATTACATGGCAGGCATTGCCTGCATAAACGACCCTGCTACGACAGGCACCTTTTTGGGGAAATAGCAATGTCACCTGATGTATCATGTGATTTGAGTAATTTACTTTGGTAACTGATGATATTCTGTTATACCAAATCAAAGGTCAATATGACTCTGATACTTTGTCAAAATTCCTTTTAGTTCAAACAATTATTTTTCTATTTATTGAATTTTGTACATAAATATCAATGATGCCTCAAAAATGCTGGAAGCATCTTCCTGTCGTAGCCAGGCAAATGCCTGGAGGTATCATGCTGCTGTTAAAGGGTTAATACACTATGTACATGCGGATTCTTATATAGAACTGGATCGAGAATCCTCTGAATACATTATGCTCCACGAGTTGCGATGCACCGCAATCGTCAGCGAGGTAAAGTCGAGTGACGATTATGGCACATCGAAACAGGGCGAGAAAACCTCGGGGCGAATTTGTTTCGGGGGGAGTTTTCCAGTATTTGTGCAGAATCCGGTCAGATAAAGTGCGGATTCCACTGAGCGACTGACCTATGCAGAAACCTGTCGAAATTGAGAACTGGCTGGATCTTAAAAATTCTCGAAATAAAATCGTATAAGCTGGCGGTGTTTCTGTATTTAAATATCTCCTGTTAGTTTCGGTCATTACTTCTGAACGATTCGTAATGATTCGTAAAAATTCATATCACTATACTATGTTCTTTGGTATACTCTGACGAGACCGGAAACTTTCTGATGAACCCTTAGTCCAGTGGAATCCAGGCTTTAATCTGGATTAGCGGACAGTGATGATCTTACCGGCCCTCAGATTTGGTCAGGGAGAGAGTGGACACCTCATCCGTCACCCACACCATATTTATATTCACATCTAGACACGATTACCATATGGAAATGCCAACTATCTGAGCATAGTTATACAGCCGCGCATAAAAACCTGTTTTAAGTTGATTTAGATGCGCCGACGATGTGATATGGATTATCCAGTTTTTGCAGACATTAATGCTAGCAGAGGAAGCTGTATAATAGAGTGTAGATATGCATAGGCAGCCCAGTAGCACCACCTGTTGGGGATGTCATTAGTGGTCTAACATGGTTTAGGCGTGGCTTTGCCTTGTTATTCAAAGCTTATGCACAGACATTGTCACAGTTTTTAAGATGGCAGGTGATGTTACGTTTTATCATTTAAAACGAGTTAGGTTATCATGAAAAGATCTCGTTGTTTGAATTAATGTTGTTGCTTTGCGATTAAAAGTTAGGCATTTTATATGAGTATGGTAGTTCTTTATGTTTTAAGTTTACTCTTGACAAATTCCATCCTATATTATTAACATGTTACCCATAGTCGCTGTCTTTATGAAACAGGGATGGCAGCTGAGTATGATATTAATTCATCATAGAATCATTATAGAATCATTCATTTGAATTATGCTATATAATCTGATAGATTGGCCCTAGAATTGATTCGGACGTGAATATCCTTAAATAATGATAATACTCCTTAACCCTTTAAGGGCGAATGATGCCTTGAGGCATCATCCAGCCCAGGGCGAATGATGCCTTGAGGCATCATCCAGACCAGGGCGAATGATGCCTTGAGGCATCATTTCTCAAAAACCTATAAAATCGATTTTAACCAAAAATAATGGAGGAACATTAATGAAATTTTCACAGAATGTGTGTATGATACCATTATTAATATTTCTATTCAAAAGAAATACAATTTTTAAGATTATATATCATATCACGTGATAAAACAATTGAATTATGGGTTTTAACAACTGTGTGCCCGTCCCCTAGCGGTATACATTGCCACCAGCACCCGTCCTCAAGGCAGTAGGTTGGCCACAGGCACCCGTCCTTAAAGGGTTAAGGGGGTGTTCCACTGGCCCGACGGTAGCCGATTCTGTAGCCAGACAATCGCCGATCATCATCGGATGCCCTAGAATTTCTCAAATCTTTGAAAATGGTCATTTATTAAACTATTATTATCAGAATTAAATAAATTACAATACGTGAGCTTCCTCTACAGGGCCCAGGAACAATTGATCGGGTGAGAAATCGGCCTGGTGGAGCACACCCTATAGAAACTAGAAAGGATAGTTCCTCCGAATGGTCCTCAATAGTCCTGAATGACCTCCTCCACCAGATTGGGCTTCATCTACTTCGTCGCTGACTGTAGAAGTCGCCCATCGATCATGTCGTGAACTATTTCAGCTTCCATCTTCAAATAATGCCAGGAGAAGACCTCGAGCCTCCTCGCCGTTAACAGGGACTCAATAGTGACAGACCTGGTTCCATGGGCGGCGTAGGCCAACAGCCTGACAAGTGGAGATGTGTTTCTGTGTGGGTTTTAATGGAACTCGGTGAAGTTTACTCAGCGAGGGGACGCCGAGGAGACGCCGGGCAGACGCTCGTCAGACGCCGCCTTCCCGACACGCCACCTGGCGTCTTGTAAAGTAAACCGGTGGGTCACAAGAGTAACACTCGACTTGGAGGGGAGGTCAGCTTGTTCAACTACTGTCAACATACACTTATAGGTCGTCCAGGACTAGTTGTGCTGCACTCAGCTGTAAGACAATGTCAGTTGTCCATTGTTGTGGGCAGATAGCAACTGTACAAAGAAAGGCCATAGTGAACAGTGAATACAGCTACTTTGACTTCGCTGCTCATACACTGGGCTATGATGTCTGGCGAGATAGATCGATGTTAGAGCTCTAGACTAATAAGGTTGTGAGTTCGAGTCCCATTGCAGCCACCTCTCTTTCTTATTCAGTGGCCGGTGTGATGTGCAGCCACCTTTCTCCTTCGTCCCCATCAGTGGTAGATGGGGACGAAGTCCTTCTGATATCATGTCTATGTGGTGTGGTTTGCAGCCACCTTTCTCCTTCATCCCCAGTAGTAGTAGACTTTCTGCCTGAATTCATCTCATAGATTCAATCACTACCCCGTGGTGTAAAACCCGTGAGAAAAGCAGAACCTTTGAAAACCCCGGAAAGAACCTGTAATGGTCAACCGGACGTTGACAAACAAACACTCACATACATGGAGTAAGATGGAAATTTTGTATTGTAGCAGTCAGACAGGGTATCCTAATTCTAGGGCTGGTCATGTATCATAAGTACAAGCACAGAATGCCTCTCCACCCACACATCCGCCGATCAGTACATTGGACAACGTTCGGCACTCACCCCAGCAGCTGCTGGATGAACTATAGCCACAGATGGCAGTCGGTAGGTGGTGTCCAGGGGTTTCTTGAGAGGGTACCAAGTGGATGAAGAGGTGAGGTGGGGTGGTAGGGTACAAGGTAGGGTATCTTTGGGGTACACAGGCGTATCTAGTGGTATGTGGGAGAGACAGGGTACTTAAAACCTGGCAGAAGTAGTTCAAGCTATGCTTGTCTACATAAATCACTTCCTTTGGACTTGTCAGAGTGTACATGGCATGATTGAGTGTGTTAACTCGTTAGTGGCAGTGGGGTCCAGTATGTGTTACTAGGTATATCCCCAGGTAGAGTATAGTTAACAGCTACAACACCACACGAAGCAGACTTGATGAGAAACATTGTGCTAGAGGCTTTGTGCTAGATTTACTTTGTATCAAATGCTGTGACCATATCAAAGTAAGGCACAGCAAATAAAACTGATTAATATCTGCAAATTGGTTGAAATCAGAAACTATATAAGCTCTCTGTGGTCACATACTGTAATGGTGGCAACACCTGTAGGGCCATCTGGGTAACAGGATTACTCTTTTTCACTCGAGGTGAAGCTGAACACCCACTGCTTGCGACACACTCAGACACGATTAGGACATGGCTACAAATAAAAATTCATGCATCATAGCAATGTCGGGAGGTTGAAGAATTCTGTGTCGTAGTGTGTCAGAGTACGAAACCAAATTTATTCCCGCATCGTAGCCATGTTGAAAGGTTAGAACTGCGTCGTAGTGCATCGGAGGGCTTGTCCGAGTGTGTTGGGAGCTCAGGTTTTCAGGCCTTTTAAGGGTTGGCTCTCAGATGCACCTATATCCATCTGGGTCTAGTGGCTTGGTAGTCATTAATAGGTTTCTTTACAGAGTTAAAAGGATAAAAATGCCTGAATGACTTTAATAGAATGGGCCAACTTCTTGGTGTCCCCCCGCTCTACACAATACACTTATCTATCCAGGGAATAGGGTCCATCTATAGAACGGTTCTTACCTTTGTGTAACTGAACATATATATATTGAAATAAGATACTGCTGTTCACCTGCAAGGATAAACCGCTTTCAAAAAGAAAACGGTAAAATGAACCTGCTAGAATTTCATATATAGGCACTTCAGATGTTTGATATCAAACAACATGTGCATGATGACTAGTATCTTTGACGCAAACCACAATAGAACCTAAAGAGATTGAGTGGCTATGAAGTAAGGCTTCTTTCAAAAGGGTACTGAAAACCTAACATGTAAGTAAGATAATAATTTGTCAACATCACGGTAATCACCCTGTAATGACGCCCTCCTACTTCTCAATACATCTGGTTAACACACACTCCTCCCCCACCACACACCCCTGTTGGCAGCCCCCATGACTAACTGACACACCCGCCCATACATCATTGTATAAGCACAGCACATGCGGAGTTTTGACTCGGCCAAGTGTGGCACTTGGCAAGTGGCCAGTTGGTTAAGTGCGGCCTGAGCTGGTGCAGTCAGTGAGCAGGTTGTGAGCTGTTTGTGAGCAGGTGCCTGAGAAGGCAGCTCCACCTGTGACCACCAGGGTGTGGGCAGTTTAATAGTGGTGGGTACGTGAAGGTTGATTCTGATCATCATATGTTATACTGTATTATTATTGGTTTAATTTATTTATTGAAGCTCTCGCATTCAGCAAGTTTTTCAACCAAAATACATGGATTCAAGTATGAAATACAAGCAACCTGGTTACATCGAGATCAAAAGTATTTATGTAGAATAATGCTTTATTTACTCAGGGTAAATCAAACAACAATACCAATGAATATAACAAAGTAGTTTAAAACAAAAATAGTATAAACTGAGCCTCGTTCATGCCAATATAACAATAGTTTGAACTTCCATGCACACCTGTGCTCCACGGCGTGGTCCGCACCACGTGTGTGTCATCTTTTCCCGGTTTCACTGAGGCAGTAAATTCAACATGAAAAATATTGCCATGTTTATCGCAAGAAAACCTTCACATATTTTTCTAACTCCTTTTTTGTTTTACCAGATTGCTGCAAGATTTACTGTCACTTGAACATAATGGTTCCCTATGTTATATATCAACTTATCAAGTTACTCAGAGGAACATTGTTTTTGATGCATGAAAATGAGCAAAAGGAAAACAAAACTACACGAATTATGATGGAGGGTGCCAGGACTGTAACGCATGGCTGAGACACCTTGGCGGCAGTGAAATTATCCGAATATCATACTGAGAATGAAGGATGTTGGTAAACCTCTGATTCACTCTCCCGACATGAGCCACTCACGTACTGCTCCCCAAGCACAGACCCAGACGTGTCGCTCTCCAAACACACACCCAGACCCAGCCTAAAACTATCCACATGAAATATTCACTGATTCCCCGCTGCCTGAATAGGTTTTAAGCATGAGGAGTTCAGGGACCAGCGACTACAGACGCGCCGCCTCGCGGAGATCACGTGGTCTCTCTCCGCGAAGCTAACCGCCAATTAAAGAAGCCACTGCAGGCTGGAGAAGCCATGTGAGGAGCGTCGAACCCCTTTTTTTAGTAACACCAACGACTGTATACTCGTTGGAAAAAACACCCCGATCTTGTAAAACATAACTGGGTTGAAACAGAGGAAGTATATATAAGTCATTATCCTTTAAGGGCATATCGTGATTGCTAGTTCAGCAATCATCCGGATTGCGCCATTGTAGTCGGGGTGCAACCACTGTTATCAGTTGTTATATTCTATAGATAACATTGAGACGAGGCTAACATTCCTCTATGGTAAGCCCAAAAAATATTTTTGATAAGATCCATTGGTGATTGGTCCCGTCACCTGGTGATTTTGATGTGGTCGGGGGGGCTAGATAGCTCAATAGCTATGTACCGTATACAAATGTTATTTAATCTTCCTGAAATACGAGTGTGATGCTTTGAACAGAGGATGAGCTTATAGAGGTCCCGATTGATGTGACTGGAGGAGTCCCAGCACGCGAGCAGGAGCGGGTTGTGATTTAAAACAAACCCTGGAGTTCGGAGTGAAGCCAGACGTTAGTGTGCGCTGTGGACGACAGGGGTCGCGACGACTGGTGTGTCGGCGATTCGATTAGGACGAGATGAGATCGATTTTTACTGCCGTGAATAATGGCGATGACTCAGTATTGGTTTATCCTGTCGTTAACGCGTGTGGAGACCGCAAGAGGGAGCCCAGTACAGCTCACTCTCCAAACACAATCCTTGGCACGTGCTCCTGGACGGTCAGCTTCATAACAATACCCAAATTTACCTTCATAAATGTGAACACGAAATTTTCTTTTCGCACTATCTTTCTGTTTTTGTTGAAGAGAATTATATCACACAGCAAGGACACAGGATGAAAAATATGTGAATCGCAGAAAGATACCAAGAACCCGCTTGGAGAGTGTGGTATCTGATCTCTTGAGATCAATCAGTATACTTCGTTCATCACCAGCTGGTGCAATACACAGACAGTGCTCCATTCGACAAAACCATTTCAGATGAAAATAAAAACTAGATATTGATAAGTATTCTAGTCCCATATTGTCAAACTCTATAATTGGGTGCTGTTTGTTTTCAGTCAATACGGACTATAACTGTCATTGATATGATACGATGTGTGGTCTCACCAGAAGCTCCTGGACGAACTATAATGCCATGCTCATTCGCTGCTAGTTCCGTGCATGTTCGTGGTGTGTGGGTAAATGGTCACACTGGGACCTGTCCACATCTTACATCATGTAAACTGGATCTGCTGAAGGGATCATGTGTATGTCCTTAATTCCCTCCTTGGGGAAAGCTATACCATGGAGGGGTGTGAGAAACCCCTCAAGGCATGTCCCCATGACAGGGTACAGCACACTGTACTGTGTCAGAGTCCTGTGTGGTTAGCTCATAGGGACCCAAAGTGAGCAGATACAACTCTATTGAGATACTCATACAGAGACAGTTGAAGTAAATAATGTACACTTGAATAGTACCAAATGAGACCAAAACGAGGTCGTACTCTCAAGCCCTCATAGCTTATTAAGCACGGAGCCTCGTTCTTACGAGCATCCGGAAGTGTTTGTTATGAGCACGGGTATCTGCCGTTTCAGTGGGCTTACTTTGGTTCCCTATCATAGCAGTCATTGCTGGTCAATCTTTGATACACTGTGCTATTTGGATCACTCACAACTTCTAACAATCTTGATGCTATTAGTATTCGGATTCTCACTAGTCTCTAAGCCGTGAGAAGAAGGCAAGTGGGTAAAAGCCTCTGTAAGTAGCACCTGAGGAAGTAAGGCAGGAGTAGATCTGAATCATCTGACTCCTATCAGCCATAAGGAGGCTGCATTTCTGGTAAAGTTGGGTGGAGACCCTGGAGAAATTTGGTCCTGGATTGCTGCTGATAACTACTAATCTTACAATTTAAATTGCTTCCTCCCCGACTCGCTCGTTCCACTAGACACAAAAGAATAATAAAATGAAACGGAATAACCTGTCGATCTCGAGTCTCACTGTAGCGGGAAGTAGTCTCCAAACATAAACCTTGTTGTGTCCAGTTGCGCTAGGAGAGTGAGCAGCCATTTCCGGATCCGGTGCCGCCATTTATAACCGCTGAGTCATGGTTGACCTTCACCCTGATCCCCGTAAATGACCTTTGACCCGGGGGTCGTGACCTCTGCGGGGGGTCGGGCGGGAAATAGCAACACGTTGACGTCGTCCGACCGCCTGGAAAATCCAGAATGATCGAAGCCGTACTAACCAAGCACCAAACGGAACGGACCATGGAGACGTCATAGAGAGAGCACTAGGTGCAGGTGTTGGACTGAAAAGACGAAACCGGTTTATTGGGGTCGGGGGTGCAGGGAAGGGGTGGCCGAGGTGTTGGTGCGAACTCACCTGTGGGGAAATGGCGTTTACAGGTGTCGCCACCAGGTGTCTCTCACAGGTGAAACGTACGGTAAAGTACGCCCCACTGCTACCACTCTGACCTCTGCTGGCTCATCCATTGGTGTCTCCTTATGGGGCTACGCAACTGCATATTGCACTAAGCCTTGTACGGAAACGTGAACACACGTCATGGTAACTCCATTAAAAGCAAAGTGACTTCTAAATTGCTGCATTTTTCATTTGTCAGTCTCAGAAATTTTCAGACAACTTTTGCGTGAAGAGTTCTTTGTTGTTCCTGTGCAATTGTGGCTGTCACTGGAATGTAGACATGCGATATTTTAACATGGTGTCTAGTGATACCATTCCTGATCTCAATTTGTTTCATAGACGTTCAGATTTGCTTGATTTTCCTATCCACGCTATATGATATTGGTGGCACACAGAAACCCTAAAGTTTTAACATCGTACCATGTATGCTTGTGGATACATTTGCTACGGTGTCAAACAATTACATGTCATATCTGTGGTACCATCCCAAATAAATCTGTGCAGTTAAAAATAGGGAGAACTGAAGGGTTAGCAGAAGCCTGGTGTACTGGTTATAATGCATGAGCGGTGATTGCAGGGTGTGCGGTTCGAATCCCACAGGGGGTTGATGGGAAGCCTGGCGTGTGATTTACCCCTGCCGGCCGCTAGATGGTGCTGGGATCGTGGCGGGAGTGGGGGCAGTTGTTGATCCCTGATCTCTGAGAGGCGGGCAGGGTTCCCAGTGGACCCCCACTGTGTACCCTGACATGCCCCGCCAAAGATCAACATGCACCCAAGTAGGAGGACCAATTAAAGAGAGGTGGACATGCATACAGCTCCCTATATTATCCCACTACTGAACTAAAGAGAAAAGAACATGCACAGAACTCCCTATTTAAGTCCGCAACAGAACAGAGAAGAGAAATGGACATTCATAGAGGTTCCTGTTTAGGCCTGCTATAGAACTGAAGATAAAAATACATAGACCTCCTGTATTATCCCACTGCAGAAGTACAGATGGATGAATATGCACAGAGCTTCACATATTATCCAGCCACAGAACTAAAGAGATGTGGGGCGATGATGCTGTGTGTGCGGATAATGACTGCAAAATCCACGCTTTTTCCTACTGGCAGTCACTGAATGTGCACCTTTGGGATTGTAAGGTAAAACATCACAACATATACAGAACTAAAGGAAAATGAACCTCTTTGATCTCATTATTTTATCTCGCTATGAAACGAAAGAGAAATAAATATTCGCATACCTTTCTCTTTCAGCGTGCTACAGAACTGAATATAAATAAACCTGAGCTCTGCATACTACACCACTATAAAAGTTAGGAGAAATGCGAATGCACTTTATCTCATTCCTGGTATTTTTGTCCCATAGACTGAACATTGCGAACTTGTTCTCCATGCCCCTACTCATTTCAATGCTACCAGATATTCACTCGGATCGTTCATATGACTGCATCAAACTCTTGAAAAATGACCAAAACTTGTTAGTTTCTTCTTTAATCCAGTTACACAACTAATAGGAAATGAACTTGCACTCATGTAACAAAACCTGATACAAAACTGAAGAGAAATGAACGTGTACAGATTGTACTATTCAATCTGGTACAGAACTTAAGAGAGATAACCTGCGATTGAGTTCTTTTATCCCACTAAGTTTATGTGAAATAAGAATGAGGAATTGCATCGAGATCTGTCCGAAAATGTGACATGAGTTTTGGTTGCGGAGTAACCATTTGAGGCAAAGGTAAGTCAGATTACCTAGCCAACAAAAACGAACAACATATTTTCAATGGCTACGGATCAAGTGCAGTTCAGATTTTATCTCATTCATATCACTGATTGATTAGCTAACGTCTGTGACATCATGACCCATATGGAATACTCCATAGGCGTAGAGTACGAGTTCCCAATGGTAAGACTGGGTGAAAGATACCAGGGGTGAGATGAACATGCATACAGCTGTTTCAGTCTGATACAAAAGGGAACTGAACATGCATTCCGGGCCTTATTTCAGTCTTGTATGAAACTAAGGAGCTACATTCAGCTGCCTGCAGAAGCCCCGCGGTATTTTCCCCTGGGAACTGTGCCTACCAGTGACAGGCTCCCTCACCTCCGCACATCGTGTATTCACATCTCACACTGCGCCGCTTGGTGCCCTTTACATCCCTATCCCATGCAATCTCCCCGCTGAGTCTCTGATTCACCCCCTAATCTCCCCCGCATTGCCCTTATTTACTCCTATTTACGCTCTATTTACCCATATTTTACACGCCAGTAATTGCCTCGGTCTCAGCAACGACTCTGCTTGAAGATGTGAGCTGCTCAGGAGACTCTCCAAGCGTAGTTCCTAAATCATCCACAGACACAGTCTCGTCTGTGGAGAACATACATTTAGGTATCTTCTCTTTCTTATTGACCTGTGTCCAGCCTTGACCAGGCACCGGACCAGGACCCCTCTTCCGACGTCCACACTGGTTACTGTGTATCGGAGAGTGCAGGGGAGACTGTGGGGGGAGAGGAGCTGCTCTCCGAGCCCAGAGCCTGCCATCGTCTGGGCCCCGGCATGTTGTACAAAACATCCTAATAAATTGACCGAATTGTGGGGTCCTGTGTGCCGCGTGTGTCTCCACCCCAACTCTCCCAGCGGAGACTCGGCTCCCCTGTTCTCACGCATACGTATACACGCTGATAGCAGTGCTTGGAGAGCCGCGGGTGGGCGGGGCGTTGATAGTGTGGTCGGTAGGGGGCAGTGTGGTCTCTGTGGTGATGAGGCTATATTGCTATCTGCTCCGACTGTGGATGCCAATGTTCCCCTGGTGGCACATTCGAATTCGTCAAATTGGGCTCAAACGTCAGAAGTGTTGTCCCAACCCAGACTAAATCTATCCCCTACTGGTCTGTATAGCAGTCTATGAGTCTGTGTGCCCTTTACGAACTGCACTAGGGATGCCTCAGTGCACAGGGAGATTGTCTGGTCTTCTTCCTCCTTGTTTGTTGTTGGGCACCCCATGTTTTTAGCTCAAATGATTGCGCAATCTTGGTTTGGCGGTGAACAATGGATAACTTTTATGCATCGAAATCCGTAGCTGTCACAAGTTTTGGTTGCGGAGTAATCTCACGCGGCAAAGCTAATAGTATATTTTTAGTGGCTATGAATTTCACCCCTGTCACTTTCTAATCGGCTAATGTTTGTGACATCTACACCCATGAAGCATTGTCTGTGACCCTCGACAGTCAGTGAAAGTCTTCAATCTCATTGGAGGGACGAGTCTGGACCCGACCATAAGAGAACATCTGATAGTGTAAACAGTTTGATTCGGTCGGGACTACTCTGGTAGCATATAGGTTCTTATCTCCCCCCTGGTATTTTTACTTAACATTGGGAACTCGGTATCCATGTCCTTACAAGTATTGCAGTCCGTTCTCCATGATCTATATCATATGTGATGCCTCTTCCTTTAGTGTCTACAGGGGTGAGATAAATACAGAAAGCAACTCGTTTTGGTCGAAGGCTTTGTTCTCCAACGTAATATTCACTTGGCTGTCGCCTCGTTCATATCACTCCACATCAAACTCTTGGAGAACGACGACTTTGACAAAACTTGTTGGTTATTTCTTTACTCTCAAATGGTTTAATAATGTCTGGTCTGGCCACGTCCAGTCTGGTCGCGATTAGTCTGGTCTTGACTATTCTGGTTGGTTGCGTTCAGTCTGGTCGCAACGAGTTTGGTCGCGTCGCTTCCGCCAAAACAATTTCCACGCATCATCTTTGTATCAGCTTTACGGCTCCATGCCTGGTCTATAGTTGTGAGTACGTCTGTCTAGATTTTGTTCAGCACAGTCTTGTTGTGTCTCGGACTGGTGCCTTCCCCTCCCCTCTCCGTCTGCCCCACACTGCTGGGCGCGTGCTTGTGTGTGAGAGGGGGGCGGGGGGGAGGGGGGGGGGGAGCAGGCAGGGCGCTACCAGCCGTCTTTACACTAATACCCCTTCATATGGCTCTGGTCTCAGCTGGTATTGAAGGCTGAAAGCGTAGATGTAGACCGAGAGGCTGGGAGCGCGCCCGGCGAAATGAGATAAATACAAAGCGTAATAAAATAGCTGTTTTCCCAGTCAGCCTCCACTGTGCCTTCAGACCCAGCCCTATAGCGCAGCGTGTACGGTCTGCTGAGACCTCGGGCCTCAGGCATATATTGTCAACGTTTAATACGGCCAGATTTTCGGCTGGATCTTTTGTATCCAAGAATAATGGAGACATTGTACAGTCGCTAAACATTTGCCGCATTTCTATTGCATTGCTGTTCATTACCATGAGGAATTTACTCGAAGGTTTTCCATTTGTCTTTTTTTTATCTAAAAAAGAAACAAATTTGGTTGATTAACTTCATATGTGTCTGTGTCATTCTGTTGGGTTCCTGACGCTCGTTTCATCAAATTGATGGAAATTAGAGAATGTTCGATTCTATTCCACGGATCCATCTTTAAATGAAGTGTAAATATATATGGGGCAGATCTAGCTGTAAAATGAAATAAATTTTAAATGCCAATCACATATCACTATCATATAACGTATCAGTATTTTTATTCAAACCCGTAGATTGATTGCGAGTTGGTATGTTCACCATTGATGAATGAGCATTAGATTATAAGTGAATAACGATTACAAGATTTTGGATATATTCAGTTTATGGATCATTTTCTGTAACCCACTAGCACCCAGTTACCATTTCTGCAACTGCCTGAGCACCAGTCGGTCTTCAGGTATTTTGGTCTTGAAAGATTGGTCTTGGTCAGCTGGGCATGCCTCTAAAACCCTGAGACACTCTGCTCCTTTCCCAATACTACCGTGAATAGCCTGCAAATAGTGAAGGGATAGTTTTTGCAACACAATGAATCCATATGTGACTACTGAAACCTTTAGGCAATGTATATAGGGGCTCTCATAAGAAAACAAAGACAAATACCTATAGGATATTGATAGGGAAACGTGAATGCCAGGCCTTTTATCATCTTTCTCCAGGAACATTGGTTGTATGTTTATATTGAAATGAATACTGACCTAACCTTACTATCTGTATATGTTTGGTGAGCCATAACAACCAATTCGCTATTAACTGAAATGTAGACCCTCACATCTAGATACGATACGATACACGCCCATAGATCAATGTGGTTGTAGTTCACAAGCTCCAGTCAGGATATCAAGTACAGTGCCGGGAATTCAGAGTGGTCTAAATGAAAACGTCTTCATACTGAGTAGAGAGAGCTTTCTATCATTGGCATTCGTTCTGCTCACTAAATGTATGGGAAGGTGAAAGCCTTTATGATGTAAATATCGTTCCCGGATCCACATTATCTATGGTGAAAATGGAAGAACCAATAATCTATAAATGTTTCTGTTCCCATTCCCATCTGTGAAATAGAGATCCGTGCTCCGAAATTGTAAAAAGAAGTAATACAAGAATAAGAAAGTGTTGATACCCACCTAGAGAATTTTAATTCAATTATCAATATACTGCCTTAAGTATGTATTTGTGTATTTAATCTTAATGGTTTTTTTGTCTTGCAGGTAAGAGAATCGGCCTCTACTGTAACCCCAGGTATATCGGTGAGTAGAACCAAAATACAACTTACACAGGAGAGAATTTTAAAAGAAACCTATAGGTTTTGGTCAAAGTCGTTATTCTCAAAGAGGTCGACGCCGAGTGAATATCATGTCGTGTTCAAACGAGTTGGAAGAATATGGATTTTGACCAAAACGAGATGCTATTTTCTGTGTTTAAAAGAACAGACGAGGCACTGGATATGTGATGTCATAGACCATGGACAACAGACTATAATATTCATAGGGGGATGGGGAACGAGTCACCAGTGCTAAGCCTATGGCACAAAAATACCAGGGGTGAGATAATACCACAAACTCCAGTATTGGAGTTGGTCCATTTGGTTTAAGTCTTCTGAAGCATCCGAGTCTTTTAAGAAGACTTTGTCAGGAAAAGCATGAATAATTACCATTCAAATGGGAATGGAAAGAGACACATTCGAGAGCCTACTTCACCTTCCAGTCACAATGAAAGTTTTTAAAAAAGAGAGGTGGGGACACGTAGTTCTGGTACGCTGTTCGAAATAAAGGTGGCGCAATTGTATTTTCTATGGCCTCACATAGAGTTTATAGATCTCTGACCTTAACTGATTGGGCCCAAACCACACTCAACATTAACAGATAAATGATAAATAAAGGAGACCTTAACATGAAACTGCGCCTGCATACATCATTAACTGTGGTTCTCCAGTTTTGTGTCCAGTTAACAGCACAAATTACCACATACTCCGCTATCCCTGCAGCCCCCAGCTACAAGGCAATTGTCGCATTTACGAGCGTCGGAGCAGGCGCAGCCGCTACCTGAAAACAGCTTAATTGTCGTCATTATGGCTTCTGGTGATTACCTTAATGAGAGTTATCGGAAGTCAATGACCTGCTTCGCAACGCCCTGCCGAGATCGTCTCCACCCGCGTGCTTATAGAAAAAATGACAAGATGTTTGTTTAAGTAGAGGGGAAATGCAAATCACTGCCGTCGGTTCTAGTTATGGATTTTTAACCTAGATCCTTTTTAGAATCTATAATTTTTGTGTCGAGTTTTTTTCCCTGTTAAGTGGTTCATGGAAGTGATTACGGAAAATGTTAAAGGACAATGCCTCTTGCAAATCAGATATCAGATAGTGTGAATTATTTTTTTCTGAAAAAGGGGAAGGGGCTTAGACACTGGAGTTGATACATACAACACTAGATGGATAGATGTGGTGGGAGTTTGTTTAAAGCTCCATGTGTTATTAAGCACATGATTGCGCTGCTTACGAACATGATTTTGAGAGTTTTGAGTGGGAAGTAGGTGCAGAATGAAGTAGAAAGGTATACCGAACTTAATGTAAAGTGCAGGGTCAGAGCGAGGGACTTGGTCGCGGTAACAGACACGCGACAGTAGCCAGGAGGGGACGGGCCGTGTTTGAGGTTACCACTGACGTGGGGCGGAAGGGGCGGGCGGATACTGCTGGGCATTGCTTATCCGTCTGTGGTGGGAACTGCTCCTTGTTATAGAATATCTCATACTTACAATGTCTTTGATAACAGTGGATAAGAGTTTACAAACCAATTGAATTTTGACGCAGGTTTTAGCGGATTTCACCCTTCGCTTGTGGGCTCAGCATGTACAGAACATTTTTTTTATTTGATCACAAAGACAGTACAATCGCCCTCTTTGGGGCGTTCTTCCTTGAGTCGTCTTGTAACATATATACAGATGGTAGGACAATACTAGACAAGACAAGACTGGACAGGACAATACAGAAACAAATAGTACGAAGACTGGACAGGACAGGACAGTACAGAAACAAATAGTACAATGACAGACAGGGCAAGACAAGTTGTGTGTTGCCACCGGATCGTCATACCATATCCACCCACACATAATGTTAATTTTTGCTAGTTCCAGTAAGGGATTATACATATTGAAATTGTCTAATTTTAGTAGCAACTATACCGATTATTTAAGGTTATTAGTGGGACATCAACAGTGGTCATATGGCCCCCTGAAGTATCTTTTATGTTTCACCAGTAGTATTCAATGAGCAGTTTAGGGTCATGATAGCGATTAAATTCGCCCACCCTCCCCTGGCCGTGGGCATTTCTCGGTCACCTGCCGTGTGGCAGACCTTGACAGTGACACAGGTGAGAGAGGGGGCTGCGGTAAATGAGTTCTACCTGTTGACCCTCACTGTCCGCCCCTGGCACGCCCCCAGCTAATCCGGGCCCGTTTGATTGACAGGTGGATGAAACATTGATCAGTAGCACTACCGCTCTAGTGTGACTGCGAACTCGGGGGGAGAGTGAACACCACACACAGGGCCCCTTATGTATGGGGAAACAGCCCCCAGTGTCCACACTAATCCACTCTTGAAAAGAAAATGAGAAGCCCGGCGGATCAGTGTTGGGCATGCGCCGCGGTTCCATTTCCGGTATGTTGTCAGTGGTCGGAGAAGGAAATACGGCACAGTGCGACGTATGTATTAATGATGGCGGCGATGGGGGGCTAACCGCTCTGCCTGTGTTTGCACGCCGTTTGGTACTTGTAGGCTAAATGAGTGTGTGGTTGTGTGAAATGAACTGATGGGTGCTAGTGTGCTAACAAAGTCATCATCTTTAGTAATCATCACTGAAGAGCATTTAGAGAAATGGCCTTGACCTTGTCATAGTCGCCACCAGTCGGCCATTTGTACCCATCTTTTGCAAAACGTGTTTACAAAATAAACAATTATGATCTATGATCGTATGTTTAAGCAGGGAATGATAGGTGATAAATCCATATCATGTCTAGTAAAGAGATAAGGGGTTTCCTTGCAGTAATTGTTAAAATATTGGTCTCCCCCTCTGGCTGCCACAAGGCCAATACTTATCTACTATCCACAATGTGACTGGCTATCATGTGAGAATACAGGAAAGCAATATGGGTGATGAGTGAGGCCGGAGCTGGAGTCCCTAACGCCACCCACTACGCCACTCCTTTCACGACCATACAAGACACAGACCAGCATATACCATGGCCAACCTTTATCGTCAGGGGATAGTGATTTTTTAAGCAGATTTTATTACAAAACTAATACATCAAAGTATCAGAGAGTTCATTTGATTAACATCTAGATGCTTTACGTTTAGAAGTTTTAAAAAGAAACTAGATAAACATTCACTCTGTCAGGTCAAATGACAGATATTCCATGAATGGTGTTAACAGTGAGGATAATATAGATACAGGAGGCAAATATTGCAAAGCTTAGATTTATACATGTTTATAAAATACAATCCTACTGTATATGTACACATAAATACTTGTACTACTGGGGAAATGAAACTCATATAAGACATTCTAAAGATTATACATAAATAACGATATTGTACACTTGAACTATACTTTTTGATACATTTCCAGTGTTGCTTTAGTAGACTTACAAATGTATGTATAATGTATGAGCATTTATGATAAATACTAGATTACCATATTAAATTCCATATTACTATACATGGGAATAGGTTCAGCTATACAATCCTCTCCAACAGACGTTATATTATAACTCATTTATTTCATAATGACAAGCATCATATGGCGCCTGTGTCAAGAGGGCCTCACCAGGTGTGATCTACCTACAGAGGACCTGTTGACTTATATTTACAAACGGGATAAGTAGGTAGATTGTAATGTGTTTCTATGGACCATCCTGCATATACATTATGAGAAATAATACCCGCACACACACACACATAGAGCCGTATAAAGGCACTAATAGGGCACCTCCCAACGGTCTAAACCAGTTACCCCATACCCACAGCCATAACACAGCAGCCGACGCCACGTAGCCTTAATATCATTTAGCAGTTGGTAGTGCTGGTATTCTGCCGGCCCTAAAACGCTGAGTGCCTGCCGTCTGGACGAAACTGCGGGGACCAGCGCGGGCCTGATGGATGCGTCCCCTGGTGAGGGGCAGGGGAACTAGATGAGCTTGGATCGGGTAATTGATTCCGCTGTGAGGGCCATGTCTCTTTATATTTTTGTTATCATTGGGTAGTTGTGTATATCTTTCCCCTCCCCGCTCACCCTGCATATATACTCCCTGGGGAGGTAGCAGGGTGACCAGATAGCGCAGGGTGTATATATGTATGAAGACTTTCTCCTGGGTCTGGCTCAGGCAACCTTCAGAAACAAAAGTCTTTCTCTGCTGGTTGATGATATCTGGACCACGTCGGGGTGCCTGATGTAGCAGGCAGCTTGTAGTGCAGCATCTGTGGCGTGAATTTTTTACTCTGATGAACTGCATCTGCTGGGGTTCGCTGAATAATCTAGGATCGCACATGAAGACTTTTTTCTGTAAGACTGTCCTAGCGAACGAAATTTGATATCAGGTATTTAATCTCGTTCGCAAAGACAGTCTTAGTCGTCCATAAGGTCGTCCATAAGTGTTGAATAAAGTTGACCCACATCGTCCCCAGGTCTCCTTGGCATACAGAAAAGGGTCTTTATGTAGGATCCTTGATTATTCAACGGCTCCCTGATATGAGCTCGTAGTTGGGTTTTTCTTTTCACCAGTCATCTACCAGGGTCTTATTTCTGCTACCCTATCACCTTTCACCCTAGAGTGTGTCCACTGTATACACCCTCAGTTGAATTCAGTCATGATACAATATGTTAGCGGTTACAGAACCCCATGTTATAAAGAACTAGATATAAGGGTATTTTGTGTACGAATCCTGCCCTTAGATGTACACATTTTAAAATGTTACTTCACATAACACTCTCATCCACAAGTAAGTTACAGATCCCTAGTACATAGACTGCCCCTGAGCACACTGTGTCAATACCAATGAACATGTCAGGTGGCAGAGTACGCCCCTCCCATGGCGAGAGAGACAAAGGTTTGTGCTGATGATTGCTGTGGCTACCTCGCGGCACTGCCCTGCCCCCTACCGACAGTGGCCTGAGACATCCCGGCACATATACATGTACCGCGAGGACCCCTGTCGACCCCCTTGAGCGGGTTATGAAACCACATTCCTGGGGTTAGTACGTCAGCCTAGATTAGTAGAAAGTTCCCGAGAGCAAAAAAAAGTAAATTGTGAAGTTTCCATTGTCTATTTACCATTTTAGTGTCATATTCATCATGACATCTTGATTACAATTTACTACTTCTCTTGATACCTGTCCAGCCTGCACATTTTAAAACTCCTTTCCAAGCGGAATGTTGCGTTCCAGAGGGTCGCTAAATCTATCTAACCTGTGCTGGGAGAGCTGGACTTCCGGTAGAGTGCGCACCCACCACCGGAAGTTGGTGTCGGGCGTTTCTAGCTGCTGACCGCAAATATGTCGGCTATGGGCTGGTCCCGGCGAGCACGCCTGTGGGCAGAGGGTGGCCGGGAGGCGGGCCATCGAGGCAGCGCACATTTGTAGAGCATCGTTGGTGTTTGCCGACAGAAACATAGCAGTCTCCCCAATAGTATATTACATGTATGCGCTCTACTGTTTTATATTCATAGGTTCAGAGAATCTTGCTCTTTATCTGATGCCTGCGGGAATTATATACATGTAGTCTGTACATTGCAGGGATAAACCAATGTCGTATTAAACAATTCCCAATGTCTCTATATATGTGGGGAATAAACAAAATCTCTTATTAGCGTGATAGAGATGTGTATGCATTTTATGCAAATAAGATAGCCTTCCCTTGGTGGATGGGACAGGGATGTGGTGTAAGAAGGTAATATGAGTTGATGGCAAGGCTGTTGAAATACACTCAGCTGAAGGCCCATGAGAGTGAATGGTTGCACAACATACCCAGCCGTGGATCGCACCATCCCTCTCTTCTCATTATACACACATACAGTGCATCAGAAGCCATTATCCAACCTAACACACCCACCCAAATAACAATAGCCCACTCTGATGGCTTTCGGATATGGACTTTATGGGAATATATATATCGGGCCCCAGATGAGCGTAAAAAGATGGTGTTTGCCGCTGATCGCATTCTCATTATATGTGGGATACGTTTCCCCTCCACCACCCCGCAGTCAGTCTAACGGAGAAAGTAGGGATCTAGGTTAACGTATCTACGGGACCTAAGGCTGTATTTCCTCCCCTTGAAATGCTATACAGGATACTCCCAGGCGATGTATCTTTGATTCTATTATATGTTTATACAGTGGCTCTTGTTTAGCTCAATCTGATATTGTACTGACAGCGTCGAAATATAGATGTTCGTTTGTAAAATTCTAGTAGTTTTTAACCGGGAGTCATTTTTCATTCTATTTAACTATGTATTTCACCTTATGTGTATCCTCACATACCTATGATATTAAAGTTGACAGGTTATTTTCAATCCTCGTTTTCATTTAAGCTTTACGAAATAATTGAAAATATCTAAAAAATCACCAGGTGACGCCACTGTGAATTGTATGATATGTCTTTAACGAAGAGCTTCACTACTCAGCCCTTCATAACTCCCGGCGGCTTCCGGAGAGCGACCGACTTGATCCTGCATCCCACTATGTCCCTGAGATGATTATTTTATTCCAATTAGCCATGAATCATCAAAGGGCAAGTTTATCCATCAGCCGCGGGCTTTTCCCCCCGCCCGGCCCGGCCGCGGCCCGCACGGCCCGCCTCAGTAAAGGCCGGGGCGCCCGCAACGCCGTCTTTATAGTGATAGCGGCTCAAGTCTGCCAGGAACTAGCGCCTTGTTATGGCGAGATGATGGCGTCCTGTTACCATGGAAACTGCGAGGCGGGTGATTGATAAAGATGAACAATGGCGGCTTTGATGAGGAGGGCGGCGTTGGCGTCGTCCGAGTCGATGTGGTCGTCTTACTGCCCTCCTTCTGCACCTAGTGCTCGTGGGACTCAAGTCTAGGGCATAGAGAGTTAGCGCAGTGGTTGAGGCACTGGACTCGTAAGTCCAAGGTTGCGGGTATGAGTCCCACTACAGCCACCAGTCTCCTCCATCCCTACCAGCGGTAGAGTTACTGTTTTAGCAAAGGCCAGTTATTCTCAGACCATGTCTGTGTGAGGTCTATGGAAAGTAAAATAACTAATCTGTAAATGTGTAGGGGCAAGATTTCTACCTAAATTCATCTCAAAGATTCGATCACCAGCAAAACCAAAGTAAGTCTAATAGAACATATTGGACGTTAAACTATCCAAACGGACAAACAAACAAACAAACAAACGAACCCTGGCAAATAAGAGAACTCTTACCTCTGTAAATGTGGTGGGGTAAGATTTTTACCTAAACTAATTTCATGGATTCGATTACGACCACTGTGCTGTAAAAGCAGTGAGAAATAGCTGAACCTTGAGGTCGTCTGGAAAGGACCTGTATTTGTTGACTGGACGTTAAAGCAAAACAAACAAACAGCGCGTACCCTCCTTCTATGATTTTCCGCCTGGAAAGTGGGGCAGTTCCAGTGTGACCTGTGAAGATGGCGCTGCTGTATTCGGAGGCCATCCGCTACTCTAATCCATTGATAACCACACCTGGGGTTTTGTCTGGTGTCAGGAACCAAATGGCGACCCCCATGACTGAATAGCTATATAGCACGTATATACCAACGACGCCGCCATTTGTGATGTTTGATTCTTTAAGTACTGATCCCTGTTCTGCACCAATCCAGTGGTCGAAGCGGATCTGTAACAATCACGAACTACTTTTCAGTATAATTTCAGTAAAAACCTGCCCGAAAGGGGCACTTTCCAAAATACTCCCACGAGGATTGAGGAGAGTAAACCCATCCGACACGGAAAAATCCAAACATACTTTACAGCATAACTTCACCAGAAGGTCCTCTCTCCTTGTGTAAGTTTCAAGAAGAAGATTGAAAATGGAGCCGTTGATATAAGCAACGATATAAGCAACGAGTATAGACTATACTCGTTGATATAAGGAATACCCCCAGTACCGCCCCCGCCGGGGTTGTAATACCTTCGCTCGGGGTAGGGTTGAGGTGGCCGCGGACAGGAAACTCCTCCGGCGAAACTCGATCTACCGCGGTTTGGTGTTACATGACTTCCGGTGTGCCGTCGTGCAGCCTGCGCATGCGTGAGATCTGGTCACGTGACCTGAGGTATATCTAGTTCCCTCAAAGTGTGTCTTCAAGACGCTGTGTCTTGAATTATGCGTCATAAGAAAATCTCTTTAAGAAAAAAGAGGGCAAATTCTACGCTCAATCTAATGTATGGCTTGTTGCAATAAGTAAGTGGGTTTGCGACCTCTATAGATAACCATATATTTGCTACTGTCTTTATCCTAAATAAATGGGTATTGTAATGGGGACCGTATCTTTTGTTAAACTCATAGCCGCGTAGAAGGTCACAGGCAGCTTGCTCGGTTCGGTTTATGTACAACAAAGGTTAATCGATTGAGCCTCATACATGCCAATGAAACATAGTCTCTGTCTCTCTGAGGCAACATTTTATTCAAAATACACACAAAAGCAAAAAGAACATGGACAAATGGCTTCAGAGTATGTGGTGTGACAAGCTTTTGCTGTGGTGACCAGTGTTCAGTCCACGCATCCACTGGAGTTCTCACAGTAAGTCCAAAAGAAAAGTATTTCCACTGTTTTTTTTTAACTCTACTGATGTAACTTTTTTCTTATCTCAGTCTCACCAAAGCTTCTCTCTGTACCACACCTCAGTCTCAACAGGGTTAAAACCCCTCTCCATACCACACCTCAGTCTCAGCAGGGTTAAAACCCCTCTTTGTACCATACCTCAGTCTCAGCAGGGTTAAAACCCCATCCTGTACCATACCTTAGTCTCCACAGGTTTAAACCCCTCCCTGTACCACACCTCAATCTCAGCAGGGTTAAAACCCCTCCCTGGACCACACCTCAGTCTCAGCAGGGTTAAATGTCTGCCTCTCCCATATTTCAGTCTCAGCAGGGTTAAAACCCCGTGTTTGTGCCCCACTCTGTGCTGCCCACCCCCTGGCACTGTGAGCTGCTCAGTGGTTCTATATATAGCCACACGTGGTGATTCAGACGTTGATCAGACTGATCCGTCACAGGTGGAGCAGCTCTGACCAACGTGAGTCACTCGTAGTGACGTGCGGACAGGGCCAGAGTTCGTCCAGGACCCGCTGTATCATCTAGACTTCATCCACCACCTGCTGTATCATCTAGAGTTTATCCATCGTCACCTCTGTCAGCTAGAAACTGAGAGCCGCTCGCAGACCGAGACCCACCTTTTTAAAAAAATGATCTTTATTGCTTTCGATTTTACAATTCTTCATGGCAATAAATTGGTGTAATATAACAACTTGTACCACACATGGACGTTACTAGGAGGGTTAATGATATCAAATACAATGAATGATATTGTGCAAAAGACAGCAAATCATGTAACAAATTCATCATATGATACAGTACATTCCTCCGGTGTGACTGTATAGAATCCTTTCTATAACCATCATGCTCTTATACAGAGCGATGTAAAAAAAGAAACCCAATCTACCGTGCTTCAGAGATTCACTTGTGCAAAAGTCTTAAGTTGGCTACGATTCACTGTAGCACCTGTGCCTCGGTGGGTTTGAATGGAGGTCTAGAGTTCTGTTTTTAAAATAAGAATTCACAGACTGAGACCCACTCCCAGACTGAGACCTGATCGCAGACTGAGACCCATTCGCAGACTGAGACTTGCTCACAAACTGAGACCTGATAGCAGATTGAGACCTCGCAGAATGAGACCTGATGGCAGACTAAAGAAGAAACCAACAAGTTTGGGTCAAAGTCGTCGTTCTCCACGAGTTTGATGCGGGGTGATATGAACGAGGCGACAGCATTCAAACGAGTCGGAGAACGACTTCGTTTACCAAAACGAGTTGCTTTCTGTATTTATCTCACCCCTGTACACACTAAAAACATAGACAACACACAGGATATAGACCATGGAGAACGATCTGCAATACTTGTAGGGGCATGGAAAACGAGTTCCGAATGTTAAGCCTATGGACATTTATTGCAAGGGTGAGATAAAGAGAGCCCCTCCCACCGTAGACACGGGGCGTGGTGGGTGGGGCGAACCTGCAGTGGGGACGGATCTGCAGGGCGGTTATTATTGCTGGCACTACACTACTCTGATATATAGGTCAGTAGGGGTGAGTCAGGCTGATGACTGGCCCGCTCCTCCAGGGCGCCGACCTTTTGACCTATGCCAGCTGTGCTGCCTCCAGGTGTTGTACCCACGTGTTGGTGTGTTCAGTACTGCTCGGGGAATGTGCACACTCTTTATCAGATAAGGGAAACATGTCAGTATATCTTTAATTACACTTTGAACAAGATTCATTATCGTGGTAATGTGTCGTTCTCACAGAAACCTCAACAACAGTCAGTGAACCACTACATACTGTGTAGGTCTCCGTGTGGTGTCTGTCTCTTCCAGTGTGAGGCCTGGGGCTCCGCCACGCCATCTGGAGAGCAGTAGGCGTATTAACGAGTCCTGGCGCCATCTGGTGTATTACGACGCTCCAGGCATACCCTGGAGTTGTGCACAGTTTAACGTTTAGGTTCTTAGCAATTATCACGGTTCTAAATGACAATTTAATCTGTCCTCATTAGTCTCTAGTTCCATATTCGGTATATTAGGAATAAGATGAAACGAGTATTAAGTGTTTTTGTGACAGTTGAACACGCCTGTGAAATATGATTTTTTTTTCTTTTTGCTTTATGTTTCCTTTTAGATTCTAGATACATTCCAATTCTATATATAATTTACAATTCACATATATACATATGTACAGGAAGAGGAAGAGGAGACATAGTAACATTTCAAAAACCTTTTTCTTTATGAAATTGAGTCAGTAAATCCATTCTCAATCCGTAAATGAAATATCTTTTAATTGTGTTTTTATTTGTGATTTTACTACCAATTACAAAGTAGACATTTAACGACCCACTCCAACAAACATCAACCCAACACAATCCATATAACTTTACTCCAGAAAATAACCACAAACGGTCGAACTTGACCCTAGTTCCCGAGACCTCTCCCCAGATGATTAATTCCAGAAAGAGAGTGCTGATAAATGAAGCACAAATAGATAAATCCACTTATCCTCCCCTGTGGGTATTATCAGGGGGTGGGGTTGACCACGCCGGGCCAGAACACCCCTGCTCACCCCCGGCCCCTGCCCCCGGGGGCGCCGCCCCTTTGACTGGCCCGGATTCCGCTGTAGAAAACAATGGTGGCTGTCTATCAGGGCGACCACAGTGAAGGCCGACTAATTGGTATTGTCCGCCAGGGACTGGTTAATTACTGGAGATGGGGCTATAATTAAATGACACGCGACCCGCTGAGTACTGGTCTGCAGGTTCATCGTGGTACAGTTGACGAGCATGCAGGTTCATCATGGTGCAGTTTACTCGCACATCGGTTAATGTGCAGATTTATCGTGGTGCAGCTTCGTCACACGACAATTGACATGCAGACTCATCTTTGTTACCTACCACATATAAAACGTTAGAATTCTGTCGGATCTTCTTGGAGTTTTCCCTGCACATAGAGACATAGTGAACCAGACCTAGGCTTGGAGATTAAAGGGCTACGAGAGTGAGATTCTCGTGTAGTGTTGAATTCTAACCTGCTCTTCTTTTTATATAGGTTGATAGACAGACATCCTTTTTTTTCTTATGATTCATTTCAAGCCATGTCGAAGACATCCTATCTTTCGCTGGTTATCTACTTATGATTCTGGTCAGATCTGCTTGGAGTGTCTCCAGTACATAGACACATAGTGAACCAGACTTAGGCTTGGAGACTGAATAGCCACGAGAGTGAGAATCTCGCGAGCAGAAAATCTTCAACCTGCTAATTTTGTTAAGATCTACACTTAGATGTTCTTCTTCTCTTATGATATATTTCTAGCTATATTGAAAACATAATTTAGAATTGTAGTTTTCCGATCCCCTTACTCTGAGATTTCTGTTCACACGCCACCTGACAGCTAGTTTGGCAACCAACCCCTGTCTGCGCTCAGCCGCGACTTAGCTAGAAGTTTATTACCAATTTGTTGATGTTAAGTTTCTCTATATTATAAATTCATCTTAATGCTACCGTATACACACTGAGAAGGGCACAGGGCAACGACGAAGTCGCTAGTGCAGTTTTATTACACATTGCTAGGATTAACATGCAGGTTCATCGTGGTACACTTCCACCACACGTCAATTATCATGCAGGTTCATCGTGGTGCAGTTTCATCACATGTCGATTAACATGCAGGTTCATCATGGTGCACTGACAATTTTTCAAAATGTCGGGCCTTTCACTGGTACTAGATTCCATAGATTCCATAGATCCTCGAAAGTGGACCACCAGCTAGCCACAGGACTCTCAACCAATCATAGCCTAGCTAGCACAATTGGCTAGTGGGGATTGGGTACATGTCCATAGGATCACCAGCCAATCAGGACATACATGTATATAGGGTCACCAGCCAAGCAGGACATACATGTACATAGGGTCACCAGCCAAGCAGGACATACATACACAATATTACCATGATTTCAATCTGAGTGGCCGTATTCTCCGCGTAGTTGAGCGATAACGAGGATTATTGCGTAGCGTCAACTACAAGGAGCTTACGGCCACACAGATCGAAATTATGGTAATATTGTATTTATTACTCACTTATTTTTAGATTTAAGCAATAAATATGATCGTTAGAAAACTTTTCAACGTAATTAAGAAAGTTATGTTTAGGACTACTTTCATCTAAAAAATCCGTATCCTCCTAGGAGGGTACGGAGCTCCGTATCCTCCTCAGTAGCGATCTGTAATCTCCATAGGCTTAGTATGGAGACTCCGTATCAGGTGGGTAATAAATACCAAACAGAGACCGCTTCGTCACACATGAAACGCACAAGAAATTTGATGAATAATGCCAAAATATAAAATGAGTATCAAAGTATAATTTCTGAAGATCCAGTCGTCGGAGGGTGAATAGAGAGACAAGTGACGTGGTGTGTGGTCGCGGCAGACACTGTAACATTCCACATGGATTCCCCGCCACCTCTGTCTCCACTGTGTTCCCACTCAGAGGTTGTGTGGTTCAGTCTCAAAAGTTATCTCACCCCTGGTATTTTTACCCAAAGACGTAACATTGGAACTCGCATCCAGCTCCCATTGGGTATTTGAAAAAAATAACTCAATGGGGAATTATGTCACAAAGGTTAGCCCATTAGTCAATGTGAAGGGTGAGATAAATTCAGATACCTATTCAAGTTTAGGGTCAGAGCTCAATCCCATCTCGTTTTAATCGCTACATGATTCACGCAGTTTTGCCTTGTGAATTGCTACGCGGTTCAAACTCTATGGGATACGAGCTCTGACCCTAAAGTTGCATAGATTTCCTCTATAGTATCTCCAGTGGTTGCATTGGCCCAGGTAATTCTGTCCTTTGTAGGTTCTGAATGCAGAAATGCTATTTAGAAATATCCATAGCTTAAGGAATTGATAATAAAGTTTAGCTTTATGGTAATTTTATTCAGAATTCACAGAAAAGGAAATAAGAACATGGACAAATGGCTTCAGAGTACGTGGTTTGGAAAGCGTTTGCTCTGGTGAACAGTGCACGCATCCACTGGAGTTCTCCCAATGAACACCAGAGGACGCGGTAGGAGGTAGTAGTTTGAAGTGATGCCACTAGAAGTCTCTTGTATAGCAGCTTTCTGTACAGGACACGCTGGCGTCTATAGAGAACCAAAGTGAACCCGCTAAAACGGCAGATACCCGTGCTCAAAACAGTACTTCCTGAGGCCAGTAAGAATGAGGCTTAATGCTAAATCTATGGGGGTTCGAGGCTAGAATTATGTTTTTGGTCTCGTTTGTTACAATTGAAGTGTAATATATCTGTGATATGTAACAGGCGGGGATGGTTTTATAACAACAATTTTCAGTTGGAAGTAATAACGACACGCCAAAACATGTTTCAGGTGAGGGGCAAAGGGGACATACTATGTATATAAATATATCTTATAAATTAATTGTTGTAAGATAGGCCATAGTGTATGTCACCGCGCAGGACGATAGCCGGAGGTGTGAGGAATGACGGCGTAAGGGGCAAGGGTGGTTAAGGATGCCTTCCCTTTCTGCTGCCCTCGTTTGCCGTTTTGAATTCGAGGGCGTCATCATCCTTCTTAGCGTCTAAGGTAGAGACCACGAGATATATGATTAGGAGAAAACACCGCTTTGCTTTTAATGTCGGTACTGACTTTTAGAAGGAATGTTTTGTACATTCTGGACATTCTACCATAGTTTATTCTTAGTCTCTCTGACATGGACTGAAATTTGGTATATGCACATAATCCTACTCAACATTCTACCAAATGACATTGTATGGTCATTTTTAAAGAAAAGAAGCTCTGACATAATATTCTAATCACTTTATTTATATTGTCACTACAACTGTAAAATAATGAAATAATTACATTGCATGGTCGTTTATAAATACCTACAAATTGTAAAATAATGAGATAATCATATTGAGTGGTCATTTATAAAGACCTACCCACTGTGAAATTATGAAATAACCATATCGTATGGTCATATAAAAAGAACTACTCACTGCGAAATTAGGAAACACTGGTCGAGAAACCTGTTCATAACCATCGAGGTTATGCATGCTGATTGTACAACAAACGATTGTCGCTAGACCACATGCAATAAGAGCAATAAAATATCATTGATACTAATCCCAACATCAGCAGTGTGTTGTAGATAAGAGGAAGTTATGAGATGTGGAAGACAGAACCTCGTGAGTACGTGATACCTGGACCTTGGCCAACTTGACCATTGTCTTATCAGCTATTGAATGACTCGGTAATGAATCGGTGTGACTCACACAGTCTTTGAGGTTTCCCCTCCGCCTACTATTACGTAATCCACTCTCCCAGCACAGGTTCTGGATCCCTACGGCCGATGGTAGCCCCACCTGGTGTCAGAGAACGGCCTCTGGCCGTGTGATTCACACTTTCCACACCAGGTGGCAGGTCCTCGCTGAGTCACTCACTCTGTGACTAAGCTGCTCGAGCCACTCTCCAAGCTCAACCTCAGAGGCCAGGTCACTCTTTACGGAATGTATGTTAATGTGACTGATGCTTGGAGAAAGGTGCTAGCGTGACATAACCTTCATATGACCTTGACCTTGAGGACAGCGTGCGTGTGGTGGGGTGGCGGGTGGTGATGGGGGTTAGTGCTGAGCCTGTGAATTACATGTATGTGGTGGAACAGCTCCTATTTAAACATGAACATCCCATGCTAGCCCACAGCAAATGAGAGCTGAATGTATAACGACCTCACTCTAAGAAACATTCATGTAGCCCAAAAGAATATTGCACTATTTCCAATCAATTATTCACGATTTAATCATTGGTTTCAGGAAATATTAGAGTGAAAAATTGTCATCGGTTTGCATCCACTTTTTCCTATATTAGTAAATTAATCAGAAAATCACAAAGAACAAACAGAAACTTTGCCGTTATCCAATCACCTAATGTGTGTATTAGTATGATTAAGACACAAAACATGGAAGAAAATACAATATTACGTTTGTCGAGGTGGCAATCGCTACATGTACATATGACGTAGGCTCAATTTAAGAAACCTGAACAATAATGAAATAGTAAGAAAATGGATACCAAATATTGACTGGTTTCGGGCACTACTGGCTGTATTTTCGGAAGAGTTGACGAGTAGTAATATCCGAGCGAATGTGACGATTTTGCATATAGTCAACCCCGAAGTAAATACATGCACTATTGTCCGAAACCAGTATGTTTATTGTTCAGAATTGCAAGGATAAATTATCGAAAGAAAAACAAAATGGCCGCCGATCATCTCGGGCACTAACTTTCATGCAAGGTGATGTTTCAGGGACATTTTTCGCGTTTTTTCCTCGAGTATTAAATACAGGGCGAACTGTGTACATTTGTCCGGCAGTAATCCTGTTAATCACACAGTACACAGAGTGGGCTGAGCTGCTCTGTAGGAGAATGCTGCAGTTTGTGGTGTTTACACGCGAGCAGGTTGTGAGCAGTAGAGGGGAATGCTGCTGTTGTGCGAGCAGGTTGTGAGTTGTAGGAAAGAAACTGATAAGAGTTTGGTCTGTGTCCTCATTCGCCATCGAGTTTAGAGTGCGCAGTAATATGAACGAGGCGATAGCCGAGTGAATATTCTGAAGCACTCTAAACGAGATGGTGAATGAGGACACAGACCAAGCACGAATATGTTTCTGTCGAGAGTACGTGGCAACAGCTTGAGCGACTGCTGGTAATATGTTTCTGATTTTATCTTAGACTGGATATATTCATCTGTTTATCACCGGTTGAAAATGAGTTACCGTTCTCGCAAGGCTGAGCCTATGGACGTTTATTCCAGGCTAAGATAATAGAGGGGAATGCTGCTGTTTTGCGAGCAGATTGTGAGTAGTAGAGGGGATGCTGCTGTTTGTAGTGACGACACAGCAGGTTGTCAGTAGTAGAGGGGGATGCTGCTGTTTGTAGTGACGACACAGCAGATTGTCAGTAGTAGAGGGGTATGCTGCTGTTTGTAGTGACGACACAGCAGATTGTCAGTAGTAGAGGGGGATGCTGCTGTTTGTAGTGACGACACAGCAGGTTGTCAGTAGTAGAGGGGGATGCTGCTGTTTGTAGTGACGACACAGCAGATTGTCAGTAGTAGAGGGGTATGCTGCTGTTTGTAGTGACGACACAGCAGGTTGTCAGTAGTAGAGGGGGATGCTGCTGTTTGTAGTGACGACACAGCAGATTGTCAGTAGTAGAGGGGTATGCTGCTGTTTGTAGTGACGACACAGCAGATTGTCAGTAGTAGAGGGGGATGCTGCTGTTTGTAGTGACGACACAGCAGATTGTCAGTAGTAGAGGGGGATGCTGCTGTTTGTAGTGACGACACAGCAGATTGTCAGTAGTAGAGGGGGATGTTGCTCTGACTCAGGCACATACAGAGACGTACACAGGTGACATGCGAGTACCAGGGCACACTGTTCTCCGCCTTCTCTCTATTATCATGATGGGGAACTTTAGAACTAGGAACAAATGGCCCGTTCATCATTGATGAATGACCGTGGGATTATTCAAACCAGAATTAACTATTATACAATTTTGCACCCAGCCAACCCGCTACTTCTAATAAGGTCCAAATTTAAAGGCATACACACATAATAAAGGGCATACATATGTATTGTAAAAGACATACTCATGTATTATTATATACATTATAAAGGGAATATACATTTAACATAAAGGGCATATCCGTGCATTGTAAAAGGCAGACATTTAAATGGCATACACTATACTACGTGTGTGATGTGCCCTTTCCTTGGCTGCTTGTTGCTCAGCTCCAGATTAACCAGACTGCGCTAATGATGGAAGAATGAGTGATGGGCGCCATTGTTGGTTAAATCTCACTTAGCCAGACACATCCATATTACATTGATATCCACATTACAGTGAAGAGAGTAGGTTCCGACCGTTTAGAAAAGACGCTATTTTAGAACTGAGTGTCTTGGTAAGACAGATTACTCTCTGACATGCGAAAGGATCTCTGAACTGGGTAATCGCCTTCTTATCTTCACAGAAAACCTCCACACTACCCACAGAAACATCACCCTCGTCCTGTAGTGGAGCCTGGCCTACTGCTGGGCTCACCCCTCCACCCCCATCTCAGCCCAGTGGTTAAAGCACTGGGCTAGTAATCACAGGTTGTGGAATGTGAGTCCCACAGCAGGCACTTTTCTCGCTTTTCCCACCAATGGTAGACGTACCAAAGGCCGATCCTTTCCACACCAAGTCTATGTGGTGTGGTGTACTGCCACTTTCCTCCTTCAACCCCAACAGTGGTAGATTTATTGCTATATCAAGGGCCACATTCTCATATCATGTATATGTGGTGTAGTGTGCAGCCACATTTCTCCTTCATTCCCAGCAGCACTTACTGATATATATCAAAGGCAAGTCCTTCTCATACCATGTCTATGTTGTGTGGGAAGTGACAGAACCCTCACCTTCATGAGGGTGGTTGTGGCCCACTAGGTCCTAGGTCAACTCTCGACTGTAGAAGCGTCCCAAGGCGCTATAAATATCATGTAAGGAGGTCAGGGTGAAGGTCGGGGTTTGCTGCGAATGCAGTCATTGGCTACTGGGTCTACTCTATTCCTTATATGGCAGTGACTGTAATGGGACAACTCCATGCAGTCATAGATGTGTAGGGGTGGGATTTCTACCTACATTCCTTATTCTTCTCATAGATTAAATAACAACCTCTGGCATAAAACTATTCAGAAAAGCTGAACATTTCAGACGACCCTGGGATAACAAACCCTAATGGCGTCCTCCCTCCTATGCCCACAGACCCCTCACTCTCCATACAACACACACCCTCTCCCCCTTTCCCCCCACACAATCCTCTCTGTGCACCCGTATTCATAACGGTCTCATTCAGATATGATTCATCGTCAATTTGACAACAGGTTGACTCATTTACACCTGCAGTCATTCATAATGCGTCAACACCTTTAAAAATGTTAAAAGAAGATGAAATGCACAACAGAACTCGTATCGTGCGAACTGAACCCGTGACTGTGACTTGTCGAATCAATGTATTTGATGCATATTTAATCATCAATCTTGTCATAATTCAATCATCTGGAGTACCGACTCTTGTTGTCAGTTGTAATGGGATGTCCCATATTACTTAAAGATCTCAATGGGCTGCTATATATTAACGTACTGATTAAGAGTACGTCAGAACATTTATGACATATGTAGACATAGCATGTGCCATCTATCATCTCCTCGAAGAAGTAGGCCAATTTGGTTCAATTCTCAATCAATATGAATTTGTATTTGTGTATTCAATCTTAATGGGTTTTTTTTCTTGTCTTGTAGGTAAGGGAATCAGCCTCCACTGTAACCCCAGGTATATCGGTGAGTAGACCCAAACTACAGCTCACACCGCCAAGCAAGTACTCACCAATTCGATTAAAGTCCGATGGAGCATCAAAGTCTTTTAAACTCTGTCAAGAAATGCACAAATTATTACCGGGCCATATGGAAATAACTATATCAGAGAGCCTAGTCTAACCCCCAGCTAAAATTGCGGGTTCGCAGTTTACACTAGGACCTACAGCTGCTCCCACCATAGACCTCACAAAGCGTTCATATCCGTCTCTGACCTTAACCGATTGGGCCAACACTATACTCTTGACCATCTTCCACTTGAAGGTGGTTAGCAGAAACCAATAGGACAAAGCTCACCATATATAATCAGTAGATTTTCAACACTTCCCTCGTAGTAAGTCTAGTCGATCGATGACATTTTTAGCCCTAACCACCACAACTTGCAAAGTATTGCAGAGTAATGCGGTTGCATTCAACAGACATTTAGAAATAAGTACTAGATTACTTTTGAATCCAGAAGAAAGGGCCTATTAGAAATAGGTCAATAACTGCCAAGCTTATGTTTATAACCAAATGAACTATCCAATCAGAAAGATGTCTATTCTAAGATCAAATAGTTTGGTTTTGTATTTTAGATATGATGGAAAGGGAAGTCTCTGGGATGCATTGTGAAGAGAAGAATCTGTAACAATTTGTGGTGGTTATATTCCTCAATTGATCAGACTAAAGGCCACGTCGTTACCACGTTTTCAATAAACTTAAAAACATTCTACGATTAAGACAAATCTATCAATCGTTATGCAATCTTTCCACGAACGTGCTGATGTTATTCTCCATACACCCACAGAGTGGTGTTCAGCCTTAACGTAAAAGACTGGCCTTGTTCAACCTCAACTTTGAGAAGGTTGAGAATGTGCACATCTCAGCAAGTTCACACTTAACACTGAATATTCCATCCATATGATTGGCTAGAATAGGGAAGCCCACGTTGACTGGTACCTTGCCTAAGACTAATTTAGTTCCCTGGCCATCCACCAGAGGGGCTTGCTCAGCTTCCAGCCTTTTTGTCCTTCCCTGTCTGTAGACCCTGTGATAGAGCGCGGTGATAGAGCGCATACAGCGAGTATACACAGCGCCATCTAGACGCGGTCCGTAAAAACATGATTACCTCCCATCATGTACTCTGAATTATGTAGAGCTGCAGATTAGTGTCCACATAGGTCACCAGAGGGCGTTTGTCATCCGGGACTTCAGTTAATAATGGCGATACCGAGGCTGAATTATGTAGAGGTAATAATGTCGGTCAGCTTTCTTGGCCTTAACATGGCCTCAGTATGACATATGAGTACAGCCAAGTGTGTAGGAAGTCAAGTGTATAGGAAGCCAAGTGGAAGGCATTGAAGGATCTATGCTTTCGTTCACAGACCTTTGTAGAGAGCCAAGGTAAGCCCACTGGCAGATTACATAGATGGCAGTTTTCCATTTTTCCAAGGAAATTCCTGTTTTTATTTCCAGAGTATACATTTTTGTGCGTAAAAGAAAGATAGTATGATTCGAGCCATATTTGTGCCAATAAAATACCGATTTCAATCTCCCCCCAAACTCACAGCCCCATTCCATGGCCAACACCGATATGTTTCCCATGTCTCTCTGTCTTCCTGGTAGCAAGTCCAACATCCCTATTACTACGTTTTTTCCCTGATCCCAACTGACATGCCTGAAAACACCATTTCCAGAGGTTAGAACTCTGCACTTTTACTGTATGTGGTACGAGATTTATATATCTCATTCTCCAATATTTTCAGCGCATATTTCTAATGCACTCAACAACTGTCGTCGTAGGTTATTCACAAACTTATTCACATACAATTGTAGTAACGTACAGCAGTGAAAATTTGACCCAAAACGAAAAGATAGCCTCAAATCCACATTACCTCATCACTTAGCCTCGTTCTTACTCGCATCCTGAAATACTGCTTTGAGCACGGACATCTGCCGTGTCAGTGGGCTCACGTTGGCTCAGGTTGGCTCCCGTTGGCTCCCTTTTCAGTATAGCCTATAGAAATGGTGTTCATGTTTACATTTTCTAGTGCTAATTATTTTGATATACATGTGTCGGTTATCGAGAATATTCATGTTGGATATATGTTGTTTTCCCCCTTTTATTTATCATGTGTCTCACATTTTATTAGGATTTCTTGAATGGTGAAGAATGGGCTGATAAGTGCCTTAAAATGCTGTTGATTTCCACCTACCTGTTGATGAAGCACTCCTCATGCAGGGTTCTCGTGAAAACGAAATGTTATTTGCGAAATGAAATGCAATTGTGAAAGACAGTAAACGGCTGTGGCAAGACAAATATCATTTATGACACACGGACCATTTAATCATTACTGAAACACTATTCATTTAGCAGATTGAGCCCTGTAGCATTTGCAGCCTGCATGGTCGATGTTTTTTAGTTTGTTATTTGGTGTTGAATTGTGTCTGGGCGTGGGTATTAAGGGTCAAGTACCCCGGGTGTGTTTGTATCCACTCACCCTGCTCACCCTCAACCCTGGAGGAGCGTCCCCGCATCCATGAGCTACTCCCCACTTAATAGCCCCACAGAGGGCGCCACCGCCCGCCTAAACGCTCGCAGCGCCACTCAGTGGGCACGCCTAATGTGTTTTATCAAATGTTTGGGGTTTGCAGAAACCCTCGGCCTAATGCTCTTCATACATTGTTGATGGACGGTTGAGCCTTAACGTTCCCGCCACCAGGCCGTGTAAAAAATAACATCTGCGCATGCGCCGATGGAAGGCTCTCAAATAGCAGACGACATTTGGCGTTTTGAAGCTGCTGCTCGAGGATCGGGTTTATTACACTCTTCATCCACTACTGAGTAGTATACAGAAACATGGTCTGTGTGGGTGAATGGAATCTGTTTCGCATTGCTTTGTGTCGGAAATATTCACCGAGTTCGAAGAACGAGGTTAATATTTCCGACCAAGTCAATGAGCTTGCAAGCTCAACCTGCAGCAAGATGCCACCTGCTGTCTGTATATAAGCTGAAGAATCTGTCATTAAAATCAGCTCTTTACTCATAGTAGTACCTAGTACACCTGTGGTTGAGTACTTACTTCCTTATTCTGCTAGTCTGCACCTCGCTAGTCTAGGCCTCTAGGCTTTACAAAGTGATGTGATCTGTATATAGTTTAATATTCATACAATCAGGAATGGCAAATCTGAGGATAAATGTAAGTCTGTTCATAACGTTAGCGTTGTCTCAGTCACGTATGTCGTGATTTCATAGACTCACGTGCACGGTAGGCTTGCTATAGGCGGCTCGGCCTCGCGTGCATACTGACAGATGTTCTCCGCCTCATTCAGGCCGAATCAGGCCTAATTGCGAGGCTTGGGATTGGCCTAATAAAAAGGCATTCTCCGACAGTCACGACAACGAGCAACATACGTAGAGTCAATAATAATCCCCATGCTGGCTTTAATGGCCATATCAAATGAGTTCTTTTATTGAACATACAGAAACTAAAGTGATGTAGCTATTGCAGTCTGCTGTTACTTTGTATTTACCTCTACAGCTTATAACGTTGCTGCCTTTATAGTCCTGAACTATTTCTTTTGAGATTGACAATGTTCGTTCTTAATCTTCAATGGAGTGGTTTTCCATGTATCTGCTTCCATTAAAGTATATTTCTTATTACCTGGAATACAATACTAATTATTGTTTCTTGAAATATCTCTGGATATGGCGCATTGCTTGTCCTACCATATCACACCACCTGCCCTTTAGTGTATAATAGCGAATAGTACTCTCGCGTATTAGTTAGCGAGCGGCTAGGGTTCAAATCTCAGCGGGGGCAAATAGCCCTTTGTGAACCCTTTTAATGGGAATAGTCGAGAATAATAGGAAAGGAGGTAGGATATAGTCTAATGGATTGGCTGCCTATATCTATATGATATGAGTTTATGAATGACATATCCTTATCCATAGCTGTTTTCGGGACCCTATTACTTGCCCCACCTACAATCAGATAGGGTAATAGATAAGAAGCGTATCATTTCAGTGGTAGATACGGCAGCCGCAGTTATCACAGATGAATGTGGTGTTTGCCTATAATTGTATTCAGTCTCCGAGGCAGCGGGACTTGTATGTCTGTATCGACAACCTGCCCGCAACCAGCTGTCTCTCCCAGGTCATTGACGTCACTTCCGGTTCCTGCCCACGCGCGCTGATCAATCCCATAAACCATGTGGAATGTTTAATGTGGAATCAAAATCTGTCAAATGGATATTTTCTGCAGAGAATAGGTCCTCAATCCGTTTAACAAGAACTATTGTTAGATCAAGGACCATTGCTGTTGGCAATATTCTGTGGAGTCATTAACCCAATGAAAGAGGTCAGATCTGTCACGACGTCAGAAATGACGTCATAGATGACAGCGTTCCACTTGTCCATGGAAATCCCCGTTTTTATTCCCAGTTTATAAAAGCCCTTTTCTTTGTGTAAATAAAGATAATATCAATTGAACCTCAGCCACATCAATAATAGACAGCAGTTTAAACCTCCCCGGGTACCCTCAGGCCCAGGCTTTGGCCAACTCTGACATGTTTCCCATGTTTTTGTGGTCTCTCTATGGCAGCAAATTCCACTTTTTTCATACCCCAACTGACTATCCTGCTTTATAGTCGAAAGTGGTTGTTGGGTCCCCTAGTGATAACTTCACAAACTAAATTGTTGAGAACGGTGTATACATTAGGATTTATCTGTATCAATATGGCCATACACGATTCCTGTCACCACCTGACTCCGTCAACACAACCCTAATAAAGCCCCTCCACACCCCTGACTCAATCACCACCCTCATAAACCCACATCCACACACGTACGCGCGCACCTGCCCCGGTCACGTGGGTTTGTTTTGATGCTGGCGCATGCGTGCTACGACCACGTGTGGCCGCGGGCCCGCTATCCCATAATCCCTCGGGACTATCACGTGACTGGGTCTTGGGCCAATCGATGGCGGCGTTGCGGCGGGGTGCGGTGTGTGTGGTGTGAGTATTGATTGGTGCGTTGCTGCCGGGTGTACTGGTAGTATGCTGCTGGGAGAGTGAGCGCACAGGAGACTGCTGGGAGAGTGAGTTCACCACTGGTGTGTGGAGAGAGTCGGTGGCCGCACACAGGGATGGAGGTGTGCTGCAGGTAGACCTCAGTTGACAGTGGAGTACGTTCACCGGGCACTGACTGACGCCACACGGGGCAGATCGGTGAGTGGGGCTTGTTTACTAAACCCTGTATCAGGGGTACAGAGGGCTGATAGACTCCCCTGTGTCAGGGGTAGAGAGGGGTGGTATGTCAGGGTGAGATAGAAGGTTTATTATCCACCTAATTCAAAGCATCCATAGAAAACACACAGGGAGTGTGTATCACCATACCCGGAGCATACATATATATGTTGTATGCTCCGGGTTCCGATAAAGCGCGCATACTGAGAACTAGTGTGTACCTCAATGAACTAACATTGTTACGCCACTTGTTAGGAAAAGGTGGATAGTAAATACAATATAGACTGGTTTCAAATAGGAGCGGTTGTATGCTCCTCGGAGTTGACTCTACAAAATATCCTCGGAGGCGCTCGGATATTACTAAGCGTCAACTGCTCGTAGCATACGACCGCTCGTATTCGACATACCGACCATTGCTCGCTGTACTCTCATGTCCGTGTTACCTCAGTCTACAAGTTTTCTGACAAAGCTATTTTATTTAGTTAATGTCCGTATTATTCCCTCTTCATTTTAGATTGATACTATTACAAAATATTAAATGAAGATTAGATAGAATTCAATCTTCAAAAACCATTTGAGTGAAAATCATAACGTTTTTGCCATTGATCTATAAAAAAAAATCATAACAAAAACACATAACGTTACATGTTTCTATATGGAGTTGAATCAATTAAAATGATACAAACACTATACGAATCAATCTGTATGTATAGCTGAAAATAGCCACTTGCTCCAAGATCGATAGAAGGCAGTTCAAGCTGCCTTTTATGATACTCCATTAAAACTCCATATATAGATATATGTATATGATGTCACGAATGTTAATACAGGGTTTAACATTTTAACTTTGACACAAGCACTGGGCAGCAACATGTCACAAAATACACTCAAATGATTTGGACATTATTTCAGTGGTGTCACGGTTTTCTATTTGATAGGCAGTTTTTCACTTTCCCCAGGAAAGCTTTGTTTTCATCTCCAGTTTATAAAACTTTTTTTTTCTTGTGTAAAACAAAGACTGTATATTTAGTCTCATTCACCCCAATAAACAGTGGTTCAAACCTACCCCCACAGACTCCAGCCTCATCCTATAGCCATGTGTTTCCATGTTTTCCAATCTCTCTAAAGCAGTAAATGTCACATGAAAAATATGTCCACTGTATTTTTCTTGACCCCAACTGACATCCCTGTTTTTGATTAGTTAAGAAATACTCAAGTGAGGCCTTTGTTATTAGAGCAGACGACAATTCAGTGCCTTTGATTTGAGAAATTATACACAGTAGGGAGATGTATCAGACATAGCGTGGAGAGCTGTGTCTATATATAACATACAGGTGAGCTGGCATCCTCAGGCCATCTACTGAGACGTCCTCAGAGTAGACGGTCACTATAGCTGTAGAGATTAGAAAGAGTCTGGGTATCTCATTGTCTTTACTGATGCATCTGTAGGCGTAGGTAAAGTGTTCACCCCTCATCTCCATTGAGGGGTGAACAGCTGCTCTATGCCAATAAGTGAGGCACTGTGCAGGTAGGCAACAAGCGAGAGAGAATGAACAAAATGGCTGGACTTGAGAAGCAGCCAAGCTCTACTGTTTTGAAGGTATGCACAGACAAATGGGGATATATTCACTGATTCTAGATTTGTTTCATACATGTCAAAATCTGTGCAGCTACAAATAACGACCTCGCTAGTGCGCAGGAACCCTGCCCTCTTCAGGGTGCCTTGTTTAGGGACTAGAAGGGTTGGGTACGCTGGCTACTGTATACGCAACCCTGTATTGTGATAATCCCTACGGCTACCTGTGTATGTAACATGCGTGAGATGTCTTTCCGGAATGCTATCACGAAGCGGAGCTGAGTGATATCTGTAGTGGTAGACAACAAACGCCATGTAAACAACCATATGAAATTGAATGACGTTTAGGTTTTTTCCTAACGGTAGACAACAAACGCCATGTAAACAACCATATGAAATTGAATGACGTTTAGGTTTTTCCCTAACCTGTCACATATTTTTAACTTCATATGTCATGCATGGCATTTAAATATTTAATGGCATAATCGTACCATACAGTCTCAGCATTTTAAGTCTAAGGGGATTTATATGAGCGGTATGATAAACCCTATCGCTGACTTGTATACAGGTCCGTGATCCTATATTGTGTCCTGTCCATGGGGCACCTATTGTTTACCTGGGATGGCTCTCTTGTACCAGAAGAAACCTGAAGCGCAGTGAATGTTCAGTGCACCAGACACCAGATCCCGCCTGTACACAAAAACAGAGCCGCAGCAACAACTGATGGTGATGGCTCGATCTGACGGCTCAGCCCGCGGGACGCCCACTGTCCAACGAGTCCTGCTGTCAACATGAGAAAAAACAGAAATATTAAGTAAGACAACCTTGTTGATGAGAAGGGCAATTCATCTCACCCCTGGAATTTATATCCCATTGACTTAACATTGATAACTCGTTATCCATGCCCCTACGAGTATTGCAGTCCGTTCTCCATGGTCTATGATATATATATATATGTTTATATATATATATCCAGCGGGTCATCCGTTCTTTCAGTGTAATGAATACAGAAAGCGACTCGTTTTAGCCGAAGTTATCTCTCTCCAACTCGTTTGAATGCTACATGATATGAACTCAGGTTCGCCTCGTTCATATGGCTCTGCATCACAGAGAATGATGACTTTGACCAAAACTTGTTGGTTTCTCCTTTAGTTGTGCATGATATTACATAGCTGCAGTGTGTATTCCATCTGGTCTCAATCTCAGTGTAATTAGCGAATAGGAAAAATCAGAATAGGAGTCTCACAGTCCAGGAAACCTGACTCCTGTGAGAGATTAATTTGTTAAGACTGCCTCATCTATAAGTAATAGGATGAATCCATGAGGTAATCCGAATAGCGTACTTCAAACCCCAAATTATCTCAAGCGTGTTGCGCTAATGCTTTATTCATGTCAAATATGGACCTCGAAGGAGAAAAACGAAGTCCCCGTATCCCTTAACGAGACGTAGTGCTTTGCCAAGTAAAGTGAAAGAAGATTCGTTTTAATGATAGCACCAGAATTGATCATAAAGATCCTCGAATGATATAAAGTTTCGCGATGTTAAAACTCATCACCGTTGTCAGTATACATGTGTAACCCAGAGTATTCTCTATGACCTATCATTCAGCATTGTTATCGCAGGAAAGACAAAATGGACACCAGTCGTCTCAGGCACTACTTTGACCGCGAGGGGATGTTTTAGGGACTTTTTCTTGTATCCTGCTAGGAGGACACACCGATGTTGTATCCTCTGCCGATAGCGATACACACTCCTAATTTGTATGCAATGTCGACTTCGTATCAGACGGATAATAAGAACTAGAGCAAATGTATGTTCCTCGTTGATGATTGAGTGTGGAATTATGAATAAATAACCATTAAAAGGTGTGGGTTATATTCAGTTTCTGGGTCATTTCCTAATACCCACTTGCACCCAGTCAACTTATCATTTCTGCAACTGCCTTTCTAGGATCTAGTGGGTGAATGAGGTAATTCGGTATCTAGTGATTGGTCATGGTCAGCTGGGCACACCTCTTAGACACAAAAACACTGGCCCTCTGCACTGTTCCCAATGTCACAGTATTAGCACGCAGATAGTGAAGGGATAGACTCAAAGTCTATGTGACCACTCTAACCTTTAAGCAGCGTATATATGGTTGTATGTCCCACGCTCAATAAGAGGTACATATTTAGATAAGTCAGGAAACATAGATGCTCATCAGTCACACCTGGAGTAGATTTGTTTATCTACATCCTTCACTTATTTCGCTGGTTTAGAAAAGAAGTTACCTTCCGGTAGGGTAACACAGGTACCTGCGGGAACCGGCGAACACCGAGTGTTCATCGATTTAACTCTTATTGTATCAATTTAATCTTTTTGCACGTTTTTTTTTCTGGGAGGTACATGCTTTGAACGGAGATGTGTGTTTAGGAGTCGCCAGGTTTCCCTATTTTCTTTTCACGGGACATTTCCTGATTGATTTCTCCCAGCAATCCATGGTATTTGGATCAATTCGGGTTTAGTTGGTATCGGAATGGAACCCTACCGTTAAATAATCCCTCTCTGCCTGGGGAAATACAGAGAAGAAATGACCGAAATGAGAAGGAATCTTCATCAAACTGGCAGATTTCATATTGATACAAGTTAAAGCTGTCCAAAACGCCGCCACCGCAAATGAGTGTGCGGAGATTTTCTTTAGGTCATTAATTTTCTTAATTAAATCATCCTAATTATCAGCGGCATTGTCCAGGGAAGCTGCCACACTGACTTTGATGTGATAGTGAATTCCCAAGTAGCGCCTATGAGGAATTTGATCACGGGGGTTTTCCTTGGTCAACAATTTCCGCCGAATGAGCCGTCAGTTTTTTTACAGACACGCTTCATGATGTCCATATTGGGGAACACCTTATTGATTATAAAGTATGTCTGGCAGAATATGAGAAGATGAGAACTCTTTGATTCTGTTATTTTGATACATGTAGGATGATTGTGTCTCCCAATAAAAAATTCTCCTTATATGGATTTATACTTTTACGCCGAAATGGTTTCTTCTGAGAAAATCCGCGAGCACGCGTGCGGTGTAGATGAAAAAAGTAATTGGGTCAGTGTCTATGACTTTGTATCTCTAACTGTAATTGGGTCAGGGTATATAACTGTAATTGAGTCAGGGTCTAGGACTTTGTATTTGGGTCAGTGTCTATGACATCGTAATTGGGTCAATGTCAATGAATATCTGTTCTAATTCTTTTTCGCAATTAAGGAAATAGATTTTCTCAGATTAAACGTATATCCCCCTTGCAGCTAAATGCCGAACCACGTGACAGTGGAAGATAGAGGAAAAGGGTACAGAGCAATTGCTAGGTCCACCATCATCCACCAGGGATTTGTTAGATACTGTCATTGTAGTCGGGGAAACAACCGCTGTTATCAATTGCTATGAGCCATTGATAATCAAAAAACGAGGCTAAACACATTATGGCAAGCCGAGAGAAATCTTTAAAAGAAACGATCCATTGATAACTGCTGCGCCACCTTGTGGCGTTGTGGGATTTTTTTGCGTTGGTGGCAACATGGCCATCACCATAACACAATAGCTGTGTGCCCTATAGAGATGTACCCACTTTTTGCTTCTGTGGTAGTAGTATAAGACATGGGGGTTGTAGGGACACTGCAAACCGCCTCAGACTGCCAAGTAGTATAACGTATGGGAATTATGACCATGAACCAGATGGTCCACCTCCACCAACCACGATATCGATACATAATGTGGGAGGGAGAGCCGCAGACACACAGTGTGCTCGACCTCGTTGATTCGCATTTTTATTATTTATTGGGTAGCGATTCGCATGTACGAAAACCAGCCGTTTTCTGTCAGCCTCCTTTCCCATATGCAGTACAACTAGACTCCCACCACGTTTAATGTTCGTGCAAATATGTTGATATCATTAAGGGAGCATTTCTTGAAAGTTAATCTTTTCAAGGATTAGTGATTTCCAGGATTTAACTCATTCAGTCCTGTACCCTAGCATTTGCATCACTTACGTGTCCTGTGTATAATTCTGAAGTGGCCCCTAGAGTCCTGAACTTGTATGCACTGATGTCACATGTTTTGCAAGTAGAAACAGCAACCTAGGGTTTCCTGGGTAACAATACATAACCGACAATGAATTAGAAAGATGATATTGTTTTCTACATTTAGTGAAAAAGAAAAGAAATCCTGAAGATGAATAAATTGTTTCACATTTAAATGTGCACTTATTTTTCTTCTCTTTTTTGTTTGCCTATGTAGCAATGCTTCCAGGAATCTGAAAGGGTTAAGGTACATCAGTGTTTGTCACGCTGAGAACATGTATTGCCTTCGGCCTTCACTAGTATAGGATGTGGTGGTTGTAGGCAGTCGTGGGGTATTTATTAGAATGTGCTTGCACGCGCTAAATATATATAGTGCCTAGAGGTTAGAGTGGTCACATAGACTTCCAGCTTGCTGCAAAAAGACCATTCGTTCACCATCTGCATGCTTTTTACTGTGATATTGGGAGTGGAACAGAGTGACAGTGTCTCAGGGTCATAGAAGCGTGCCTAGCTGACCACGACCAATCAGTAGGGACCAAAACACCTCATTGACCCACTGGTGCTTGATATATTTGGATCCTAGTCTCAGGCAGTTGCAGAAAGGGCCGGTTGACTGGGTGTAAGTGGGTTACAGAAAACGATCCATAGACTGACTATATGCAAAACCTTTTAAATGTTATATATTCATAATTCCACACTCATTCATCAATGATCAACATACCATTTGCTCCTAGTATAGGAGTCCAATATCGTTTCCTTCTGTCAGGTAGAAAAAGTCCCTAATGTGATATATTACTATAATTTGATTATAGACTTCCCAGATAGACAGGGAATGTTGAAAAATGAAAGAAACACCTGGGGATGACTGAAGTTGTACTATTGCTGACAAAATTCACCCCTTCATGAATTAATCATCCATCGAGGCTGAATCCTCCCTACATAAGCTGGGCCCCTGGCCATGATTCATGCTATACACTGGTACCGTGACGTGTCGTGAATCATACTTCTCAACCTGCACCACAGCCATGCGCTCCGAGAATAGCCTCCCACTTCCCTCTACCTCCCCGCATACCCCTTTCCCTTCCTTAGTGCCCTCAGATCAATAAAACCAGATAACCAATCATTGAATGTCTTAATCGGCAGTGCGGGGCCCTGCGCAGACAGGGGGAGGTGGGGGGCGGGGAAATGGATCAATATTCAATGAGGCCAATTTTCCCCGTTTATCCCTCGTCGGCGACTTCAAAGTGGCCGCTAGGCGGGCTGGTGGCGCTGCAGTCAGCGCTTGGACGGTGAAATATGCATTGGTCCTTTATCCACGGGAGGAAGGGTGGAGAGGGGAGAGTCGCCCAGCCTGGGGCAGGTAAACAGGCTGGATTTCAATCGCAATACAATAAAAGTATACTCATGGTTGATCCGTGCACACCTTACCGACCCGGTCCCCACCCTGACCTACTTCCACCACTCTCCCAGCAGAGATCCTGCACCGCTGGGAAGCCCTAGCGATACGGAGCATCTTTTTGGAGACTATTTCCGTTCGCATGGTCCGTGCTGAGGGATGCAGGGCGTGGCTCTCGGAGAAATGTGGAGAATTCCTCTCGGTTTATTAGGGTTTTTAGTTTTGTTCCCAGTTGACAGAGCTGGAGGGAAAGTCGCCTTTATTGGATTTGGGAATTGGTGAGAGTTCTATTACCTTGTGTTATTGGCAAAACCCCACTTGTGATGATCAATTGATGATAGATGCCTAAATCAATCATTCCTATACCAGTTCTGTGTAATGTATATAGTGCAGATATAGTGACAGAGCGCTATTTAAGTCAGGTTATCAACAACATATAAATATAAGGGTTTTACATGTCTGAAATGAACTTCGTGAATGTTGCGGTCGTACAAATGGGACCAATATCACTCGCCCTCTTTCCAGTCTTTTTAATAAATCAAATTTGACAGCTTGCGTCGACCTGTCGTCTGTTGTCAGGAATGTACTTTGTCAGAGAGATGGCGACCTTCAGAGGGTGGTAGGAGATCCATATCATCCTTAAGGTGGTACAGTAGGTCCATATCACCCCTCGGGGTGGTACAGGGGATCCACATCACCCCTCAAGGTGGTACAGTAGGTCCATATCACTCCTCAAGGCAGTATAGGAGAACCATATCACCCCGCAAGGTGGTACGGGAGTTCCATATCATCCTTAAGGTGGTACAGTAGGTTCATATAACCCCTCAAGGTGGTACAGCCGGTCCATATCACCCCTAAGGCAGTATAGGAGAACCATATCACCCCTCAGGGTGGTACCGGAGTTCCATATCATCCTTAAGGTGGTACAGTAGGTTCATATAACCCCTCAAGGTGGTACGGGAGACCCATATCACCCCTCAACTTGGTAAAGTAGGTCCATATAACCCCTCAAGGTGGTAAAGGAAAATCATATTACCCCTCAAGGTGGTACGGGAGAGCCATATTACCCCTCGAGGTGGTACGGGGAGCACCCGCTAACAGTGATACAAAGGTTCCTTTCGGGTACTACTTGCAGGAAAAAATGTAAATGTGTGACTGAGAACATACACAACCCTCTTGGCATGAGTATGGGTGTGTTGGTCGTCCATAAAGTACGTACGCAAAAAGTGCCCCCCCCCCCCAATTCCCCTCTCTGGCTTGTAAACAAACAGATTGAAAAAGAGATATACGCAAAATTTCCAAAACTTTGGACCCCCGCCACATTCACTGCCTAGGTACTTCATTGATGGCTGCTATAGATGGCTTATATGCTTCTCTGCTCAGTCGTGCAAAAAGACCACTGTTTTCTTCATGATTTACAAAAAACACTCGCGTCCAGGTAAAAAACTAAAGACAAAATAAAATGAAATTCTGATAGGTGGGTATTTTACTGACGAGACATTGAACCCGGAAGAGCCGTGCGTGTATGAGGATATTAGAGAATCACAATACATCCCGCGACTGGACATGATGGTAGGTTAGTTAGAGTTGATCTATAAAACAAACCACCCGCTACCCGTACAAATACGCCTTATATAATGACCACTGAGTGTGCTGTATCTGCGGGACACCCACCGGACACCCACCGGACACCCACCGGACACCCACCGGACACCCGACGGACACCCGACGGACACCCGACGGACACCCGACGGACACCCGCCTGCCCGGAGATGGAGGCTCGTTGGGCGAGGGACGTCGGGGGGAATTTATGTTCTAATCGGTAAAGTGTAATGACAACACAATCATAATAGGAAATAATGATTCCAACTGCCATGCACTCAGGGCCCACTATGAAAGCAAAACTGGGTTGATTGAGTACTGGTACTGAAACGGATCCATTACAAATGTGATTACAATCAGCGATGAAATATGTATGCTGACCACTTTGTGTAGCCATCCTTGTGAGTTTAGGATTTGAAATATTCCTGTGTACTCAATGCTTCCAATACGGATGTATGCACTGATTTGTCTTTTGTTGCACGAATGATTAATTCGCAATTAAAGGTCAACACTTTCTGACGACGACTCTTTTCAGAGGCGTCCTATCAGTCGCGTGTAAGACGATCTCTTGTTGGTCCAATTAAAAATCAGGAAAGTTGATTTTGAAATCCCTTCACAATAAAGATAAAAAGGCAAAAACGTCGCCAGGTGAATGGATTTCCCCGGGGACACAGCCTGCGTTGTTGGTGTGGAAACGGGGTCGGGGGGTGCCGGGTGGTCGGGGAGGCCAGAATGGATTATTGTCCTAAAGAAGCAACGTTCCTAGGCTTAATCATCGCCTAATTATAATTATTGGCACAGTTTTAGGCTGATGTTCACAGCGGCCTCGCGCCTATGGACCCGGGGGGCGGTCAGGACACAGATGCGGGCGCATACACCAGTTGTGGCCGACCCAATAACCGCCTGTGTTTCACCGTGCGGACGTAATTAATAATCTATATTGCGTAATGACCCCCCACCCCACACACACACTTCGTGGTGCAGGGCACCAGTGCACGTGAGTTTGGGCTTTGTGGGTGGGGGTGAGTCACTGACCGGCACTGACCACACCATCTGTGGTAGTTTGTTGGTGTGAGGCACTCTCCTGCCAGATATCCTGATCCGTTGGTTGTATTTTTTACACTCCCCAAGCAGAGACCCTGAACCATGCCCATGGTACCTATTTTGGTGTTAAATTTGTCCCGCATGCCAGTTGCAAAAATTCCCAATTCCTGACCACTTTGAAGAGTATATTGTGATCTGTTTGTAGAAGAGAAGTACACGCATTATAGAGTAAATATACTAGGGACAAATGGTATGTTTCTCCTTGATGAATGAGCGTGGAATTGTTAAATAAATAAATGATGAGGTTTGGTTTGTATCCAGTCTATAGGTCATTTGTTGAAACCCACTTGGCACCCAGACACTTCTAAAACTGCCTTTGGAGAGTTCAAATGTGTCATGCATCAGTGTGTCATTGGGTTAGTTCTTACTCGCCGTAGGGACTTCTTTCTTCGTAGCCCAGTCTGTAAGACACTGGACATCTGCACCTTACAAATGTTACAGAGTTGGCACGCAGATGGAACAGAGATAGTTTTAGCAGCACGCTGAGACTATAACCTCTACCCGAACTATAGGCAGAGTATGTGAGCGTGTCCCAAGCTCAATAACACATCTCTCCGTATTGCTTTTTATCAAATCTTTTCAAATGTCTCAGACTATTTCCTAATGTGGAAAACACCTCATATGTTGTAGGTTTTTGTTTTGTAAACAAGAACATGCGCTCATTGGAGGTGACATTTGTTAAAATATTGATATGTGTAGTAGTCTATAGTTGGGAGCTAGAGTCTCAGAAATACCTCCTAAAATGCTTAGGGGCTTAAAGGGTAACTATACACCTCTAAATCCGAAATTCAACATGTTCAGAACAGTTCCAGTCCTGTCCCATATGTTTCACATATGTAATTCTACCACCTTTAGCAATGGCACTATTTAATAATCTTACACATTCCCATCTCTCAACTTCTGGATCGACACTATACATGTAGTAGGTTAGCAGAGTTGTTGCAGAAGCAGCAGGAACATCAGCAAAGCTCACTCAATATTAAAAATGTCCACTCACATATAATATATCACTGGTTTGGCTTTGAATCTGTTTGGCATCGCCACCTGAATGTGATCCGACTTCGGCTGTCACGTGATTGTGTGGTTACGGAGACAAATCTTACCTCCCGAAGCCTGTGCTGGGAGAATGAGGAGGGGAGAATGAGGAAGGGACAGTGCAGGGAGGGGAGGGGGGAGGGGCTGACCAGCGTAGCCACTGTTCAAACGTCATGCATGCTTTAATGACCCACGCGTGGACTCAGCGCAAATAGTCGCCCGTGGTGGGTTGATATCCCGGGTTGATGTACCTGCCGAGATTCTACTCGTATGAACCTGCCAGGGGTCCGTTGAATAATCTTGGATCCTACATGAAGACCCTGTTCTGTACGCCAAGGAGACCCTAGTTCAATGTGGGTCAACTTTATTTAACACTTATGGACGGCTAAGACTGTCTTAGCGAAAGGACTTAAATATCATTAAACGATAACCCTCGTGCGAGGTACAGAAAATGGTCTTCATGTGCTATCCCTGATTAATCAGCGGGCCCCATTTTCCACACCCAATCGAGATCTCCCAGGGTTTCATATAACCTCAATCATAGAATCACACAGCATCACTTCCCTTATTGTAATTCTCACTCGCATTTAAGCTGTGAGAAAAGGCGGTGCCTAGTGGATAAACTGTGTCATACAGTAGGGTGCTGATACTTAATTAAGAGATGACAGTCATCACTTTTCCATGGATATCCTTGTTATCATTTCCAGTTTAAAAAATTACATTTTCTGAAAAACAAAGATATGGTATGAATTGGGCCTCATTCGCACCAGAAGAGGGTCAAACATCCACATGCACCCTCAACCCTATCCCATGGCCACATGGAAACCACTGAAATACAAATGCAGGCTAAGGGCTAGACTTGTTCAAGTCTTTGATTCATTCAACATTCAACAAATAATAACACTAAATCAGGATGAAATGTATTGTAATATCTTCCCTTTCTCTGACCGGCCCTGTATCAGGGCGAAGAAGGGTGGGGTAGGTGGAGGGGATACAGGGACTGAAGCCAGTCTAGCTAAGACCTTGTAAGAAGTGAGGAGTGCTTCAAAGGGAGGTAAATTCCTTCCCTTACATCAGCTATCCGTGTATGTTGCCCTTGGTATATACTTAGCAAACACAGCGGACATACAGGTCACAGCAGTGGTAGACTTCCTGGGAGAGCAAAGGCCAATCCTTCTCATGACACGTCTATGTGGTGTGGGAACTAAAATAACTCTCACATCGGTAAATATATAAAGGTGTGGTTTCTACCTTAATTCATTACATAGATTCGATCACCACCCCGTGTGGTGTTAATGGACCTTGAGAAAGTGTGGTAAGAACCTCTGATAGTTAACTGGACGTTAAATCAAACCAACCAACCAACCACCAAACCCAAAGTAAGTCTAATGGAACACATTGGGCGTTAAACTACCCAACCAACAACCAACACGGGTCACGTTATTGTTTAGCATAACAAAGTACCCGTATGTGGAGGCAGGTTTTAATTACCAGATGGCGCCCTCTGACGTCCCATCACGTTCTCACTGAGACACCGCCTCGCCGGCCGGTACCGGGCCCGCTAGAGCCTCAGGCAGGGTTTCTAGGGTAACCAGCATTATGTCGTTGTTCCTGATGACGTCACGGCACAGGAAACTCGGCTAACGTTACGCCTCCTAGCGGGCTTAGTAGGAATTAAGTAATGTTAGACCAATGGGGAGTTTCCACTTAGCCAATGTACTACTTCCGGTAAGTGATGTCAATGGCCATGACAATGTCGCTGATGTTGTGCACAGGAGATTTAACACTGGTGACCTTTCATATATCAGGGAGAAGAGGGATAACCTTATCAGTTCTCAAAGAAATAGAAGAAATCCAGAATATCTAGAGTTTGTTTGAATTTCATTTGAAAGAAATCCACACTTCATGCCACTACTCTTTGACCTTGAAACATAAATCGTGACATATCTACGATTAAGGTACATACTACTATGCGTGCGGCCTCTCACCAAAGCTGGGTTTTGTTTATGGAAGACAGAAATGAATGAAGACTTTAAAAAAACCCAAACATATAATAAGATATGATATACCTTCTTGCAACTTAAATAACAGTCATTTATCAGGTTATCATCTATTATTATATACCCATGCAGTATATTTGATAATTACATACTGCTGCTCTCTATGCAGTATAAATTGTGTACTGACTCATGTGCAGTACATAGTTATACCAACGAGTATAGAGTATAGAGTCTATACTCGTTGGTTATACTGAACACGTTGAAGCATCAGCAGTGTGTGGGCTTTCATGTCAACATGTATTTTATGCCAATATATGGTAAGATTTGATTAATTCTGGGTATATAATAAATATATAACGACCCACCACGCTTGCACGTGCTACAAAATTCGATGGGAATTGATGTCATACAACAATTCCCCATCTCGTTTTGTAGCATGTTCAGCATGGTCAGGTCGTTCTATATAAATATTCCTCAGATTCGCTTGTAGCCGCCGTCCTTTGATCTTAGCTGGGCACACTCAGATTGCGTCCACCGCGGCTCCTATTGACCTGCCGCTTCTAGGCGACCTGCTGTTCGCAATCACTTAGTGAAGCGGTGCAGTGATCTCATATTGTTCCTCAGAGAGGCCTGGAGCTGTGTGGGGTAGTATTGATGACGGCGCGTAGGGCTGTGTCTCGCAGACGGATGGTAAGTGAGCGTGCAGTATCACGCGCACGTAACGTCAGGTAAGCCGACGTCACCGGACTCACACCTGACGTCATGTTACCGGCGTTACGTCACCTCGTAACCGTGTTATGTACGTCATCGGGAAGTGTGTCACAGAGATGCGAACGGCCAGGTACCACTCAGATTGTGATGGTGAGTGTAGGTACCACTCAGATTGTGATGGTGAGTGTAGGTACCACTCAGATTGTGATGGTGAGTGTAGGTACCACTCAGATTGTGATGGTGAGTGTAGGTACCACTCAGATTGTGATGGTGAGTGTAGGTACCACTCAGATTGTGATGGTGAGTGTAGGTACCACTCAGATTGTGATGGTGAGTGTAGGTACCACTCAGATTGTGATGGTGAGTGTAGGTACCACTCAGATTGTGATGGTGAGTGTAGGTACCACTCAGATTGTGATGGTGAGTGTAGGTACCACTCAGATTGTGATGGTGAGTGTAGGTACCGCTCAAATGTGGTGGAGAGTATAGGTACCAATCAGATTGTGATGAAGAGTGTGGGTACCACTCAGATTCTGATGAAGAGTGTGGGTACCACTCAGATTGTGATAGAGAGTATAGATACCACTCAGGTTATGATTGAGAGTGTGGGTACAACTCAGATTATTATGGAGAGTGTGGGTACCACTCAGATTGTAGTAGAGAGTGTAGTTGCCATCCAGGTTGTACCGGAGTGTGTAGATACTACCCGGATTGTGGTAGATAGGGAGGTACCACTCAGATTGTGGTGGAGAGTATGGGCAAGTACTACTCAGATTGTAATGGAGAGTGTAGGCAAGTACTACTCAGATTGTGATGGAGAGTGTGGGCAGGTACCACTCAGATTGTGATGGAGAGTGTGGGCAGGTACCACTCAGATTGTGATGGAGAGTATTGGCAAGTACCACTCAGATTGTGCTGGAGAGTGTAACAAGTACTGCTCAGATTGTGATGGAGAGTGTAGGCAAGTACCACTCAGGTTGTGATGGAGAGGGTGGGTATGTACCAGTCAGACTTCCCGGTAGCCTCGTGACAAATACCCGGTACCATAGCCTCAAAAACCCTGAACTCTGCTACCTGGATTCGGTATCCCTATAATGTATGGACACACCCTATAATACACTTTATTGAATGAATACACCCTATGATACGCTCTATTGTATGGCTACACCCTTATATCTGGTGTCCGGGTTTTATCTACAATGATCAATATAGTGGATATACCGATGGGTCATTATAAACTCCCATTTAGTTAGATGACCACTTTCATAAGACAATAGCTATGTGCCCTCAGGTTCACCCAGCCCTGGTCTGTGAGGAGAAGATGCCGCACTTGATGCATAGTGCATTCTGATCGTATTGATCTCCGTTCAGTTTGCTCTTATATCTGATGTACTCAACACTGGCACGGCATCTACCATGAGAATACGAGAATTGATTCATAAATAGGTTAACAAGGATTAAAGCGCACGGCATTCCCTTTGAAAATTAACCTGGATTTTGGTCGTATAGATTTTTATCCCTCATCATGAAACTATCAAATACGCAAGACTTTTGTATTAATAAAACAAATTATAAATATATTCAGAAAAGCATACATTAAAATATACATCTAGTGATCTCTTTGCTCAATAAATCGTTGGGTAAATGAAGGTGAAAACAGCAGATGAAATTCAAGGGGTTTGTTAGCAAAAGTTTAAATGTTACTTTGTAGATGCTTCTTTGAAGATACCTTAGGTGCTTGACTATTACTAAGAGTGTAAAAGATATTCTTTAGCTGAAATCTTTAAAAGGTTTATACTATATATTTGAGTTTTCGATGGAGCCTGAACATTTAAAATGGAAATGTCCTGAATGAAAAGCATATGGATTTTTTTCTAAAATAATTGAATATGATAAGGAAATACAGGTATTGATCTGCAAAATGTGATATGTGAAAAAAGAAATGGAACCAATGAAATTATCAGGGTGGCCAATAAAAGGAAGCCCTGTGCAGTGTGGGAGTGGTAAGGCATTGAGGTGATGCTTGCAGTCCGTATAGACCGGGTTTATATCACAGGTAGCCCGCCGAGCCACGCTGGTCCGCTGTGCCTTGGATCATGTAGGACTCAGCCGGCCCCAGATGGCATATTTCGCCTGGCTGTGCATGTGCTAATTACTCGATTATCGCTCGGGAAACCCAGCCCATACTTCATTGCCTGCCAACAGATGAACAGAATGCAGCCATCGATCGGTGTCAGGTACAAATCGTTGTGGGTGATCGATTCCCCCACCCACCAGCCGCCATCTTGGACCATCACTCTCCAAACACAATACAGTTTACATGTCATTACCTACTTTATATTATACCTTATTAGAATAACCATAAGAAGATATGCTTGGAGATTGAAGCAGATATGTCATTGGGAGCTGTTCTCATTGCTTACCGTCCAGATTCTGGGTCATTCATGGATTTAACACCCTGGGCGATATCTGCTTGGAGGGTGTGAATTTGTGAGCGTTACGTTGAAGCACGTGTGGATATATAGCGGGGGAATTACCCAAGGTCACCTGTGGCAATAACTCACCAGATATTGGGCCCTTGTGTAAACTGTGATGGAGATTAGGACATGGGACTGAGTGGCTCGTAGTTCACACACTGCAGTCACTGAGCTGCTCCCACTGCCACGCGGGGGTGGGCAGTTAGCTCACTGGTTTAGAGATGTCGGATTTCCATTTTTCCGTAGAATTCCACTCTTCCATATTCAGGTATATAATTGTTTTTCCTTACGTCAAACAAAGATATTATTGATTTTGCCTCATTTCTGTCAATAAAACAGTGGTTTAAACCTCCCCCACAGACCCTCATCCCCGTGCCATAGCCAACAGGAACATATTATCCAAGTTTTCCTAGTCTCTCTGAAGCAGAGAATTCCATATGAAAAATATTTCCACTTTTTTCCCTGACCCCAAATGACATCCATGGTGGTTAAGAGCACTGGACTCGCAAGGTGGCAATCACAAGGATGTGGGGCCTTGTAGGAGTCTCACTGCAACCCCTTTTCTACCTCATCCCCAGCAGTGATAGATTTACTGCTATAGCATACCATGTCTTTGTAATGTAAAATCAGTGAGATAAAGGTGAACCTTGAGATACTCGCTAAAGGACTTGCAGCAGTTGACATCGGGATAAAATCAAACAAACACTTGTGGCACTGCCCAGAAGCTGCCGCAGATAAGAACCTACCTCCTGGAATCACAAAATTAGATATTGTGTACTCTGATGAACCACTCATTCGAGGAAAGTCGTCGGGAAGTGAACTCCTTACCGCAGACAGTCTCAGTTTGTTGTCTCACATACCTCGGGAAAACACTTATTGACTCCCATTAGGTTTCTCAGTATATTTCTATTTTCATATGAATGATATGTTTATGGTGCCCTCGCATGGCAGAATGTCCTCTTGAGACTGACAGGAGTAGGATGTAAATAATGAGGTGCTTATCTCGGCGTGCCACACTACATGCACTGCACCACGGCGACACGTCCATGACTTTCACGGCATCTAGCTATCCAGATATGAGGGTCGCCATCTGCCGTGAGAGATGAGTAGCTGCCATGTAACTGTAACAGCCTGCAGTTTAGACCCCAACTGGTGACTGGTGGCTCCCCCACTCTCCTGGCTGATCATTTGAGCCACTTTGCTAGCAAGCAGGATGCATGATCAGCTAGGAGAGTGGAACTCCCAGTGTCCCCAGTTGACCACTCCAACCTCTCTACAGAGAAATGAGTGTGCACCCTGCCCGCAGTCTAACTGACCGGCTCAGTATCTGAGTATGTGTTGATCCTCCAGATATTAAGAAAAACACCAAAAACACCAGTTAGTCCGCAGCTGTCAGATGATTGGATGGGAATCACTATGTGAAGGGAATTACAACTTTATGTTCTTCTTTCAGATTGGTATCACCACTGATACCAATTGAGCATAGACAGTAACACCGGAGAACCCACCTCAACTATAGCCGCTTCCCAGCGGGCCGTTCAGGTAGTTTTGGCGCATATCCACCTGTCTGATATATACCGTGTGTAGGGGATGCAAGACAATAATAGACTGGAAATCGTGTATTGGTTTCTTACTGCTGTCTTGATTAGATCAAAAGTTATAAACGTTTGTTTATGTGGGTTTTTTTTATTAAGGCCCACCATCCGGCAGTACCTCCATTGGGTCGCTGTACGAGGGTATCGTATCATATCACCGATTCATGCAGACGATCGTGTCACTGCTCGAGGCAATCGTATCGTTCCTCCGATTTACCCCAACTATCCGGTCTTAGAGAATCGGTTCCGATGCCTTACGAGTTTTAGAATCACGAAGAAGTGACTCTGTTCATTGTCTCGGGTCACGCACCGCACGAAAACAAAACGTCCTGATCGAGATTCGGTTTCCCGGAAAATTCCAGAAGGATGAGTGCGACCATGTTTTTGTCCGTGTCTGTGGCCCCACATAGAGCTGACCCTAGAAAACAATGAGTCCAAGACAAAACACACCACCATACCCGCAAAGTGCTGAACGTTTCTGGACGTCCGTAAAACCACACAAAGGTGTTTACAAACTGCTGGTGATAATTGAGTAATTATCTGGGGTTGGTTGCGGCGGTCATGGCACCCACGTGCCCCCGCCCGCCGTTCGGGGGAGCAAGTGTGCAGGAAGCTGTAATGATCGTCTCAATGCCCTTATTATCGCGCTGCCCTCCCAGTCGCCGTTAGTCATGTCTGTGGTCACCACCGCAAAGCATGTTGGAAGGACGACAGGGTCACGACACCCTCTGAACCCGCCCCCCCCCCCCCCCCCCCGCACTCACACACACACACGCCGTACATATTACACACAGGCACTCAGAGGAGGGGTGGGAGGGGGTATAATTCATGGTAACACCCAATAATTAGCCAACCCCCACCGTGACGTCATTCCTTGGGCACGTGACACCCACACGAGAGTTGGTGAGGGTGACCACGTGAGGTCGCTGCTATTATATGCTGGGGGTTTGGTGCATGCTGTGACCGATACATGTTGTCAGTGGTACATGTCAGTGGCACTTGTTATCATTGGTACATACTGTAACTGGCATATGGTATCATTGGTACTTTTTGTCAGTAGTAAGGGAATACTAATTTAAGATAAAGGAGCCGAACCAGTTACGTGTACTTAACTAAATCCTCAGTAAACGAGCGACAGGTATGTCTATCATTGAAAAAGGAGAGTCTCGTGTTAGAAAAAAATGTATGACGTTATCGTGTTCTCTGAAGTCGACATTAATTGGACCCGGGACACTGCATTCCATTTAGAGTCAGACTATCCGGATTTCACCACAGTGTATTTCGTTAAACACGACAAGGTGTCTCTTGCCGTGTATATAGGTGTTGAGTACTCCCCCTAATTAACCCCGCCCACCCCGACAGTTACCCCTCATGATCCACGATTAGGGGGCAGCAGGCGACGGGCATCAACCGGTTTGTTAAAGATCCACGTATTTATACTCGGAGATGAACAAGTTCCGCCTGTAAAAATAGCAGTATGAGCCACAGATGGCAATTTTCCTATTTGTAGTTATTAAAAACAGTGACAAGTAGAAGAGACAAGGTTGAGGTTAGCTTTTATTGAAAAAATATTTCACAGATTAAAAAAGCATTGTATAAAACAAAGAGAGAATGAATTCAGCGTCATTCACGCCTGTAAACAGTGGTTCAAACCTCCCCACACACCCCAGCCCTATTCCATGGCCAATGACGATGTGTTTTCTATCTTTTCTCAGTCTCTCTGAGGTAGTAAATTCCACAAGGATCCTGATATCCCTGGACGAATAGAAGTATCTTTATTTGGTTACTGGAGAACTCGTCCCGTTTTGGAGATGTCGTTCAGTATTCAGTCTGAGGAATCACGACCTTTTTCCGTAAATAATGCAAGCCTCGTCTGGTCTTTGATGGTGCACGGCCATAGTGGGTTTGTCCTAAGAACTTTCATGAGATTGAATTCATATGATTATTTATATTGCGTGAGTTATCTTTGCGGAATGATATCACGAAGCGGAGCTGAGTGAAATCTGAAGCGGAATACAACAAACGCCATGTAAACCATCATATGAAATTGAATGATATCTAGATTTAGTCTACCCTGTCACGTTTTGAACTTCATGTCATGCGTGGCATATAAATATTTCATGACATAACCGTAGCATACAGTCACAACATGTTAAGTCTATGGCTCCAGATATATATATAAGGGGTGGGATAAAAGTACTGAACATACCCACCAGGCTTCACATTAGGTTTGTGTCTCGACGAAAGCGCTATACCTGAACATCTGTAAAAGTTCCATCTGCTAAGAAAATAACAAACCATATTATCTCAACTAACTAATTTCGGAAATGCAACAACTCCAGTTGTGGTACAGATTGAATGCCGGAACTAAGCCACTGTATGTGAATGTAATTCTAACCACAGATATTATGTTAAACTACATGACCCCACAGACTACCAGCATATCTTCACGGGACCCTAAGAAGTCAACGATTCTGTCGCCTGTAAGAAGTGACTTAAGTGCCGGTAGGCAGCCATAACGTCTTGGAATAAACAACAATAACATAACTGTCCGATGCTTTATTAACCCGCGTTCTAAGGGGAGAAATGCCACCCGGATATGTGGTATTTTTGGTCTGGAGGTTAGTGCCTTTTTATGGTGCTCAGACATTGCTATACACCCTCCCCCCACACACACATACATACACACCGCATGTACTGTGATAGACCTGCTCAAGTCTGAGGGGAGGGATGAGGGAGCAGGAGGGGTGGGACTCAGGGACTGGGGCCAGTCTAACTGTGTGTGTAGGGGGGGGGGGGGGGGGCACCACAGCCAGACAGCCTACATTTTACAGGCACTACCCGTAAAGTCCCATACGTTACTCTCATCGTAGACTGGCTCCAGCCCTGCATCCTATGGCTACGCTCCTCGCAGGGATACATGGGCAAGTCAGAGAAGGATACATAAACTTTATTCTGATTGTGTTTTAAATCATTTAATGAATGTTCATAATTAAAGACTTGAGCAAGTCTTCTCTCATCGCTAAAAACGTATCCCCAGCCTTAGACCACAGACAGATCGCACGCCCACAGACCCATAGATACATCACGAAATAGCGGTTATTAGCGTGAAGACTTGTCCGTAACTCACCACACATTGATTGGTGTACTTGCTACTTTCCGGAAAGACTCCACAGACTACAGATAGACTAGAGCTTCTTGGAGTAGATAAAAGATAATTCATAAACATGAACTTGGAGATACAATAGCATTTATATCTATTTTTCTTATGAGGAGATATTACTATGTAGGTAGGCGTGAGTGTGACCCTTCATTCGGCGTACGGAGTAGATATGTTTGATAAATGGTGTGGGTGGGTGGGTTTTTAACCCTGGTAGATTCATATTTCTAATTATCATCCGTGATTGGTGATATTTGAAGCATTTTTAGGGCAACTACAACCTATTTGCCGATGGGAATGTGGAGAATTTGCCATCCAAAATGACTGGATATTTCCCCTGGTATCTACAGCAATTTTTTGTCAATAAGCTCAATGATAATTCTCAATGTAAAACATGGACCAGAAAATGAAAGAATGTATTTTCTTACACACCCTCTATAAATAGACGATCTTTTCAAGAGGACGTCGGCTGCCTTGTCGGCAGATGGCAGTACCTGACAGTGAGATGCCGCCCGTGGGGTCATTCATTTTGTCCTGGTGTCCCTCCCTAGATCCCGGATGTAGGACAATGGCGGCTATATAAGCCCCGCGCAGCCCTGTGTTTCCCGCCACCCGGCTCGCTACCAGACGACATTTTTCAGCGGACTGACCTTCCTACAATGCACCTGATGAGGCTCCAGTTCGAGGTCAGACACTTGCAGATCCTCGATAAGGGCCCTATTGTTGACCAGCAGCGGCTATTACGTCGACCCACTCTCCGAGCATACCCGTTGTACCATGGTCTCATCCCTGGTATGTTTTTCCCCTATAGTCTTAACATTGGGAACTTGTATTCCATAACCATTGGCGATGAGGTCACATACGTTAGCCAATCAATCAGTGATAGGGGTGGGATAACATCTGAACCACACTTAATCCTTAGCCACTAAGAATAAGCCATTCGTTTTGGTCTGCAAAGCAATCTCACTCGGCCTGAGATTACTCCACAACAAACACTGATTGTGTATTTTCAGTGGCTACGGATATCAATACAGTTCCTTCTTAATACGCAGCCTGCAAATATATATATATATAGAGAGAGATTTACTGACGTCAACTGATCTCACATTCATGTCTTATGCTTGGAGAGCGTCCAATCCCGCCGACCGGAAGTGGTTTCGCCTGTCCTGATTTCCCAACCCTCTTCACTTGAAGCGCCACCGGGAATCAGCGACCGCAAGTAGTGGTACGCTGGGTGCCGGTCAGTGACTGGGTGGACATGTTGCTCACTGTGGAACCAGCCTGCTGAAGGTGGCGGCGCCTGTGACCAGCGTCCGTAACAAGCGTCCGTGCGGCGTCCGACCGGCGTCTGCCCTCAGGGGAGGTTCGCGGCCGTGGTCGGCGAGTTGAGAGACAGTGGAGAGGAGGGTGGAGTGAGGAGGGATAAGGAGGGCTGAGGAGGGGTGGGGTACTATTGTCTGGGCCGAAGGCAGGGGATTCCCCTTCTAATAATAGATAAACGTCTCTCGTCTGAAATCAATAACGTGTATCCTGATTGGGCCCCATCCTAACAACCCACCTGCTTCCACCCCCAGTCTCTCCGTATAGTTAACAGACCGTAGGTCGTCAAACATTTGTAAGTATCCAGCTTGTATGGGTTTTATGTACTAGGTACCTTTATAGCACGGATTTGTACAAGTTTTTGACTGTAGAAACACAGACTGTTTCTATGTCATTCTCATCTCCTGGTTTTAGTGATTTGTTTCAAGTACCGTAAAACTTTCTTTTCATAATGTATCACAGCAAGAAAACTGCAGGATTTTGCATAAAATTTAAGGCATATATCCAATAAGTTGTACAAACACTTTGTTCCCATCAAGTCCGACCACTCTCCGTTGTTCCACGTTTACGGCTTCACTCTTCCACAGTACATGTTAATAACATTAAGAAATAACAGGCATGTTTATAACTCACACATGAAGCGAAACCATGTCTATCGGCACGTGAAAGGAAAACTCACTTCTAAATAAAGTAGCAGTGTGCACTTGATGACTAGACCCCAGCCCCCCTCACCCACCTCACCTCCCACTCACGAATCTCCGTATTTATAACCAGTCACTGTGGGGCGCTGTCAGTATCCCACTCCGCGAAGCAGGACGCGCTAATCGCAGTCGTCGTTCCCCCACAGGAGGAGTTATAAGCCACTGTGCACGTTGCTATAGCAACATACCTACACCCGGCGATCATGGATACCTGTGTTTGCACCTCGCTAATGAAAGGATGCCAATAACCATGGCAACTGCTGTACGCATGCGCTACAGGCCCTGGTGGCTGATGGAGGTAGGTAGGATCACATGGAGGCTGGCTGGAGAGGTCAGGGCATCTTGAACTCTCGCTGGGTGAACCTGGAGTATGACAGGAGGTGGTTTGATGTGTGGGGACTGGAGGTAGGTGTGAGTGTGTCCACTGAGTAGTCATGCCCTGTCTCTGTGGTGTCATCATGTTGATGTACACTTACTACCTGAACCACCTGTTGATGGCTATATAGATTTGCGTCGTATATTTTAGCTCGATCCGTAATTAATGATTTACCCTGTAGGATTCTGCACTTAACCAGGTCGAAGTTGGATTTACGTCACACAGGATTGGAGAGATAGCTCAGAGGTTAAAGCACTAGACTGATAATCCCAAGGATGGGGGTTCAAGTCCCACGGCAGCCACTAGTGGTAGACTTACTGCTTCATCAAACGCCAGTCCTTCTAATACCACGTTTATATGGTGTGGTGTGCAGCCACTTTTCTCCTTCTTCCTCAGCAGTGGTAGACTTTTACTGCTCCCTCAAAGGCCTATCGTTCTCATACCATGTGTATGTGGTGTGGAAATTAGAAGAAATCTCACCTCGGTAAATGTCAAGGGGGGGGAGATTTCTGCCTGAATTCATCTCATAGATTAATTTTCACCCGTGTAGCGACATTCTGAACTTTGATATGGCCCCTATATATCCGGGGGTCCCCTGGAACGTTAAGCGCACAAACCAAGTCATGTGACTATTTCTATTGTTATTGGGGGGGGGGGGGGGGATCCTAGGATAAGTGGCGTCATTATTCCTGTCCATACAGTATCGTGAAAGGGTTAAGGTAGCCGGATACTGGACCTTTTACTGTGTCACTGGAATAAACAAACAAAATACTTTATACACTCCAGGTGAAGATATTGTATTGTAAGTTTGTTTTGTAATGGACACTATTATAATCAGGCATGGAAGGATATCCTCAGCAAGGTGAAATACCAGAAGATGTTGGAAGAATTATAAACAGGATGGGGACACACGCTTGGTACATGTTCTGCGGATGCAAACTCACGGTTGACAGAGTTGGGGGGAACAGGATTTGTAAGACGCTATTTCAGTATCACTTGTACATGAATGTAAAGGGGACAGAGCCATTGTTAGTTCATAAAGCAGTCACAAGGTGGCTAGGAGTATGGTGGGCCCCTTGGGGGGGACAGAAGCTGCATTCTGCTCTTTGTTCTTACAAAATTCAACTGCCTTTCAATATTTTACCGTGGTTCACTTGACTATCTACACCCATCCCAGAGCAGGATAACATAATGAATTATGATTAAACCAAGGACATGATGTTTTTCAAATGGAACACTTTATAAACAGTTGTCAGCAAGGCTAGAGTTGTGACACTTCCCAATTATCACTCACTTTTTTCACACCTCCTTTAGTAAAGAACACCTACATTTTCACCTCCATTAGTGAAGAACACATACTCGGGGGGGCGTCATGGCCGCTCCCATGGCTCATGGGCTATATGCCGTATAAGTATGCATACACACTGGATCATCAGAGACTATTCACTTTTACGGGCTGATTTCTTACATAGGCACGAATTGATGGTTTTCTTGGGCAGGCGCCCATAAACGACGAGAGGTTGAGGCGTAATAACGTGCGAGCGTTAACGAATGTGTTATGAAATCAACCTTGTATCCGTCGCAGAAAACCATCGATTATTTTATCTTCTCGAATGAATTAAACGAAGGAATTACTATATTCTAGGGTCTCTCATTAGGGACTAGCTATTTACTTTTCAGCGTACAGGGTTTGTTTTTCTTGAAGTAATTGCTTTGAGTCTTTAATTAAGGTTTCTAACAACATAGGAAATTGGGTAGTGGTACACTTTGGTCCCCTTCATTTTCAATGGGGGTGGGTTTAATCGATGGGCAATAAGATATATGTAATTGATAGATTATGAAAAATATCCTGACACCATACCAGAGGTTGCTGTGCTCGAACTGAACGGAACTGTGTGTGTGTTGAGTGGGGGGGGGGGGGGGGGGGGCGTGGAGACCGGGAACGGAGCGTCACGACGCCCGGGTATCGTGCCTTCATAGCCCACCCACCCACCCACTCCCCCGTCACAGTGCTGTCTGTGCTGGTGTTTTATGTCGGCTTTTTTATTCTCTTATCAGGAGCACAGAGACTAGTCCCCCACTCCCCTCCCCACCATGTCCTTACGATACCATACCCGTCCTTTCTACTTGCTGTAAACTCCGTTGTGCCTCATACCCAACCTAAACCCTATTCCCTGTCCTCTTCAGTTCCATTTACTCCTTTGTATCCCTCACTCACCTCCCTGCCTTCGCTCCTTTATTAGACCCATTCTTTCCCCCTAAGTCTGCTCCCCTACCCCTACCCCTACCTCACCCCCACCCCCCATCCTCTCCATTTGCCTCCCAGCTGTTGCCATGTAACGACCCCGTAAGGATATTCTATGTATATTCAATAATTTCCACCCACCTATACGAATATATAGCAGCACCTTATAGCATAGCTTAGTGCTGAAGATTGAGACCATTTCTATTCCCCCGAGGCGACGGACGATGAACTGTATTCTGAGAGGGTGGGTGGTTCATTTCCTGGATGCCTAGAAGTTCCATGAAGACCACGGACCTTCCTTTAGAATACAGCCCTGGAGTAGAGCGCACCTGGCGGTAAGTGTGGGGTGTCCCCGGCAGGGGGCGGGCAGCTCCAGAGAGCCTCCTGTAAGGCGGTTCGGAGGCTCGTATCACGTCCGGCCAACCGGTGCTTAACTCCCGACCCTGGAGGTGGCACGGGTTGTGTGTGGCCGGGCGGTAAAGGGAGATAACCAAGGTGAGGCTGTAGTTACGGCGGTGTGTGTGGGGGATGGGTAGCGGTGGATATACCTTAATGACTGTCTGAAGTTAACTACTCTATAATATTCAGCGAATATTGTCATTATAAACGTATAGATTCTCGAGATCACTACCGAGTAGAATATAACCATACGTATTCTTATAGGATAAAATGTGAAAGGTCCCTGTAACATAGAAATTGCGTGTGAGATGATTGTCGCTATTTTGTCTTTTCTTTCTTAACTTGAATTTACAATGCTGGGTAATGAATAGAGTATCAACCAATAAGTATGTACGCAAAATTTCAGCGGAAAAATTGCCCCCATTGGGGTTCCTTCCATCACGTATGCAATTAATTAAAGAAAGAATGCGCAGGATATTTTGGAGCATCATACCATCCTCACTGTATACATACCTAATGGACTGCCCTGTAGTTAGGAAAGGTTATAGTAAGAAAAAAAACCATGGTTCGTAGGGATTGAGTAGTAGAGGGATAGGTGAATGTATGTTTACAGTACCGCCAAGTCCTTATATATCTACATAGGCAAACATAGTATCCCCTAGAATCATTTACATGTTCATATATCATGCTCAGCATACCAGAATCGTCCTTTGAAATATTGCAGGCAATGATCTACTATTGTTTCACGGATGTTGGTTTACTGAAGGTAATACTGTGTGAATAGTGCTTTTGAACCCATATATGTTTCATTAACAAACGTTACATGTATGTTATATAAAACTGAAAACGTGATCTATCAATGAATGATACTTTAAATGACTGAAAGAAACTAGATACCAGCTAATGTACGAACAGTGAGTGAACACTGATAGGAATGATACTAGGGCATTGATAGGACGAGGTAGATTTACATATCAGGACTGTGATTGTAGAAAAGGGAATGTACAATTGTATACCCGTAATCAATTTCTGATACCAATCACTCCACCCCTTACTGAGTCAAACCTCAAATCGCCCTGATTTCATTGCACGTCAGTTTCAGCAGTAGTGACGTCGAATCCCAACAGGTGGCTCCACCCATGTCGGGCGCTGGGGCGTATGCTTTCTGCCTCCTGCCTACACCTAATGGTTATCAAAGGCAGGTAGTCTATCGTATTGCTCATGGAGCGGACCACAGACTTAAGAGCAAAGCGTCACACAGCCTCCACGAATTTATGCTTTATAAATATGGTTAATCAGACTACAGGCATATAACTCTTAATGATGCTGTCCTATAAGAAAACAGGGGTAATACAAGATAATACAAACCACGGTATATTGTGTACGACCACACAAAACACTAATGACTGGTTGGCAATGCGCAGCCGTTGCCCCAAAGAATACTTAGATAACAGAATACCAGGTCTACATTGTTGGCTAGGCACTAGGCACTGGTTTGTTTAATTTGATGGGTTCAGCCCGGGTTCATTCATTAACCAGGTCATCTTCTAATTGAGTAACATTTACAAAAAGTAGCCGATTCAGATCGGCGAGCCATTGTTTGCATTGGCAAGTGGAGGCTAATCAGGTCAAATGGCAAAGATCAGAAAGACGAGACCAAAGGAACTGCTGAGCGATAATAGAGGAAACCGTTCCCTGCGCAGCTAATTCCGCGCATCATGAGAACGAGGCCGGTGGCACGGAAACACGCGGTTGGTGGCGCTCTCCCACCAACTGTCTCTGAGCTCGCGGAAAGAAACGGAGAAAAATGTGGGTCTGTGTCAGAATTAGACAGGAGCCTGGTCAAGGTGCCCACGGATTGTTGTGTAGAGTGAGGCTGTTGAATGGATTTGTATTTCATTATCCACCTAATACAAAGTGTCCATAGAAAACACATAGGGAGTGTGTATCACCATACCCAGAGCACACAGAATATCCACCGAATACAAAGTGTTTATAGAACACACATGGGGAGTGTGAATCACCATACCTGGAGCATACAGATATGTTGTATGCTCTGGGCTGCAAAAGCTGGCGCAGAAAAAATGCGTTTGAGAAGATAGTGCGTACCTAAATTTATTAAAATCGGTATGCCACTTGTCAGGAAAAGGTGGATAATGAATACAATATAGACTGGTTTCAGATAAAAGAGGTTGTATGCTCCTCAGACTGGACTGCACAATATCCTTGCATTCGCACGAATATTACTACGCGTCCACTTCTCGGAGCTTATATACTACCGCTTGTATCTGAAACCAGTCAATAGTGTGTATGTATCACCTTATGCATAATGTCAGTAATCGGTTGAATGCATGCCTGTAGATCTTTGTATTCTGGAAAGTTAATACAAAGATGATAATACTGTGTTGATGATTCATTGGTACTCACAATGAATATACACATCTTACTGGTTAAATATTGTCCGTTATAAATAAAGAAATATTAGAATTATAGATTTGATCGTGGTTATACATGGTTTAAATTTTCATATCTGAAAAATAAAATTGGAACATATGCACTGATCATATTTCAAATCAATACATGTCATGATATAGTAAACATGATATTGGACAATCATCATTTTAAACAACGTTCATTTGGTATCACTATATTAGTTTTTGAGAAGCTTGTTTGTATTCATTGAGCATTTACCATCCAAATCCCCAAACAGAATACGTTTCTCGCATGTTAACCTTACCCGCCCGCCACAGCCATTCCTCCTCGGCCCTCCCCCTTAAAAAATGCCCCGACTCGTGCCCAGCCTGCAGCCTGTAGCCAGCGTGTAGCCGTGTCTGTGGGCCCCACACGTCGGGGACCAGCAGACCAGCCGCCATCGATTCTTGCCGGCTGCTATAGCTACGGTTACCCTGGTAACAACACCTTGTGACCTACCTTTTCCTCCCGGTGTCCGGATAGACACCTACCCTGGAGAAACCCCCGCGGACCACACCTGGAGTTTGTACCCTTTCCCTGCCGGGCTCGTTGTTGTTGGCGGAGATCGCGGCGGCATGGCCTGCCCGGCCGTCCCCGGCGCCCGCCCGGCCGTCCCCGGCGCCCGCCCGCCCGTGCGCCGCCGCCCTGCTCGCCGGGACGTCCTTGCTGGGCGCCCGGCGACCCGCCTACCGTGGATGTAACACTACTACAGCCCGTCTCTCTCTCTCTTACAGGAGAATGGCTCCACCAACGACGTCCAGAAGAGACACTCACGGGTGGCACTGACGCCCAAAATGGCGATGGACAGCTTCAGGATCTCCATCCTGGAGTCGGGAGGTGAGTCCTATTTGGTTGTATCGAGGGTGCGGGTTTTACCTGGAGAGGGGGTGGGGGCGGTGTAGGTACGGCGACGCGACCCCCGTCACCGACCCCCGTCACCGAGCACCCGTCTGCCCGGCATCTGCTCCTCACTATGCTCTGTCTGCCTGTTTTTGTCTGTCTGCGTGTCTGCCTGTCTCTGTGCCTCCCTTTCTGTCTATCTCTTTGATTGCCTTCTCTCCCATCATATCTCTGCCAATCTAACCGTACATGATATTATATGTATATCGTCTGCCTGTCTGACTGTATGTCTAACTGTCTGATTGTACGTCTACCTGTCTGACTGTATGTCTGTATATCTACCTGTCTCTCTGTATGTCTTTCTGTCTGATTGTATATCTACCTGTCTGTCTGTATGTCTTCCTGTCTGACTACATCTATCTGTCTGACTGTATGTCTACCTGTCTGACTGTATGTCTGTATATATAACTGTCTGTCTGTATGTCTGTATATCTACCTGTCTGTCTGTATGTCTTCCTGTCTGACTGTATGTCTGTATATCTACCTGTCTGTCTGTATGTCTTCCTGTCTGACTGTACATCTATCTGTCTGTCTGTATGTCTGTATATCTACCTGTCTCCCTGTATGTCTTTCTGTATGTCTACCTGTCTGTCTGTGTGTCTTCCTGTCTGACTGTACATCTATCGGTCTGACTGTACGTCCACCCGTCGGACTATGTTTACCTGTATGACTATGTCTGTCTCTCTGTCTGACTCTGTGTCTGTGTTCCTGTTGCTTATCTCCTTGTTGTTCTATGTACCTATCCGTTTCTCTGCCACTGACTGCCTTTCTGTCTGCCTACCGCTTGCCTGTCTGTCTGTTTATCTGTATGTCGTCTAGTCTGTCTCTCACTTCCTCTAAATCTCCTATCCGCATTTGTCCTGCCGCCTGTCTGCCTGTCACCCTACCTGTCTCCTGTCTACACAGTATATCTGTCGCTGTCTCTCCTAGCTCTATCTCCTGCCTCTCTGCCTCTGCCATGTGTCTATATCTCAATCTACCCTCTCTCAAGAGTCATCGATCCTTTGATTATCTTCCTGAATTCCCCCCATTCACATCATGTACATTTTTCAATCTGTATCATTTTATGAGGTTATAGTACTGATATCGGATACATTACTGGGAATTCTTCACCGAAGCACTGTTGAAGGCCTCCGGCAGCAGAGGAACCTTCATATAATCTCTTCACAGGAGCCTGGTACACGATCCCCGGAGATTTGCTTGTCTCGCTCCGTCAAATTCTAACCAGACATTCAGAAGCCATCGTTTACGTGGTTGTTTTATTTGTTTTCTGTAATTTCCAGACACATATTCAGGGAAAGCTTTGCTTTCTCATGCTATAGATCATGTTTGTATTCCAGCCGTTTAGGAGCGATGTTGATTATTGTGAATATGAGAGAGCATATATGATAACCTTTCTTAAACACATATTGAAAATCAAATATGAAGAATGGACAATTATGGACTCAATCATGAAGTTTGAGATTTAATCATCTTCGAGGCTATGAATATCCTGTGTGATAGGCATCAGGAATCACCATGCGCCAGAGCTTAACGCTGTATCACAAATAGAGTAGAGGAATTAGAGTAATGCATCCTGGGAAGGCAAGTGTTAACGCAGTTAAAGTGAGAGGTGTCGCTATATCAGGGTCACGTTATGGTCTTCACGTATTCTCACAGCATTACGGCCTACGTTACGTACATTAATAACATATTATATACCTATGGCCACATGTCCTACGTATACTATACGGCCCGCTTCTACGCATGTCGTATTTATCTCCCTACAGCACGTATGTGACGTATACGGTAGCTACAGCAACAAAACCCAACAAATTGTTCAAAAGCGGGGTTAGAAAAGGCCATTTTGCGGTATATAATAGTACGGAAACAGGTATCCTGTATCTGTACGTGATAAATGCTTGGTAAATTGATAATTAGAAGAGGATTAGATGAACATCTGATCGTGAAATTTACCGCGTTGTCATCACGTACGGGCACAGTAACCCTGTTTCTGTATAGTTAACGTAAGCGCAGGGATACCGTGAAAGGTGTCAGTACATATAAATCTGATATTATGACCTTTAAGTATCATTACAGCCTACGTTATCTACATAAACGTTGGGCGTTAGCATTTCACTGCGGTGGGTGCTACCTCGTTGTTAAAGTGTGACGGGCAACACTCGCCCCGTAATGTAGGTCAATGGGTTAATTAATCCGCTTAATTTATGGTACAATTAATAGACAGGGGTGCAGTTATCAGACTGGGATCTGTCAGAATAGATGGTTTTTTTTCAGCTTAATTTTCACGTATGTTTGACGAACGAGGAGGTGGAGGTGGGGGACGGGGAAGCACCGACCACCACCTGACATTTAACACAGACCCAGCCTCGAGCTGCAGACGGGAAGTAAAAGAAATAAAAATCTCCAACCGGTGAAATAGTTCACGAGTTGCCCCGTGCAGAGCGAGTGTGGGAGATTGTTGACATTTTTCACGTGCGACCACGTGTACGTGCACGTGACACATCACGTGATCATCCACGCATGCGCAGAGAAAATGTCAGCTCTGTTGGTGGTTCCGGTGAAATACTTCGACTTCTAATAAACTGGAGCTAACTGGTATGGCATTTATTATGTGTACATACCCTGTCTAGTATCATTGTATTTCCCGATTGTCTGTCATCCTCAACTTATGGATTCTACCTCGCCGTGATGTATTACTCTGCCAGTTGCTATTAAGAAAGAAACTGATGAGTGTTTGTTTTGTGTCCACGTTTACCATCGAGTTTGGGGCGCGCAGCGATATGAGCGAGGTGATAGCTGAGTGAATATTCCGAATCGCTCCAAACAAATGGTGAACCGGGACTCAGACCAAGCACGAATGTGTTCCTGATTTATCTTAGCCTGGAAATATTTATCTGTTTTTCACCCATTGAGTATGAGTTGCCCTTCTCGCTAGCCTATTGAATACGAGTTCCTAATGTTAACTCCTTGGACGTGTATTCCAGGCTAAGATAATGCATAAAGAACTATCAACCAACAATTATAGTGGACACTATTAAACACACCTGTATATACAATGTAGATAGTATTAAACATATAAAAAATATAGTGGACAGCATAAAACATCATCAGCCAACATTTATAGTGACAAATATTTTCAAATAACCCCACAGGATTATCCATATGCACAGTGCTAGTCCAGTGTGCACTGGGGAAGATGAGGATTTTAAGATCCCATTAAGTACATTTCCAGTGGATGATCTTGAACGTAGGGACGGGGGTGGGGGGGGGGGGGGGGGGGGTGCCAAGCCAGTTCATAACCCTAGAAACATGTTTCAGCATTAAACGTGATTTAATGTCACTCGTGCAATTACCCGTCATTAATGGACTGGTTGGAAAGCGCTTGAGTCGGTCATTTGGCAGTTTTTACACCAAACTCTCATTAGCTCAGTAGATTTGTTGACGAGGGTTGCGTGCAGAGTCAGAGTTTATTATTAATACATGTCGGTCGTCCCCGGTGACCTGTCTGCCTGCTTTAACACTGCACGGACAGTGTGTGATGATTGTGTGGTAGTGAACAGGTTATCAATATGCTAGGGATTTAGTGAAAATAAATAATGTTCAGACATTATTTTTATAAATGCTTCAGGAATCCAGTGATCTCTGCCTTTCACTTCTCAAAATCGTGAACTCGTAAGGCAATCTACCATTATTTTACCTCTGATATTCTTTTCCCTAAGACTTAACAATGGGAACTCGTATGCAACGCCCATTGAGTATTTAAAAAAAACCTCAATGGGGGTTTATGTCACAAATCTTAGCCAATTGGTCAATGTAAAGGGTAAGATAAATCCAGAAACCTACTCAAGTTTAGGGCCAGAGCTCGATCCTATTTCATTTGAATCGCTACCTAATTCACCCGGCTTCGACTTGTGTATTACTACGCGATTCAAACTCGATGGGATACGAGCTCTGACCCTATACTTGAATAGATTTCCTTTATGATAAACAATTATCTGCACGCTTCCATTGGAAATGTAAATAACATTAGCTCCCAGTTGTACTGCCGGCGCGTACACGTAGCTGTAAGAGGGGTTGAGGGTACATGAGATGAGTAGTGGGTGCAGCTGACCCCTGCTTGACCTTGCAGTCCAGGGTTGATCATTAATAACCCCCAATGATCCATGAGAATTGCACTTGATGACCCCTGCGCTCTGTGACGCTTTACGCGGGCTATAACCGTATCTCGGGCCATCTCCGTGTTTGTCCAGTAGGTGGCGCGTGTGTACCGGAACCGGATGGGTGGGGCACTTACAGCCCGGCCCCCAGCCCTATAACGCGTTGAACCCACACCTCCACACCGTAACTGGTGCTATAAAGTCAGTCCTCTCCATATGGCCGACAGACACACCTGTATATTAACTGGTGAAGCTTGTTTTATACCTAAGGGGTTAACTACCTTTGTCCAATGTGGTCGTTCCGGGTTCGGCGGTTAGGGTGAAACAGCAAAGCAGCCGGCGGTATGAATATGCAATACATACCGTGTTATACTCAAGTATGATTGGTATTATCAAATACCTGGGGACGCATCTCCCACATATAGGGCACATAGTTATTTTACCATGGAGACGGCCATCTTGCCCTCCGGCGCCATCCTCCAGGTGGCGGAGACCAATTATCAATGGAATTTATCAAAAATATTTTTTTGCACTTGCCATGGAGGAATTTCAGCCTTGTCTCAATATATATTATCTCTAGATTAAAGCAGTAGATAACAAAGGTATCCTCCCGACTATAATGGCGCTATCTTACCATTTCCTGGCGGATGTTGGTAGAACTAGCAACCACTCTGTGCCCTATACCGCCCTCTCCTAGCCGAGTCGTCACACTGGGAGGTATGACCATTTCCAGGACCAAGATAATACGAAACCAAGCTTACGGTCTTTGTACGTCAAGATACTTGGGGGATGGGGGTGGGGCCCTCCGTACCGAGCTAACGTGTTCCCTTACACGGGGTGATCTCCTGCGCGCAGTGATCCCTTATGTGGGTTGATCCCAAATTTCATTTTACGGAATATTTACCGCTTCATCGGGATTGTGGAGTATAGATGTCACACAGTAACGAAATGCAATTATTGTATCATTGGACAATATATATTCATGATTTAATAATACCTGGGTAATGCACCTGAATAGCTATATGTGCATGTATATACGCAGTGTGTATAAGCTCGATCATAGCGGACACGCTATGCATTGACTCATAGCGTGCTGGGCGTTTCTCATATATCCCATGGCTCATGCCAAACTATACAGGTGTGTACTTTATAAGCATGCCATCTGGAGAACTTTGATTCGCGAAGAAAAACATGTTGTATGTTTTGTCCATCACATGCGATAGCATCTGTACTACTCTCTGGCAATCACGCTAGCACCGGTCCTAAAACGTTCCCATACAAAAAGAAGAGTTAGCTTTTGGCATTCTTTGAGATGATTGCCTATGATTATACCTTTTGCTATCTGTGTACCTTTCCTGTATATTAACGGCATTCTTTCCTAATCTAACAAAGGAAATGCCACGTAACAAATCATGTTGATATATTAGAAACAAGACATGATATGTATGATTGAGGAAAAACAACGTAGATCACATTGCATTTACAGTGTTTGTAAATATACACTATATATAGAACGGGAATTGTTGTTTTTGATCATGGAATTTTAATCAGGCTTAATTGGAGTTTAACCTTACATAGAGTTAATTAGAAACGCTTGCCAATTTGGCGTGGTGTCACACGTATGCGTTCTAGATGAAAAGAAACCAGATGGATGACAGAATTTTCTCTGTGAAAAACAAAACTTGATGGAAGCCCTAGCATATCCTACAAAAATACTTGATCGAAGTCTTGACATAATCAGTTGAGAAATTCTTGATGGCACACTGTCTAGTGTTTCTGTGGGAGGGAAATGACACTTGGGTATTATTTAACGCTCCTGCATCGCGCCAGCCTGCCTTCGGTCGAGTAAATTAGACCTGGTATACATTTTATATTTCATATCGTGTTACTTGGTGGATATAACCTACAGTAAGTTGACTGTCTCTCGTCGGTCTTAATGACGTTTAAGGCGCCTGCATCTGGCCCCAGGTACCTGCCTGTCATATTTATGATAACACTGTGGGCGATATTTGGAGAGAGTAGCATCTTATTTATGGCATACTAGAGTGCTTCCCTAAATTACGACACACTGTGCAGTAACGCCCATTAAAATCTAATCAGTGTATACATACACAAAACACAGCGTAGAGCCCATAGAGTATGTGGATAACCGTCTATATACTGTACACGTATAACAAAGTGCACACTATGCAGTAACGTCCATTGAAGTCTGTGTACCGGATTTTAAGACGCCTAAGACTTATGAATATGAAGACATATTCTATTCTTTATATTCTCGTAGTTTACACAATAACACTGCATTTGGATCATTGTGGGTCGCTCCTTTTTTCATGAATACGAATCTTTCACCATTTATTTTTCAATTGCTCGTGTGTAATTTGTATTGAAATGTAATACCCGACAGTTTATCTTATTTTTCTGTTATTTACTGATGATTTCTTGCATTATTTCAATTCTCATGCGAGTAGTATAGGGAATTGGGAGTCAGTAAATTCGACCTGTGTCTACAACCTTGGAATTGAAGCCCTCCTTGAATTACCGCCATGGACATAATATATTGGGGCATAATTAGGATGGCTGAATGACATCTATTCCGTGTTGTTTTGTGTCTGAAACTCAAGTCGAGTTCGAATTTCCGACCAAACTCCCGAAACAATTGAAATTGTCCCTGTATTATATACCTAGGCCGGAAATTACTGTGGTTAAACAACCTCTACTGTGGAATTAGTATTTGACACATACCACCATATTGTTCCGGTATATTTTGTCATAGTTCGTCACTCTAGCGAAGAACTGACTCCGTACAGCCATGACGTAAATTTATGTGAGACATTCTCGCACACGTATATCATAAATAATGAGAAACACTTCGTTCCCTGTTTCTATCTTGAGTGGAAAAAAACTGTCTATAATTATATCCAAAGCGCACTCAACACTCATGGTACACACAGAGAAAAACTCAGTCTTTATCCCTCCTCGTGTGCATGTGACGTCACATATGGTACACAGGTAGTGATTGTCGTCTGGTTATGGTTACTATGGCAACCAGACGAAGTAAATGTAGACAAATGGGCGGTGGCCACAGCGGGGTAAACGTAGTTTATCTCCCGTGCGTCTCGCTAGGCGTTTCAGGTGAACCACATTTTAACAGGTTTAACGTTCGCTGAATGTTTGTGTGTGCTGTGGGGAGGGGGGGGGGTTGAGTTTCGAATGTGAATTAGCGTCGCCATTACCTCTATCTTGGAGTATACTAAATAAGTTTCAGAATTCCTAGAAATGTCAGACATACAGGTGTCTGGTTTTATGCTGACGGGAGAGTAGAGTCTATGGCTATGATTGGATGCATTTTCCATATGGACGCTGCCAACATTGGGATTGTGCGCAATTTCTAGGGTAAATAAAGATAGGGATATTCAAAATTAATGCAGTTGATTCAGAATCTCCTTGCGTTGAGCCAGCTTTAATACTAAGAAATAAGCCTTGATGATTCCGCAATTATCCACAAAAACGTCAAAATTAATTGCAGTAACAGCGAAGCTCCTAATGTAGTATTCGTTGAAATCAAGACCACTCTGGCAATTTCTTTTGCCTTCAATCCCCACTCCCCACTCCCCCACACTTGGAGGGGGGTGTTAATGGCAGTTACTAACACCCTGACGTAACTTTCCCGCCATTTTGCAAACACGACCACTGAGCAGACGACATTTGTTGACACAGACGCTCATCCCGCCCCGAGCTCCAAGCACAGCCTTTGTCAGGCGCCCTGGCGGCAATCCATCAGCGTCTCTTTATTATTCCAAGCGTCTCCAGCTCGGCGTCCTTGTAACGGAATTTGTCATCGATCGAAACTCGATGAAAAGTGAAATTAAAGGAAAACAGGCAAGGCGTGCGTGCGGGGTCCTTTAGACGCGGTGTTTCCGTGACCATCCATCCTCCTGGCCTCGACGATTAGGAGGGATCATGGTTTTCTAAATAAAATCGTTGTTTCCCTCTTAACGTGCAATTTTTAGCACTGTAGTATATAATATATGGAGACGTGGCTAGTGTGCCTAAATGAACTATGATCCGAGTTGTTTTGGTAGGAAATATTCGAACGAGGTGAATATTTCCGGGCAAAAACAACAAGGGACAGATATAATTCAAACGCACTTACTATGCCTCTTTATTAAATATACCTGGAAATGATTAAAAACGCCATTCTAAAACAAGTGATGTGGTATGGAGTGCACTAACTAATTTATGCACAGTGTACTGAACGGAATCCGTGAAGCTGGCCAGTTAGTGTGAGACATTCGTGCACAGGTATGTGATAATAGCTGTGTTCAGAAGAGCAAGTAACATATATTGGAGTCCAGGGGAAAACGAAGAAAAGGAAATGAAAGTACTAATACCAGAAGCATGCAGATCTAGATGCAAATGATGAGATAATTGTGGTGAGGCAATGGAAAAAGGATGATTTCTTTCACATTAGTTTAATTGGGTTCCACAGGGCAGACATGGAAGGTGGTCCAAGTCCCCACCCGACTTGGGTAATTAGGGAGTGGCCTTTGAAGCGTACCTGACCGACTGGGAAATGTTATTGTGATCTTAATGAGGTCATGTGACCAGAGTACGTGATACCCACATCCGGGTATCGTGTTTCCTGTGCCTGGGACCACACCAGCTCCAGAAAATCAGGCTGGAGGACTTCTCAAAGAAGATCCGAGCTGGAGAAAATGGCATGGGGCTATCATATTCATTACTGTCCAGAACAGGCGATTACCCACAGAATGATTTCTTATTCGAAAATAAGAGCAGCATGTGGTCAGCTGGCTGTGCACAGACTGTAGACTGTATCTTGGGGCTGGGTGAGTGGTCAGCTGGTCATGGATAGACTGTAAACTGTCGCTTGTTGTTATGTGTGTGGTCAGCTGGTCATGGACAGACTATATACTGTAGCTCGTGGCTGGGTGTGGAGTCATCTGGTCATAGACGGACTGTAGACTATAGCATTTGGCTCGGTGTGTGGTCAGCTGGTCATGGGTAGACTGTAAACTGTCACTTGTGCCTATTGTGTGGTCAGCTGGTCATGGACAGACTGTAGACTGTAGCTCGTGGCTGCGTGTGGGGGTCATCTGGTCATGGACAGACTGTAGACTGTAGCTCGTGGCTGCCTGTGGGGGTCATCTGGTCATGGACAGACTGTAGACTGTAGAGTATGGTGTGGAGAGATTATTGTTGTGATCTGTCTCTAG